>JAAAKG020000019.1:325026-386048 GCA_010014905.2 Druon quercuslanigerum
GGGGTTTTAAAATATTCCAAAGCATTTGAAATATTCTGGGGAACTTAAAAAATATTCCAAGGAATTTTTAATAAATTACAGCTATTTGAAAATATTCCAAAGAATTTTAAAGATTTTAGGGCATTTTTAAAAATCCCAAGGAATTTTGAAGAGATGTGGAAAATTCCAAGGCGTTTTAAAATATTCCAAAGCATCTGAAATATTCTGGGGAACTTAAAAAATATTCCAAGGAATTTTTAATAAATTACAGCTATTTGAAAATATTCCAAAGAATTTTAAAGATTTTAGGACATTTTTAAAAATCCCAAGGAATTTTGAAGAGATGTAGAAAATTCCAAGGGGTTTTAAAATATTCCAAAGCATCTGAAATATTCTGGGGAACTTAAAAAATATTCCAAGGAAATTTTTGTTGTTTACAATCATTGGAAAGAATGTCTATGGATTTTAATGATTTTAAGGAATTTTAATAGTTCTCAAAGTATTTTAAAATTTTTTCCAGAATGTTAGGGAATATCATCAGATTAAAGGTTTCAAAAATTTGAAATGATTTTCGAAAATTTGTTGCATTTAATTTTCATTTATTTAATGCTCACTCTGAATGTTACTGCAATTATTAAATTTTTTTGTTTTAACACTTTGATTTAAAAAAAATTGATTTTGATTCAAAGGAAAATAAGTCACATTATCAATTCAAATTATTAACTTTTTTCATGTGAATTAGGCTGCGTCATTACTGAAAATAATAAATTAAAATTATATAAATTAAAATTTAAAATTATTTTACACCATTTCCAAAAGATTATTTATTAAAAATATTAATTTTGATCTAAAAAAAAAAGGTTGTTACGGCTTGAAGATTCTGTAAAATTCTGCCACACTTTGTGATTAAAGAATATAATTTTTAAATTCTTTGAACAATTTCTTTATATATTTTATTTACGGAAAAGTTAATAATGCTATTCGATTTTTCGAAAAAAATCACATTAAACTGAATTATTGAAGTCAAGTTTTTAAAGTGAGCCGAAGAAACTGTAAAAATTATTAAAAGTTTTTGAATCGTCATAAGAACAGTAGAGGCGCGCACGGCGGCCCCGCTCAACCTTGCGCGCGCATCTACATTTTTCATGATAACTCGAGAACCAGTGAATCGAATAGTATTATTTTTTTATCATTAATTTTTTAATGAACTTTATAAACAATTAAATAGTATTTTTTTTAAATATCTTCTGATAGTGTTTGCTCTATTATTTTTCTTATTACGTCATGATGAAACAATTTCGAAAATATAGCACATTTCTCTATGGATCTATAGAGTTTTTCCAACTTTTAAATATACCTTCTAATTTTTTATTTCTTAATAAAAAGGATTGCGGCCACCCCGTTATTCGATGTTAAATAGTTTTAATGTAGAATACTAAAAAAATAATGTATTTTTGTTACTATCTTGTAAATAATTATTCTGTGAGTTGCTGACAGGTTCCAATGAAAAAATGACTTTTTCCATTAAAAAGCCCTCTTATTTCCTCGCTTTTCTTTCGCAGGAAGGGGGAGAAAGGAAGGGACACAAAAATCAAAAGTGCAGAGAGGAAGACACTAGGATTCTCCTCTTGGCGCCTCCAAGTGAATTATAGGTACGCCAATGAATAGAGTTCAGCGAACAGAGCAAATATAGTGTTGCAAGTAGCGAACTATTTTCAGAAAGAAAACATTTTTCTCAGGACAAAAATGTGAACCCTGTAAATATTCGAAATTTCTTGTCTCTTCTTTTTTTCACTGAAAAAAAGCAAAACTTTGCTTCAGTTTCTTTGTTCGTGTTGCTGTGCAGGAAAATAATTTTCCATTCCTCAAAAAAATTTGTTAAAAAGTTTCAAGAATACTTGTAGAAGTTTCAAAAAGTTTTTTTGTAATGAAAAATAATTTTCCTGGTTGTAAATATATTCTCACACGTTTGTAAGCAAAGCACACTTGACCGATTTCATGTGAAATTGGGCTAAAGATTAAAAAACATGCACTCACTTGTAAAAAAAAGAGAGAATTTTTTTATTTTTAATTGTTAGAAAAGGAATTAAATTTTGAATTTAAAAAGCCTTATTTAATGCGAGGATGTTTACTGGTTCTCGAGTTATCATAAAAAATGTGGAGGCGCAAGAAAAAAATCGCTCGGTTGAGCGGGACTGACGTGCACATTCTCTACTTTTCTTATGATAATTTTTGAACTATTTAACATTTGTTAAAGTTTCTTAAGCTTATTTTTAAGTCTAATTAAGTCTCTTTTAATAAAAATAATATAAACAAGGCTCATTTAACGCAAAATTTAGTAACTTTTCTAACGCTTTTTTAAAGTTATTTTTTATTTCCTTTATTATTAGGACTACTTTAATATTTTGTTCATTTAATTTTCTTTACAGCAGCTTGTAATTCAATCTGCACTCTTGCAAGTTTCTTATAAAACTTATTTTTTATGTCATAAAAAAATTTTAAAAATATTATTTATCTTTTTCACATCATTCATTTCGTGTCCTGAAAAAGCTAAAAAAATTTATAATTTTTACTGAAAATACGAAAAAAGAAAGATCTAGAAAGACTAAAAATCATAATTTAGTTAATTTTTCATTTATAATCTAACAAATCTCGTATTTATATTTTCTGTAACCACACATTTTATAATAGTCTGTTAAAAATATTCTGAAATGAATATTTAAAAAAAGAATTCAAATAAAAAAAAAAATTATTTTATGCTTTATGTAAAATAATCTACTGTAAAGAAAATTAAATTATAGCAATTTTCAGCAAAAATAATTTTTTTTGTCTAAATTTTGCATTTTTATAAAATCCTAAATAAAGACATTTTTTTAATTTCACATAAATTTAATAATATCTGATGATCATAATCATAAGATTATTCAAAACGTAAATCTTAATGATATTCACCTGAATTAAATGGTAAAAAGGACCATTTAAAATCTTAATTTTTATAATTATATCAATTATATCAATATAAATTTTTGCAATAGAATTTTATTTAAAATTAGAAAAAAAAACAAAATGATAAAAATTTTTATTCAATCCAAAAATTAAGAAATAAAATGGCCTTTTTTCCACTAAATAAAAAACTGATACTTTGAATAATCGTATAATTATAAAAAAAATGAATATAAAATTCAAAATAATCAATCTATTTATTTATTTCACATGAAATCGGATATTTAAATAAAAAATCAAAGTGTAAGTTGTAATTATTGTTTGTAAATGCATGCAGAAAAATAATTGTCTAGTATATTAGTAATATTGAAAATATTGAATTTTCAAAAATTGTGCATTCGTAATATATTGTGGACAAGTAATGAAAAATTTTGACCAGAGAATAATTTATTGTTTCTGATGATATTTTTGCTTGACTATTTGTTGGTGCTATTAGTGCATGATTCAAAAATAAAATTAATTACTGACTACATAAATAATGGGAATGTAAATTGATGATCATTATGTCTGAGGAGAAGAAATTTATTGTGTTTGGCACAAGTTGATTGATGAACTTTATCCGAAAGTTTCGTAGTAGTTGAAATTCAACCTACGAAATTCAAATTCAATTTACGTGCGACGTTCACTCAGGAAACCACCGAAGACACTTTTGACCTAGTATACATACTCACTGAGGAATCGAAGGTCTGAGATAGTGAAATGATGATAAATAGATAATATTACAAAAATTAAACTTTAATTAAATTTCATCAGAAAAAACATTAATCTTTTAAAAAACTATATGGAACACTTCACTGTTACAGATTCTACTGTAAAACATTATAAAAAATTAGGAAAAAAAATTAATTCACCGGGGATCGATCCCTGGTCGCTCACAAAGAACTCCGGTGTCAAGAAATTTTATAGAGACCTTCTATTTATGGAAAAATTGATGAGTCTAGAGAATGTGATTTTAATTTAGTATGAAAGAAAGGAAGCAAAGTGCAGTATAAAAGATCTTGAGCAATTTCACAAAGTGCCGTGATCCTGTGAAAGTAAAAGGGGCGAATGGGAAGGAACTCATAGGAAACAAATAGGAATTAGGTTAAACGAGACAGTACTCAAGACTCGTGAGTCGAGAGCTTTACGAAGCTTTGGCAATTTATCTCTTGTATGCTACGAGACTTTTATACCATTTTTGTTTTGTTTTGTTCCCTGAGTTCTTTGATGCTTCCTTCAGAGAGAGAAATGCACTTTCTTGTAACAACGCTACGTTTAAGAGGCAAATAGAGGCCGAATTGAGGAATCTTAGTACTGAGTATGGTACAAGAAAAAAAAGAAAGTGAATTTTCAGTGATGGAAGGAAGTTGAGCATTAACAACTTTTTGTTTGTATAAATACCTCCATATTTCCGGAATGCTTCTTCTTTTTCCCCTCCTCGCACTTTCTCTTACTTCTCCCATCCCGACATATATTTTCCTTCATTAATTTCCCTACACTTCTCACTTCCCGAAGACTCCTTCTTTTCTCTGTTCACCGTCTCCTCATTCGCTTCTTACTTTCCTACTTATTAATTTCTTACTCTTCCTCTACTTTCACCTTCTCTACTTCTCCGCTACACCGTCCTTTAATGCTCCTCCACTGCTAAGACTCACATACAACCCCTTCCCTTACATCCTCTAACATTTCTTTCCTTACTTTTCTAGCTTATCGTTCCTTTCATTACCTTCTTTCTGTACACTTTACCCTCTTCTAATACACACCTCACTAATCTTAACTTCTTCTAATATTTCTTCCTTTATTTATCCTTCTGACTCATTCTTGTTCGTCCTCTACTTTTCCTACTACACGGTGCCTTACTTCCCCTTGCATACTCATCCTATCTTTCCTACTACTCCATTCATCTACTTTCTGTTCCTCCAATACCTTATGTTTCTCCTACTTTCATACCCTCTATCTACCTTCCATCCTCTACCATCCCAGCCGGAATGCTTCTTCTTTGTTATCTCCTTGCTATCGCGCTTAAGTAAACGACGCTCATTTTTCCCCTCCTCGCACTTTCTCTTACTTCTCCTATCCTGACATCTATCTTCCTCTATTAATTTTCCTACACCTCTCACTTCATGAAGACTCCTTCGTTCCTCTGCTCACCGTCTCCTCATTCACTTCTTACTTTCCTACTTATTAATTTCTTACTCTTCCTCTACTTTTACCTTCTCTACTTCTCCGCTACACCGTCCTTTAATGCTCCTCCTTTGCTAAGACTCACATACAACCCCTTTCCTCACTTCCTCTAACATTTCTTTCCTTACTTTTTTAGCTTATCGTTCCTTTCATTACCTTCTTTCTGTACACTTTTCCCTCTTCTAATACCCCACTAATCTGAACTTCTTCTAATATTTCTTCCCTTACTTATCCTTCTGACTCATTCTTGTTCGTCCTCTACTTTTCCTACTACACCGTACCTTACTTCCCCTTGCATACTCATCCTAACCTTCCTACTACCCCTCTATGCATCTGCTTTTCGTTTCTCCAATACCCTCTATTTTTCCTACGTCCGTACCCTCTATCCACCTTCCATCCTCTACCATCCCAGCCCTTTCTTCTCCAACCTCCTTCTACTTCTCCCTCCCCTGCTAAGTCTCACTTCTATAATAACCAACCCCTCTCTTTCTCAAATGTTCCTTCCCTTACTTTTTCTTCTTTACCAACACCTGCCAGTCCGCAACTTTCGATTCTACACCACTCTTACTACCTCTGTATGCTCATCACTCACTTGTATATTACTTTTCCTCACTTCCCTACTACTCCTTCATTCTTTTACTTCATCACCCTACACTTAACCCCATGTTCTCTACTTCTATCCCTTCCCTCCCCCTACAGTCCCATTCTGTAATTCCCCACCCTTCCCGTACTTCTTCTTTTTCCATTTTCCCGCCATGCGATTTTATAATTACCCTTCCTACTAACCCTCCCCTCACTCCCTTTAATATTCCACCCCTTACTTTTTGATCTCTCCGTCCTTTAATTTTTTCTATGATACTTGATCAAATATTAATTGCTCATTTATTTTTTTAAATTTAAATTTACCTTTTTTCTGAAAAAAAGATCGAAAGAAGAATCTTATCTGAAGAATTACTTCTCCTCACTTCCCTACTACTCCTCCGTTCTTCTTTTTCCTCACCCTTCACTTAACCCCATGTCCCCTACTTCTATCGCCTCCCTCCCCCTACTGTCCCTTTCCATGATACCCCACCCTTCCCCTACTTCTTCCTCTTCTACTTTCCCACCACGCGATTTTTTAATTACCCTTTCCTACTAACCCTCCCCTCACTTTCTTTAATATTCAGCCCCTTACTTAAAAATCTCTCCGTCCTTTCAATTTTTCTATGATACTTGATCCAATAATAATTTATTTTTTTATTTTTTTTATTTAAATTTACGTTTTTTCTGAAAAAAGATCGAAAGAAGAATCTTTTTTCAGAAATACACGCTATCTGAAGCTATCTCTACACCGTTATTTAAATTAACTCTTCAAATAAGAGAAAATACTTAATGTCTTTACCGACTAGATAGAATTCAATTTTTTTTAATTTAAACTTTAATTTGTCCTGAAAAAAGATCTTCTCCATCGCTCAACTGGGAATCGAATCACAGAAATTCCAATTGCTGGTAGGGTACTTTTAATAATATCGATCAAGTTTAATCTCTAAATAACAGAAAATACGTAATGTCTTTACAGACTAGATATAATTTTTTTTAACTTTAAAATAAAATTTTTCTGGAAAAAGATCTACTCCATAGCTCCACAGAACTTCCGATTGCCGGTAGGGTAGCTTTAATAATATCGATCAAGTTTAATCACTAAATGACAGAAAATACGTAACGTCTTTGCAGACTGGATGGATTTTTTTTTATTTAAAATTAAATTTTTTCTGGAAAAAGATGTACTCCATCGCTCCACTGGGAATCGAATCACAGAACTTCCGATTGTTGATAGAGTACTTTTCACACTATCAATCAAGTTAAATTCAAAATAGAGAAAATATTTAACGTCTTTACAGACTAGGGGGAAAATATATATATTTTTTTTTAATTTAAAATTAAACTTTTTCTAAATAAAGATATACTCCATCGCTCCACTGGGAATCGAATCACAGAACTTCCGATTGCCGCTCGGTCGCTTTTAAGGGTCAGGTGCAATCGGAAGTTCTGTGAATTGATTCCAAATGGAGCGATGGAGTAGATCTTTTTTCAGAAAAAATTTAATTTGAAATTAGAAGAAAAAAATATATTTTCCATCTAGTCTGTAAAGACGTTAAGTATTTTATTTTATTTGAAGAGACAACTTGATCGATAGTGCTGATTCTTATTTTGACGGATTGTGGAATGGTAACTGCACTAATTGATGGTAACTGTCTCTGATGATAATGTAGATTCCTTTAAATTGTTCATTTTGGAAAAAATAATTTTATAAACAAATTCACAACTTGACCACTTTTCAAACAATGGAAGTACTTTTAATAAGAAATCGACCGCCAATGACTTAGAAGGGAACCTATTTTTTAGGAGACGTATTTTTTTTTTTTAAACAAAACGAAATTTTGTCGCCAGGCAAAGTCAGTCTCCTAATAAGTAAGGTCCTTTTTAAGTTATTAGCAGTCAATCTCGTAAAAATATATTTTTGTTGATAAGTAGTCAAGTTGTGAATTTATTTATGAAATTATTTATTTAATAAACAATTATTTAAAAAATAAACAATTATTGTTTGATTTTAAAGTACCATAAGCGAAGGATTTTTCAAGTTATTTAAAATCAATTCGGTAAAGAAAAAAAACTACTGTTGGAGAATTTATGAAAGTCTGCGTTTGTTTATTAAATTTATTAAAAAATAAAATAAAAAAAATAGCCAGAAAAAAGTCTTTTGAAAACTAGGGCCCTTTCTGACTCAATAGCAGTTTATTTCGTCACAAAAAACAACATTTATTTGTTGACAAGTAGTCAAATTATGAATTTTTTTATAAAATTAATAACGAAATAAACAATTTTAATTTATTGATAGTACATACTATTTAGTGTTAACATTATTTTAATTTATTTTTCTAAAAGAACGAAGTGCTTAGATCGCAAAATGGCTAAGATTTGCATTTGTTCATTAAATTTGTTTAAAAAATTAACAATTATTTTCGATTTTTCTTAGAAAAGTTAGCAATCTTTTTATCTTGGTTTTACGCATATTCCAAAAAAAAAATGTTTTTAAATAATGTCTCAAAGTATTTTTTATTTCAAAGTAGTACTTTCATTCATTAATTTGTTAATAAACTAATAAAAAATGAATTTAAAATGTTTTAAACTTCTTAATATTTTTCATAAAGAGCGTCTTTATTAATATTTTGATTATTTACATAAATATAATTATTTGAAAAAAGGACGTCGTTTATCAAAAACAACTTTAATTCCAACTTTGTTTTTAAATAAAAAAATGATTAGAAACAAATTTTTTAATCTGCTCCCAAAAATCTTTTAAAAATTTAATTAGCCAAAAATATCTAAATGACTAAAAAGTTTTTTTCTTCACGAAAAGTTTATTATTTTTTTAAATAATTAAAAAAAATGATCTAGAAACAGTGTCCAATCGTACTTAATAAATAATTTTTTTCTTTTTGTTATAAACAATTTAACAAATAAAAGTATTTTTCTTCAAATTTGCTACTTTATATTATTTCAAATGGTAATTTTTTCGGCAAAATATAAATTTCATAAGTTTCAAATTTTTTATATAAAAAAGAAATAAGGAGCATTTAGTATTTTTTAAACAAATAGAAATTTTGCCCAAAAATGTTGTAAATCTATTTCAATTTCAGCAGGTGTGATTGTAAACACGTTTCTTATCGCTCTTCGTTGTGATAATTTTAGTTTTTACATTTTTTTATTGCTTAAACAAATGTATTAAACAAATTTATGATATTCTGGTTTTAGCTAAAATAATTTTTTATTTCTCGTGGATTTAAATAAAAATAAATTTCTCATGGTTATGTACCGTGATAAGTATCCCAAATATATAATAAAATATTCCTAATAAACAAATATATTAAAAATTTACCAATTTATACATTTTTTAATTAAGAATATTTAAACAATAAATAATTGTTGCCTTTGGAATATTTATCACAGCATTCGAATATAAAAACACAATTTTAAATGATTATACAAGAAAAAAAGAAATCTTTTAAATGCAACCTGATCAAGTTATTTATTTCTTAATTAAGATTGTTTAAATAATAAACAGTTGTTGCCTTGGGATATTAATTATAGCACAGAACCATAAGAAATATATTTCTAGTAAATTATACGGCAAAAGAAAAGAATTAATTTGAGTGGAAACCCGAAAATTATGTATTTGTTTATTGAATTTGTTTAAATATTTAAAAAATGTGTTTCAAAGTCGAATGAATACAACCAGAAACCAGTAGTAAAATATTTACAGTCGCACCTGCTAAAAAAATATATTTATAAATTTGTAGAAAGAATATTAATTTGTTTATTAATTTGTTTAAACAATCGTCAAATTTTGCTTGTTTATAAATATTTATTGTCAAAGCATATGAGATTTACATTTTTGCTGAAAAATAAACCCTTTGGAACAAAATAATTCTAAAATTTTTCGAAGAAAATCTTTTTATTTTCCGAAATTGTTTATAACAAATAGAAAAAAATTGTTTACCGGAATATTAAAATATTTTAATATTCTTCCTAGAAAGTTCCTTTACTGAGTCTCACTATTAAAGAACACTTAAATAAACTTTTGACAGAATGCAGTCTTAAAAAAATTGTTATTCTATTTGTTAAATAACACAATTTTTAAACATTTAAAAAATTTAGTTACCTTAGTTAAATATTAGAAATCTATTTTTAAATTATATTTTTCATCGATTTCGAAGAATGATAAAATCTTTCCTAAGAAGTTTTTCTTAAGAAATAATTCTTAGCCTTCAACTATCAATTATTTCCTTTTTCTTTTAAACTTCCCTTACCAATTTATTGCACGTACCTTGACAAATTTTCGCAGAAAATAGAATTTCACGCAAGCGAGAGTAATTACTCGGAATACATACGGCGAAGTGGAAGTTTGTACTCGAATGCAGTGCCCCACGGACAATCTACTCAGTACGTCTGATTCATACTGGTTTATCTCCGATGGGAATAATCAGAAGTGGAAGGTACTCTGAGTGCTTTCGAGAAAGGACCTATTCGAGAGTTGGAAGTTAATTGCGACCATTTTATGAACCTTGGATGACTAGTTAAAGTAATAAGAACCAAATGCTCCTCATTATTCCCATTACCGAGCTTTTAACTCAATTGATAAAAATTCTATCAGGAAAATGATCAAAATAACAAATGAGGAAAGGATCCAATTGTAATGTAGAATCTAGTCGTAAATTGGACTATCATCTATTTGGGGATATCAGAATTAGACCATCATACGTTAAAATACAAATATTTTTTCTCTAAACACTTTTCATGTTGACTATCTGCAAATTCAAAAGTCTCAATTGGACTATCTTTGGGTAAATAATTTCAGAATTAAAATTCTGAAGGCATCCACGCTTGACGATGTGCTATCTGAAAGTGTCTTCTTTGAAATATTCACTACTCACGAATACTGTTCATAGTCTATACTCAATTTTGGACTTTAAACTTGAACTATCCGCAAATTAAAGAGTCTTAATTGAACTATGCGCTACTTGGGAGTGTTGAAATTACACTATCATACGTTAAAATAAAAATATGTTCTCTCTAAAGACTTTTCATGTTGTCTATCTACAAATTCAAAAGTCTCAATTGGACTATCTTAGGGTATATAATTTCAGAATTAAAACTAAGAAGGCATTTAGGCTTCACAATGTGCTATCTGAAAGTGTCTAATTTGAAATATTTACTACTCACGAATGCTGTCATTAGTCTATAATCAATTTGGGATATTAAACTTTTGATATCTGCAAATTGCAGAGCCTTATTTGCATTATCCTCTGTTTTAGTATATCGGAATTACCCTATCATACGTTAAAATACAAAAATGTTCTCTCTACAGACCTCCAAGGTTGCCTATGTGCCATCTGTAAGTTTCTAAGTTGGACTATCTACTATTCACGACTACCTGCAATCTGAAAGTTTCAGAGTTGCACTATCGACTATTCAAGAATACGATCAATAGTCTATACTCAATATCGAAGTTTAAACTTTCACTATCTAAAAATTTAAAAGTCTTAAATGGACTATCCTCTTTTAGGGTCTGTCAAAATTACACTATCATAAGTTAAAATACAAATATGTTTTCTCTAAAGACTTCTCATGTTGACTATCTACAAATTCAAGAGTCTCAATTGGACTATCTTCTTTTAAGCAATGTCATAATTAGAGTATAATACGTTAAAATACAATTTTATGTTCTCTCTAAAGTCATCCAACCCTGAGTATCTAGAATCTCAAGGTGTCTAAGTTTAACTATGCACTACTCACGAACACTGTTAGTAGCCTATAATTAATTTGTGATTCTAAACTTAAACTATCTGAAAATTGAAGTCTTTTTTGGACTATCTTCTATTTTAGCATTTCGGACTTACCTTATTATACGTTAAACCACAAAAATGTTCTCTCTACAGACCTCCAAGGTTGCCTATATGCCATCTGTAAGTTTCTAAGTTGGACTATCTACTATTCACGACTACTGTTTTTTTTTCTAGAATCCATTTGGGAATTTAAAGTTTAATTATCTGGAAATTTAAGAGTCTCGTTCGGACTATTTACTATTTTATTATATCGGGATTTCCCTATCCTTAGCATCGAAGCTTGACTATATGCAAAGTCAAGAGTCTCTTTCGGGCTATTATTGTAATAAATATCAGAAATAGACTAGCATACGTTAAAATACAAGCATATTCTTTCTAAAGGCATCCAAGCTTGACTATCTGCAATCTGAAAGCGTCTCAGTTGAACTATTTACTACTCACAAATACTGTTAAAAGTCCATTCTCAATTCAGGATGTCAAACTTTGACTATCTGCAAATTAGAGAGTCTTAATTAAAGCATCCTCTAATTGGAAATGTCGAAATTATACTATTATACGTTAAAATACAAATCGCTCTCTCTAAGGATTTCCAGTGTTGTTTATCTGCAATCTGAATGTATCTAAGTTAAATTATGGACTACTTACGAATACTGCAATCACTTTATAGTCAAATTGGTATTTTCAAGCTTGACTATCTGCAAAGTCAAGAGTCTCTTTCGGACTATTATTGTAATAAATATCAGAAATATACTAGCATACGTTAAAATACAAGTATGCTCTCTCTAAAGGCATCCAAGCTTGACTATCTGCAATCTGAAAGTTTCTAAGTTCAACTATTCACTATTTACTACAAATGAAAGTATCTGAATCAGGCCATTTTGCTTTAAAAAATATTTCAATTGCACTGTCAAATATATTTTAGACTGTTCTCAGACAACGCCTGAAAATTTCTCTATCTGCAGATTTAAGTATCTAAGTTGGACTATCTTCCTTTTTCGATAAAAATATCACTATTTTCTACTTTGATTGTGTGAATTGAACAATAATTAATTTTCATTAGACTAACTTTATTTCAAGAGCATCCTTGTCTTTCTTCTGATTCAGTTAACTTTTATCAATTATCGTTTGGAATTATTATTAAAAACTAAGTTATCTCCAAATCAAAATCAGTAAAATAAAATAAAAGCTTCCTGAAATTTTCGAAAAAATTTAAAAAGGTTTATTAACATTTCCGAAGTAGCAGAAAAAAAGATCTGGGATAAATCCGAGTCAGTTAAAAATATATCTCTCTTCGACAGAATTGTTATGGTTATTTTTAAACAATTATTAGCGAATTAAATTTTCTCTTCTAGAATTAACTTTTAAAACTAAAATTTTTCATTTTGGAATCCTGATTTACAAGCAGAGAAACTCAAATAACGTTGGAAGCCCAATAACTCCCCATGTAAATATTATTATTTCCGCTTTCGCTCGTGATGGTATGACTTCATTTCTAGTTCCTCAGAATATCAGAGTTTAACTACATTTTCCATCACTGTTTATGTTTTTTTAAGAAAAATACACATCGTATAATTTCTATTTGTCAAAATACAAGTGTATTCGCTTCAAAAACTAGCAAGTTTTTTAACATGAAATTGGAAGTCTCCAGTGAATATTTTCTACTTAAGAGTACTGTAATTGGTATTCCTTCTATTTGGGTTTTTCGTAGTTTGACTATCTGCAAACCAAACTAGCTAAATTCGATTTTTTTTTAATTTAGAAAGTGATTTTTTTTAAATACAAATATTTTATCTTTAAAAACGTCCAAGGTTGACTATCTACATGCAGGAAGGATCTAACTTAAACTATCTACTACTGACGTATAGTCAAATTAATCTAAATTTAATTTAGAACTTTTGAAGTTTGCCTATCTGGAAATTAAAGTTTCTCAATCGGACTAACACAAAACTTTATGGTTAAATATAAATATATTTTTGCTAAGAATATCCAAGGTTGACTATCAAAATATACTATTTGGACTACTTTCTATTTTTACAGAAAAAACTAGCACCATGTTTAAAAATGGAAATATCTCTAAATTAAAATCGGTAAAATCAAACTCTATCTCAATTGGATGTAACTAAATTAAATCACTATCTGCAATATGAAAAGTCTCAGTTGGACTACCTACCATTCACGAAAACTCTAATTAGTCTACATTCAATTTGTGATTTTCTAAGTTTGCCTATCTGCACAGGTCTGTAATTAAATTGGACTATCTTCTATTTGTTAATATCAGAAGAAGAGTCTTCATCGATTTTGTTTTGTTAAAATGCAAAACTATCTTCTACTCACGACTACTGTAATTATCCTATACTCAATTTGGCTTTTTCCTAAGTTTGCCTACCTACAACTAGAAGTATCTAAATTAAGCTACTTTCTCTTTTTTTTTAAACTAACACTATCTACCCCCCGTCCAAACTTCTATTTTAATAATACTTCTAAACTTGAATTAAATTATATTAGCCCTTTCAAATATTTCAGATAGTCCGAAAAAATCAAATAGTCTCAAATTCTCAATTGAGTGGATCAAAATAAAATTTGAAATCGAGTTTCCTTCGGAATTCCAATAAGAGAAAGTGAAGGGTTGCTGAATAGGATTATATGTATGAGCCCCAATATCATCAATATCTCAACTCCTGAGACTCTTGGTAAATAGTCGATGAACGTGTTGCACTGAATAATACGGAATGCTGTGGTATTAAATTTAGGTTAGGTTGGGTTGTTCAATGTAAACGGAACACGAAGCAGAGCAGACGCTGAAATCGAGAGATTAACGGTTTGCCGTCTGCTGATTCAGAACTCTCCACTTTACTCAATTTTATTTTCACCGTTCCATTTCTTCTGCAATAAAATAATTTTCTTTTCGTGTTTATTCAGAATTTAATTTTGTCCAGTGGTGAAAGAAACAAACATATAAATCAACTTTTAAGGTTTCCAAGTTTGACTATCTTACTAATAAAAGAGTTTAAATGAGACTATCTTTCATGTTAATTAAGTTTGACTATCTGGCTATTGAGGGGGTCTTAGTTGGATTATCTTTTATTTAGGATTGTCCAAATTAGACTATCTTTTATTTAGGATCATCAATTTCAGACTATACTCTTCTTTTATAAAAAAGTAGAAAAACTTTCATCGTCTGCTGATGCAGAGCTTTCCAGTTTACTCAATCTTATTTCCATTATTCAACACCTTCTGCACTAAAACAATGTCCTCGCCGAATTTATTCAGACTTTAATTTTCAGAAGAGGTGTCGTCTGAATTTATGACCACTTTCTTCCTGAAGGAAATTAATTGTCCGAATTTTCGTTCAGTTCAACGTAAACCTCCGAAAGAAATCTAAAATACTTCAATCTTAAGGGTAACCAAATTAGTCTATCTTTCTATTACAAGAGTTTAGGGAGGGCTGTCTCAAATTTTGAATCGCCGAAATTTGGTGACCTGTAAATACAAAACACCTGAATTGAACTTTTTTTCTATTTGAAAATGTTCAAAGTGGACTATCATTCGCTAAATTTTACTTTAATTAGACTATCTATCACGACAGGATGCTGTCAATAGACCCTATTAATTTTGAAGTTAGTTGAGTTGGACTATCTTTATGTCAGACGCATTTAACAGTAACACTACCCAAGTGTCACTCACCGATTAGAACCAAACTTTGAACATCAATAAAACACTAAAAAATATTGAACCAATGTTTTTTATTTTTGCAGAATCCGCTTTCTAGGGGTATAAACCACCCCTAAAAAACCAAAAGCCCACTTATAATAACCTACCATAACCACTTATCTCTTGGATCAGCATCTTTAATAGCTCGTTCTTCTTAAAATAATTTAATTCCCCGCGATAATATAGCCCACCTCTTCACCTACCCCTCAACCAACGTAACCCATCAAAAACCCACCCCTAAGCAACCTAAGCTCGAGAAACCACCCCTATCAAACTACAAGGAGACTAACCCACCTAACCTTGGGCACAGCGAGTTTAATCGCTTATTTTCCTTGTAATAATTTAATCCTACACCACAGGCGGGTTAGCCCACCTACCCTTAACTCATGTAACCCCTAGTTAAACATAACCACTCTAACCCTGAACCACATTCTGTTCCATCTGGTCTCCTTGGCAAACAAATAACGATTGCTGTGTGCCTCCTTGAGGTTTGACAGGGGTGGCTTCTCGAAGTTACGTAGGTTAGGGGTGGGTTAGGAATTTTTGGTAAGGCTGCTTTTGGTTTGGTAGGGATGGTTTCTACCCCTAGAAAGCGGATTCTGCAAAAATGAACAAACGTGGGTTTAATCTTTTTTTGGTGTTTTATTGATGTGCAAAGTTTAGTAAGTTGGACTATCTTCTGTATTCTATTTTCATAGAGAAATAGAAAATTTCGAAACCCATTCTTCCTTTTTTTAAACAAAAATCTTAAATCTATTTTTCTCAAAATCGTGCAAGTTTCTCCTATAATAAAAAATTGAAACTTTATTTGACAGTACAAATTAAATCTAAAGATCAATTTGAATTTTTATAAATCGATACATATGTATTAAGATTGGAAATTTAAAAAAAAATTGTAACCAAGAATGGAAGAGAGCGAGAGGAGAGGGTGAAAGAGTGATGGACAGACGGACAAAGAGAGTATAGGAAGAAGAGAGAGATAGAGAGCTCGGACCTCCATAGGTCTTTTTAACAGGTTTTCAGGAAGCTTGCAACGAAGACCATCCTTCCGGAAGTCCTTCAGCAATGGCCTTGGAGAGAACTCAACGACTTCAAATTCTCTGGAGAGCGTTGGCGAAGACACCAACATTCCTGGGACTGCCAGTATGCCCCGTAATACGAGGGGCTCCCAAAAATGGAGTAATGTTCGCGCAGTCATGGCGCTCTATTCCTCCCTTCGCAAGATCAAGAGGTACTGGTTGCCTTGGACAGAATCCTCCTGAGCAGTGTTGCGACTTGGTTTTAATAAAAAAATTTAATTTGAATGTGAAATCCTTCCATGATAAGAAACATTTTTCTTTTCTTTTTTTCATCTTAAAATTGGACTATCGAGATCGTGTGCTGGACTATCCCCTATTTAAATGGTCCAAACTGGACTAGCATCTATTTGGAGGCGTCCATGTTTGAATATCTTTCAATAACGAAAGTCTCATTCGGACTATCTTCAATTTTAAATCATAGAGCTTTGACAAGCTGCAAATAGGAAGCGTCTGTCTTGGACTATTTTTTAATGGGGGTGTCCAAAGTGGACTATCTTTATGAAGTTTAACTATGTGCGTGTTTAGAGTGTGTTAGTTGGACTATCTACTACTTTTGATGTTGAAATTGGACTAGTATCTATTTAGTAACGCCCAGAATAGGCTATCCCTTATTTCTAAGAATCTTTATTGTATTCTTCTCTATTTGGATCAACCAATATTATTCCCTGGGTATTTTTGAGTTAACTCTCTGAAAATTCGGAACTTCTCATGCTGACTATCTTTTATTTAGGATTATATAAAAAGACTACTTCTACCAAGAATACTGTATGTGGACTATCTTCTATTTAGAAGAATCAATTTCGGAATATATTCTATATTATTTAGAAAACAGATTTAATTTTAAGAGTCTTAGTTTGACTATTTTTACTTTTGTAATCAAAATTTGGACTATCTTCTAATTTAAGTCTCCAAATATTGACTATTAGTAAATTTAAAACAAACCTAAACTTTTTCAGAAGTTTCAATGTTTAAATTAGACCATCTGAAAATAATTTAATTTCTGCCCTCTTCTTGCACAAATTGCTCTCTAATTCTTACAAAAGTATGAAATTCGTTTTGAAGTTTCGATTTCGAAATTTTGGTATTAGAAAACTTTTCAGAAGGGGGATACAAATTTTTTTGGAAATTATTTTCACACTCTTTTCATAATTGCCAGAAAATTTAAATTAAATAAGAAATTTTCATTTTCTTCAAAAATAGAATAGATGTTTTAAAGTGCCTTAAGGGTGTCTGACCAAAAATTACTCTTTCTACTTAAATCCTCCTGAACCCACGAATTAAATCTCATCGAAATGGCACTGAACCTAAAATAAAATTGTATGTTCTTTAAAGGGTGTTTCGAATTGTCTAATTACGATTTAAAAATATATTTCCTGTTATATTTAATTAAAATAATAATTTTAACTTTAAGATGTACTTCACATTTTAAAATATTTTTAAAACAATATTTTCGGTCTTCGTAGACTTTTCCAATAAGCAGCCCTAACCGCCCTACCCTAAATTTGATTGATGTATTTTTAATCGACGTATCATCTTGACAAAATACTTTTTTTCTATAATATTCTAATTCAATTCATAAATTCTGAGGGTCGTTCTTCTTAAGTTTCATAAACAGAATGTCACTTTCTTTGTCTCCCCTTGTCTGCTATCATGTTATATTAAACGGCCAATGTTCTATTTTCCTCCATCTGACAAAAGAGGCGCAATTTTTCTCGGAAACAGAGGCAGAATTTTTACGTTGAAATACTTTGCTTGGCACCCTCTTTTCCACGAATATTATTTCTTT
Organism: Druon quercuslanigerum; assembly: GCA_010014905.2. NCBI lineage: Eukaryota > Metazoa > Arthropoda > Insecta > Hymenoptera > Cynipidae > Druon > Druon quercuslanigerum. Next base: position 343,134 of record JAAAKG020000019.1, read on the forward strand.
GATGGCACACTAAATTTGACAAATTGACATTTATAGTTTTTTTTTAATTTAAAAATCTTTTATTGTTTCATCGATTCCAACTCAAAAAAAAAATTAGGATTTTTTCAAGTTTGACTATCTGTTGTTAAGATTTGACCGTTTAACGATTTTTTGTTTTTTTAAATACAAATATATTTTTTTGAAAAATATCTAAGTTTGAGTATCTGCAAAATTTCGATTTGGAAATGTCCAATTTTTTTATTTAATTATTTTGAATTTAGAAGAGCCCAAGCTCAACTATCTATGGTTTTATAATTTCCAAGTTCGACCAATTTATATTTTGAAAAAGAAAATTAGGACTATCCTATTTTTTTAAATATTTGTTTCATTTTCGCTTAAAAAATATTTTTTATAATTGGAAATTTATTTCTACTATTGTTTAAAAAAATTAATTTTTTTCTTTAAAAAATGAACTATTTGGTGGCCCATCATCTTTTTTAGCTTAAAATTATTTTTTTGTAGAAAATTAAACACCTTGGTATAAAATCTCTTTGTTTTGTAAAATTGTTAATTTTTTTTGGTTTTGAATCAATCTACTTATCACTATAAGTATATATTCCAATTTTTGTTAGAAATTAATATTTTATATAAAAAATTAATATTTTTATTTGAAAATTAATCTTTGGATGTAAATAATTTTTTTTTTTTTTGAAAAATTCAAATATTTTGTTTAAAATTCGTATTTCTGTTTAAAAAAATTAATATTTTTGGTTTAAAATGTATCTGTTTTGGTCGAGGATTCAACTATTTGATTAACATTTTTTGTTAAAAACAAATATTTCAGAGTAGCAAGTTTATTTGCTTTGCAGAAAATTCATTCAACTAAAAAATTTGGTTGAACATGAGCTTATTTGATGTAAATTCATCATTTTGATTGCAGATTTAACTGCTTTGTTAAATAATTTTTTTTAGTTAAATTCAAATAATTCAAAAAATTTTTTTATATTGGAAAACTAATTTTTTTAGCTTAAAATTTGAATATTTCATTTTTGGTTGAAAATTAATTAATCTTCTTCTTCAAAAATTCGTATTTTTGGTTGAGAGTTCGAAATTGTTGATTTGATTGGTTGATTTAAGGGTTTTTTTAAAAGGTCTTCATTTCGATTGAAAATTGGTCTTTTCTGATTGAAAGTTAAAACACTTTTTTTTTAATTAATTTTTTTTCCAGATTTATTACTTTAGTTGGTAATATAATTTAACACTTTTGTCTATTTCATGTCTAAAAATTTTTTAGTTAAAAATGCAACAATTTTGTTAAAAAATTTTATATTTTATCAAAAACTTATCCTTTGGTAAAAAATTAATCTTGCGGGTCAAAAATGCAGCGTTTTGATAAAAAATTAAACTATTTTATTGGAACTTCGTCTTTTTGGATTGAAAATTAATTTCTTTATGGTGGATGTCATATTTCTTGATGGACAATTTATCTCTCTTGGGTAAAAATAAACTCTATTTTCAAAAATTTCATGTTTCAGGCTAAAAATACAACTCTCTTCTAAAAATTTGAGTTTAGTGGAACTTTAAACAATTTTTTCAAAGTAAAGTAAAATAAAGAGCATTTTTTCACTATAAGGATAATCTAAAAGTTTCGTCTCATAAAGTTTAGGTGGGTCAGGATAAATTAGTTTATAAACTAATGGCTATCTCGCACTCTAGCTTGTGGCTTCAGTGGTGCAAGAGTTAACTTTAAACTCGTATTTGGTATCCCTGCTAACCCAATTTAAAGGAATGCAATTTTCACGGTTGGTAGCTCTTGCGGAAGATAAAATAAAGGAGAGTCTTCGTTCTCATAAAATGGTCGTAACAATATTTTTTCGACAAACCAGCACAATTGTTACGATCATTTTAATGGTTGCACTTACGTATCGACTCCCTTTGTTTCTTCTTTAGATTTTGAAGAAAAAACCCTTTGAAGAACATTGATCATTTTTATTTTACAGAATTCAGTGAGGGGTTAAATACTCGGAATTTTTTTTAATTCAGAAAGCTTATTTAATTTCGCGTTAAATGAGCTCTACTAAACGGAATTGCGATGACTAGGGACCGAGATAACATGTGAGAAAGCCTGATCTTTTTTTCACTTTTGACGAATATTCTATTCTCAACTTTCACACTCTCCATGCTTTAGGGAAGTAAATGAAGTAAAATTAAAATCTTTGAAAATAAATCTTAAAATCTCCTTTTTAAAATGGGACGAAGAACATTATAAACTATTTATTGGTTCTTGAGTTATTATGAAAAATGTGGAAGCGTGCACGAGACAAAAATCGATAGGTCATGCATGAGTCGAGCATGTGAAGGGACTGCTCGACTGCTGCTCGACCAACGGATTTTCGTCTGGTAAACGTTTCTACATTTTTCATGATAATTTAAAAACGAAGTAATAGTTTATTTTGTCCTTCGTGACATTTTCAAAAATAAATTTCTGAATATAATTTGCCTCAGTTTCCAGTTTTTCCATTCACTTCCCTAATGATCTCAAATATATTGATATAAAAGAAATATTGTGAAAAGTAGAGAAACAGCAAAGGATGTAATTTAACATTTAATTGATATCTTTGAAAATCGTTTGGAATCACTTTAAATCCATTACAATCTTTGAAATCATTGAAAATCCCTTGAAAATAAAATTTGAATTATGTCACAAAGTTCTCTCAAAATATTTTTAATAAATTTTCATCTCTTGAAGCACTTAAAAATCACTTAAAATTTATTAAAATTGAACTTTTTAAATTCCTTTTAAGAATTCCCATCAAACCTTTTAAAAAATCCTTTCGAATTTCTTAAAATTTTCAAAAATTCTCGAAAATCATTGAACCCCTCGGAAATCCTTTGAAAGGTTCCGAAATCTTTTAAATACCTTAAAATTCTCTAGAAATCCTTTTAAATCCTGGAAGCCTTTAAAATTTCAGGAAATCCTTGTGATACTCTGAAATCCTTTGAAATAATATTTAGAAATCTTGAAAATCCCTTTAAATATTTGCAATCGCTAGAAATCTTTTGAATTTTAATTTAATTTATTTTCTAAAATTCTCTAAATATTCATCCAAATATTTGGAAATCCTATAAAATTCTTTGAAATGCCTAGCCCCTTTTAATATCGCTTCAAATTCTATAAAAACCCTTTAAAAAATTTTCGAAATTTTTTAAATCCCTTGAAATGTTTGAAATCTGTAGAGAATCCCTTGAAATTCAAGGTAATTTAATTTATTTTCCCAAATTCTCAAGCAATTATTCTGAATGTTTGAAAAATATTTCGAATCGCTAGAAACCTTTTAAAATTTAATTTAATTTATTTATCAAAACTCTTTTGAAATTATTTTAAATTATTGGAAATCCCCCGAAAAAAATTCGGAATCCCTAGAAACTTTTTAAATCTTTGGAAATCCTTTTGAATCCCTTAAAATTTCTACAAATCCTCTGAAATCCCTTAAAATGTTACAAAATATTTAAAATGCTTAGCAAAACCTAGAAATTCAATTTAATTAATTTCCCAAAAGTTTCCAGCAAACCCTTTAAAATTTTGGAAACCTTAAAAAAAAATTTTAATCTTTAAAAATTTAGTCAATCTCTTGAATTTGTTTAGCGTCTGTAAAGAAATTTTTCGAATTTATCCAAAAATAATAAGAAAATTTAAAATTAGTTGAAATATTTGGAAATCTCATAAAATTTAATGAAACTCTTTAAAATTCGTTGAAATATATTAATGTACTAAACAGATTTAAATCTTTTGAAATTATGTAATCCTTTTGCGGTTTCTCTATTTTTTGCATCTATTTTTTCATATTGTAATATTGTTTCCTTATAATGACTTTCTATCGTGATTTTTCTAGAATTGTTAAAAATTATTAACAAATTAATTATTAGAAAATCATTATGGACTTATACTGAATTTTCTATAATATTTTTAAATGAGGGAGGGTAACACGAGTTTGCATAAAATTGCAGAGAGACTGTTGAGGAAACCTACCTACAGTGGATAATGCAACCTACAGTGGATAATCATTAATTTAGAATACTATAGAATTAATTAAATTTGAATTTAAATAAATTATTTCACTTATAAATGTGAATTTTTTGACTCGGGTGCTACCCAGGTAAGCTGATCACTAGTGAGTTGGGAAACTGTACGAGTTGTTGCAAAATATAAAGGAGCAACTATTTTTTTTTTGTGATAAAACCTGGAGTCTATGTGCATTACGATCAGCAGATTTTTTACCACCTCCTATCTGTGAAATCTTACGCTCTGCTTTTGTATCGTTTCTGGTGACAATTTGGAAAATGCTAAGAAATGTGCCAGAGAAATGCAAAGCAGGGGCTGGTTTTTCTTTTTATGATGCGTGGAGTCTGTGCGTCAATCACACAGTGAACAGCAACACTTCTGTTTAGTAAAACGGCTCCACTGCTTCGGGAGAACCATTACCCCGAACAAGCCGATCCGTTTGATCAGCAGTATAGTCCAGCAGTTCTGCACACGCGACGCTTGTGACACTGTTCCGCGCTTGCGCAGCTTAGGAAATTATAGCAGCCAGATTTCGGAGCGGTTGATCTCCGTAAGTTCGGGGTAACAAGTGCCCAAACCAAACCGAAGAGCAGCGACTCTCACAAATACCGCGACGGTTTTACCTAAATTTTCTTCCTATAAATATTTCCTACGGTAGATGTGATCAGTGAAGAACTTGATGCCGATGCTGTCAACTGCACATGTTGTTTGCTCGTTACCATCAAGGTTACTGATATGGACGTCACAGTGCAAGAAAAAGGTAATGTACTTAAACAGAATATCGACAAGCAAGTTAAGGATAGACTAATGAGCAATCGCAGGATCTCGAATATGACATGCGGTAACAATTAAAACATCCCGCCTCAAGAAATGGTAAACATTATTTCCATGTGCTTCAACAGCGTTTATAACAAATCAAATACTGAACTACCTTTTACATATGGACTTTGTCAAGAGATTTCGGGAGGCGTCAGTAAAATAGATAAGAATTATGTCTCCGCAGCTATCAAGAAGTTATCTTAAACTGCTGGACCTTAAAAAAACTCAGTAATTTAAAAAGCCAATGAAAAAAACTGCTGCAACGAGACAGTGATAAGAAAAATCTCTAAAAATGAACATGGTTTATTCCCCGCAAATCTAAAGGCGCAAACTTATTAGTTTTGACCTAAACTATTAAGGACATGCTTGTGAACTATGATCAGGTTGATATCATTCATACTGACGTCTCCAAGGCTTTTGAGAAAGGTAATCTTATAGCGTCATACTTCAAAGAACCTCAGAATTCTGTAGATTAATGAGGTTACTTATCGGACTGATTTATTCCTAAATCAGGTCTAACTCAAGGTAATAACTTAGGACCCTTGTTGCTTCTGATAAGAATGAAAAATATGTCGGCACTCCTATATTGCTATTATCTACTTTATCAGGGTGGTGTTAAAATTTTCTTACCTATGGCCAACCTACGATCTTGCCCTAACGCCTCTAAATGTAAGGTTTTATCCTTCTCTAAGACAAATGTTGTACTGGGCAACAGTTACGACAACAATGTTATTGGACTTAAAAGAGTAGATACAATTAGGAACGTAAGGAAATTATATGAACTGCTTACTTTCAATCCGTACATTGATGATATGATTAGTAGTGCGACCAAAATATCAGGATTTTTCTTAAGAGATTGCAGGCACTTTAAAATATCAAAGCCTCTATTTTCTCTTTTTGCGTCATCTGGTCATCTACTTGAAAAAGCGCATCAACGCCATAGACGCATATCAACGATGCTTCCTAAAATACTTAGTATAGAAAGCCCTAAGAAGAATATTTTAGGTGTGGTCACTAAGAGATAGATGCAGACTTAATAAATGCTTAATGATATTTAAAATTAAAAAAGGCATCACTAATTGCCCTTAAATCTGCGAACTGATACCATTCTACATTCTCTATACAAAGATCTAGACTTGCTTACTTTTTCACTATCTGAATTCTCTAGAACAGTAAAAAAACTTATTGTGCAAGTAAATAATTTGTAAGGCTCAAAATTATAACGCTAGTAGCATGATCATCTTAAGGGGGCTGGTTCGTGCACTTACAAGTAACACAACCCAAGTGTCACTCACCGATTAGAACCAAACTTTGCACATCAACAAAACATCAATAAATATTGAAGCCGTGTTTTTTATTTTTGCAGAATGCACTTTCTATGGGTAGAAACCACTTCTACCAAACCAAAAGCAGCCTAACCTACTTATCTCTGGGATCAGCGAATTTAATCGCTCGTTCTTCTTAAAATAATTAAATTCCACACCATAATGTAGCCTTTCTTATCACCTACCTCTTAACTAACGTAACCCATCCACTAACACCCACCCCTAACCTACGTAACCTCAAGAAACCAACCCTATCAAACCACAAGGAGGCACAGCAATCGTCATTTGTTTGTCAATGAAACCAGAGGAAACAGAATTAGATTAGGGGTTAGAGTATTTGGGTTAGATTAGTTGGGTGATATTAGGGGTTTTATTAGTTGAGGGTAGATGGTTTAACTCGCCTGTGATGTGGGATTAAATTATTACAAGAAAAATAAGCGATTAAACTCGCTGTTCCCAGGATCAGGTGGTTTAAGAAGAACGAGCTATTAAACTCGCTGATCCCAGGGATAAGTGGGTTAGGCTGCTTTTGGTTTAGTAAGGGTGGTTTCTACCCCTAATAAGCAGATTCTGCAAAAATAAAAAAACACGGGTTCAATATTTTTTAGTGTTTTTCTTATGTGCAAAGTTTGATTCTAATTGGTGAGTGACACTTGGGAAGTGTTACTTGTTAGAAAGCAAAAAAAAACGCTTATTACGTGATTTTTTTGTAAGATGGGTCTCATTCATTGTAGGAATATATTAAATAATTCGAATAAAATATGTTGAAAGTGGTTACAGTATTTTTTAAGCTGAAATATTACAAAAACAAGCGAGTTATAGTTGATGTAGGAGAGGTCTTCAGAAAAAGGTAGTCATGCTCTGAACCTTGCTGCTCAAAACTGGCTTGTTACAAAAAAAACAATACAAAGAGGTTACTTAAAATATTATATTTTCGTGTGCTTGTCGTGCGATGTTTATCAAAATTTAAATTTTTAACAAAATGGCGGATGTTTCAAAATTTTCTTTCGATAAAAAAATGTCTAATTTAAAAAAAAAAATAATGTACTAAATTAAAATACAGCGACGGTTGTGTAATATAGGCCTTCAATAAATAAAACCCATCTTCAAAAAAATTCACAAAAAAAGCTTTAAAAGCGGTTTTTTTTCTTTCTAAGTCTACGTACCCCCTTGACAAAAATAAAATGAAGATCGGTATTATGTATCTAAATTGGTTATCCAGAACTGTTGGGCTTTCTTTTGTCCTAATAAGCAAGAAAATATTAAAATAAATAAATAAATGATTATTTAGTGCAGGTTTCATTATCCACTGTAGAAAGGTTTTCCCTGCACCAGATGGAAGGTGTAATTAGCCCCATGCCATCCAAGGTGTCAACTCAACTAGAAAATCCGGAAAACGTCAAGAAAAAGTCAGGAAATTTTTTCAAGCGTGCTTAATTTTGTTTTTCAATTTTTATGTTTAATTAAATAACGATGTTCTTTTATTTGTCAGAGTAAAATATAAATAAATTATAGAAAATAATTTAAAAAATTTTATCATCTTTATATTTTCTCTTTTCGACTTCTTTCTCCTTCATCGTTTTCAACATAAATGCAAATATAATTAATTGAACCCAATCAGAAAAGCTCAACAACTTTATTTAAAATTTTTCCTTTTTGCTTAAAAATTTAACTATTTATTTGAAAATTAAATTTTTTATAAAAACTTATATTGTAGAGTTGAAAATTTAACTGTTTTGTAGAAAATTCTTCTTTTTTGCTCGAAACTGCATTTATTTGGTTAAAAATGAATTTATGTTTTTGTTTTACGAATTCATCTTTTTCGGTTGACGATTTAACTTTTTTTTGAGAATTAATTTCTTTTTTGAAGGTTAATTTTTTAACTGAAAATGTAAAATTACTATCATTTAAGTTTTGTTCCCTAGAAGTCCTCAAATTCAAATGGAATTTTTTGGCTGAAAATTCCACGATTTTGAAGAATATTCACCTTTTTGACTTCAAAATTCAAGTATTTGGTTGAAAATGAACTTTTTAACATTGATGTATTTAAAAAATTCTCTTGTTAATTTTTTTGTCTACATGGCCTATGATAAATATTTTTAAATCAAAATTTTAAAAATATTGATTATAGGCCACGTAGACAAAAAAATTAACATCAAAATTATCAATACAATCTCCTGGTCAAGAAACCTAACATCAAAACTAAATTTATATTTTATTTTAAAATTGAACTGTTTGAACATTCTACTATAATGTTCAAATTTTTTTTTATTTGAAAATTCTGAGTTAGAAATTTCACTATTGTATGTAATCTTTTTTCATATTTTGTTTGAACTTTTAATAAAGTGAAAAGCTTAACTACTTGGTTTAAGTTAAACTACTTTGCTCAATTTTTTTTTCTTTTGTGAAGATTAATCATTTTATTTAAAAATTATCTCCTTGATCGAAATTCAACTCTATACTAAATTTAATTCTGTACTAATGTCTAAACCTTAGATCTTAATGTACGTAACTCTATCTCTATTTCTGTCTCTATCTGTCTGTCTGTTTGTCTGTCTCTTACTCATCTGATGCTCTGACTGGCTAGTCTGTTTGTCTTTTATGCTCTATTCTTCAAAGACAACTATTCTCTACTAAAAGTGTTGTGCTTATAGCTAATACAAGGTCAGTTTGATGTTTCAATCGTTAGCTATGTATTATCTATTATTTATAATTTATACTCTATAAGATATATCTCTGAATTAAGAGCTCAATAAGCAATCGAGCATTTAGGAATATTAACCAGGTTTAACTGCACGGAAGATGTTTGCTGTAAAACTAATTACTTTCCGCAACTTGAATTTACGATTATGCAATTGTTATCAGCTACGGATTAAACCAGGTGTAACTTATATTAATCCTTAATTAAATCTATACTCAAAATTTTAATCTTTGGAATATGTCTAGATTTGTAAAATCATTGACTAACTCTAAGAAAAACAAAAAATGCATGTGGTACAAAAAATGGGAGAGACAAGTCAAGAAAAAGTTTCGCTAATCTTCGAAGCTCTCAATACATCTTTTATCTAGAGTCTAAAGTATAATTTGTCTATAATAACTTCTCTGTATTTCGCTAACTTTTCCAAAGCAGAGAGGATTCTCGTTTATTCAGTATCTCCTTTCGTTGTAGGTTCTATCCCCTTTACTTTTCTTTTCCCTTGACTTTTGCTCTCGCAATCGTTTTCATCTGTCGTCTCTACATGTTTCTACCTACGATCATTACCATAACTCTAAACTTTGCTTCTCTAAATTTCAGGACAAAAAGCAACCAGCGATGGATGAAACTGCGCACAACTGTGCAGCTATCCTCGGCTATTTCCACGATTCAAAAAAAGCCACCCCTCAAGCGGGAGGACTCCTTCCTCAAAAGGTTTTCCACAAGACAGATACCGGAGAGCCAAGAAACGCTGGACACCGGCGAAGGCGAGGGAGATCCATCAGATGACAAAAACCCCAACACCCGTCGCCGGAGACCAAGGAGAAATCAAAAACCACCAAAAAGTGTTGTCAACCCTGATGAGAACTTCTACTACTACTGGTTGATGCTCCTCTCCCTCTGCATCCTCTACAACCTCTGGACTCTCATTGTTAGGCAAAGCCTTCCAGAGCTACAAGCTTTGGCTCCGACAGCTTGGCTTTCTTGTGACGGCTTCACGGATATTGTCTTCTTCCTAGATGTGGGTGTTCAATTCCGGACTGGGTATTTGGAGCAAGGTCTTATGGTTTACAACAGCGGAAAACTAGCCCGCCACTACGTTAAGTCCAAATCCTTCATACTAGACCTGGTCGCCCTCCTGCCCTTGGACCTACTCCAGGTAAATCTTGGAAGCAACCCCATGCTCAGATTCCCGAGGTTTCTGAAGATCTACCGCGTCTACAACTACTACTACATGGTCGAGTCGCGAACCGTCTACCCCAACCTCTGGAGAGTCCTCAACCTCATCCACATCCTCCTCATCCTCGCCCACTGGTTTGGCTGTTTCTACTACCTTCTCAGCGAAGCCGAGGGCTTCCAAGGTGACTGGGTCTACCCTTACCGACCTGGGGAGTATGCGACACTCACAAGAAAGTACCTTGGGTCACTTTATTGGTCGACCCTTACCCTCACCACCATTGGAGACCTGCCAACCCCGGAAACCAACGCCGAGTGAGTCTCGATACAATCATCTTTAGCTTACTTATATATCTTAATTCATACGTAGTGTAGCTTTTGAGGCAGAGAGAAATCGAATACTTTTGGAAATTTAAGAGGCAATGGAATATTTTAGTGTTTATTGAAAATTTTGCGGTACCCAAAGGCTTCGCTGGAGCTTGTTACGCGCCCGAATGTCGCTAGCCAATCAGAGCGCGTCCCCACTTCGCGCACCGGAGCTATATAAACTGGGACCTGGAGTGCGGAGCGGCAGTCCACTGCTGGCAACCGCGTACGAAGAATACTTAACTTGATTAAATTTTTTTTGAATGAAATTATTTCTTCCCAATAATTTATAATTATAAAGTATCATATGATTAAAAGAGCCTCCACGTGAAACTTCAGTACTCGGACTCAAGATAATATTGACACTTTTAGACTTTTTCCAAACAATCCAGCTATTTTTCTACTATTTAAAAAATAACGAATGCTAAAAGAGTACCGAAGATAGAAAAGGATTTCAAAATTTTTATGGGTTCTCAAATACTTTTATAGAATTCAAAGAATAAGAATAAAATTAAAGGGTAAATAAGATATTTTAGTAGATTACAATTGATTTCAAAAATTTTAAAAGATTTTAGTGGGCTTTCAACAGTTTTTAATGATTATATCATTTTTTAAGGAAATTAAAAAATTGAACAAGCGACTTTAGGGAATTTAAAATAGTTTTTGAAAACTTTAGGGAGTAAATGAGACGAAATTAAATTTAAAGGGATTTCTGATAATTTCATACTATTTGGGATTTTGGGATTTAAAAATATTTCTAGGGATTTCCAAAGATTAATAGGATTCATGTATTTCAGAGCAATTCAATAAAATTCAAGGGCCTTAAAATTTTCGGTCGCTTTTAACTAATTCCAAAGATTTCAATAGAATTTTAGGAAATTAAAATTTTTATATGATTACTAGGATTTAATAATATTTTAGATATTTTATTCATTTTATTAATTTTAAAGGATTTTAAACAGTTTAGGATTTTTAAAAAGATTCGAAAGAATTTTCCAGAAGTTTAGCATTTTTAAGGGATTTTCAAAAAATTTATTAGGATTTCAGAAAATTTAAAAGTATTTTTAAAAAGTATTTGTGGTAACAATGGCATTTACAAGATTTTGAGGAATTATAACGGAGCATTTTTAAGGGATTTTTGAAAATATTGAGAATTTTAGGACGATGTAAAGGGTTTCAAAAGATATCTAGGGAATTGAAAATTTTTGAACTTAAAAAATATATATAATACATTTAAAAATATTCCGAATAATTTTATTAGATTTCAAAGAATTTTTCAACTGATTACAAAAAATTCATTGAGATTTAGAAGTTTCGACGAAATTTTAAATGATTTGAAAGATTTCAAAGAATTTTTACAATATTCACTAAATTTCAAGGGATTGCAAGGAATTGGATTTTCAAATAATCAAAAGATTCCATAAGATTTTAAGGGGTTTCTATCAATTTTAAGCGATCAAAGAAAATTTCACCACTTTTTTAAATTTCAATGGGTTTGAAAGGATGTAAAAAGTTTTTTAAAATATTTCAGAAAATTTAAAAATATTTTACCACATTTAAGGGTTTTATATGACTTTAAATAAAATCATAAGATTTGAAGCGATTTTAAAGATTTCAAGGTATTTGGAAAATTTAACAAGCTTCCCAGAAATTGTTAGAAAATATCAACAGATTTTAGGGGGTCTTGAACGAGTTGGACTAATTATAAAGTTTTAAGGGTATTTTAGAAAATTTAATCAAAAATTTATATTTTATTTATTTATTTTTTTACGTATTGATTTATATTGACACTATTTTAAATTTTTCTAATGAGTCCGAGGTCTGGAATCTTTCATCTACTCGTATACTTTTTCTTCCAGAAAATAAAAAGAGATTCAAAATTTAAGATCCTTTCGTATTTTCCCGAAAAGAAACACCATAAAACGTATTCTTTCCTCTCCGGCAAGCTGGAACGTAATCGGTAGATTTCACTACATTTTGGATTTAAAAAAAAGCTCTTAGAAAGTTTCCTTTCTTGAAACTAGTCTTTCGTGAGTTTATCTCCTTTAAAGCTCTTACCTAAAAGACTAAATCGTTTCCGATCGATTTGAACCACTACTCGGACATAACGCGATCCGATTAAAAGCCTTATTACCATCTCTACAAGAAGGAAATTGAGTGGGAAATGATTTCCCAAAATTTGCCTAAAAGGACAGAGAAATTTGGGGAAACTTACAGATGCAATCGAGAAAACGAATCTAAGGCAAAAAAAAATCTAAGGTACCAGGATTCGAACGCTGGACACTCTAAATACTGCGCGACGATGCTAATAACAATTTTTTTTTCGAGCATTTGCCTTTAAACCAAACGGACACTCAAGGATTTTTAAAGACTTTAAAATATTTGGTATCCATTTATTCATTTAAAATGCAATAGTATTTTTAGAGGGCTTCTGAAATTTAATTTAAAAAAATAAAATTAAAAAATGGTTGAAATCGTAAAGATTTTTAGAAGTTAATCCAATCTGTCATTCAATCTGTAAATTTTGGAAATTTTATTTTAATATTAATATAGAAAACATTATTTATAGATTTTAAAAAAATATGAAATTTATAAATTATCCAATTTTATTACAATTTTCGAAATTTGGGACCTTTGTGTCATTTGTGGTAACTTATCGCTTCGATTTGGTCCAATCTATAAAATAATCTACGAAATTTTTTAGAATTCTGTTAATATTAATATAAATTTAGAAAATTTTTCGATAATTGTGAAAATATTGAAATTCGTGGTAAATTTATAAATTATCTATTTGTGAGATTTTCAAAATTTTCAAAACTTTTAAAATTTGTCGTCATTTATCGCTTCGAGTTGGTCCAATCGGTGAAATAATCTGCAAATTTCAGAAATTCTATTTCAATTTCACTATCAATTTAGAAAATTTTGAATAATTGGGGAGCTTATTGAAATGTATGGATAATTTTTAATCTATCGAAATTTCTTCAAATTTTCAAACTTTTTATAACAAATGGTAAATTATCGCTTCTGTTTATTCCAATCTGTCAAATCTGAGCTCATAGATGTATCATATTATAGTTCACGTTTGACGTAATACTTTTTTTTCCTCTGACGTCACCATGTTTAAAGACTACTTTAGCCTTGTTTGACAGGCAAAAATTAATTATTTTTTATGTCAAATATTAAATAGTGTTCATTGTTTAAATTTAAATTCGGATGGGGTGAAAACACCACAGTTTCGGTGACTTAATTTCCTAACACTCCACTCATGTATAGTGGCGTTCCGGGTTCAAATCCCTCCTCAGATAGATTTTTTTTCTCCAACAAATAATATAGCAGTAATCGTCAATTTTTAATATTTAACTTAAAAAATTTAGAAAAATAATGGTAAACTTTCCCCGAATGCCTCTGTGTCTTAACTTTGAGAAAATTTTACAGAATCTTCGCCCAATAAATTTTCTCTGTGTGCATAGAAATGTTTTGAAAAAATCGGAATAACATTTGTCTTCCATTGCCTCTTAGATATCCATCCGTATAATAAATAGTACCTAGGAATTAGAATCGTGAGCGGAGTGTTGTTGTGTTGGCAGAGTCATAGCGGGCGGCAATCCCCGGAGCCTCGCTCGACGTGGCCGACTGTCCCGGCTTCTGCAGTTCAAGCATAACGGAGGGTATCTGTATCGTTCCCAAAACCCAAACAAAAATCCGATAATTAAGAAACAAGAGCTACACAGAAAAAAAACTCCTGTCGCGACCGCCACCTCCTTCCGAAAGGCCCTAGGGAGAAAAAAATTCAAAAAATTAACGAAAGTAGGCGCCGGGCGTTTACAAAAAAGGGTTTCATATCTCATAAGGACGTTAATAAGGTTGACCAAATCTTCACCCAATATATTTTCCCTCCCTTATTTCTTTATTCCCTTAACTTTTGTTCCCCACATTTCAACCTTCGCTTTCTTTCCCTCCCCAACTGAGATCTCGAATATTCCCCTTGTGACCCCTATTTTCTATCACCTAATTTTTTCTCGCTGCTCCCAGTCAACGCTCGAACTTTCTCTTCTTCTCTATTTTCTAACTTGCTTCTCCTCTAATTCCCCCTCTTCTCACTTCCTCAGCTAACACTCCTCTTACGCCACTTCTCTGACACTCCCTACTTATTGGTATGACCCAAAAACTCATATCACTTCCTATTTCTCCATCCCATATTTCCCCTCACGTCCTCTCCCATGATTTTCTATACTTTTCTACTTTACATCCCCCTTACTCACACCACTTCCTTTTTTCCTACAACTTCATATAATTCTCCACCTCTAATTTTTTCTGGCTTCCCCATCTCTAATATCTCTCACTTCCGTTACCCTCGTACTTACCATAACTTTATGAAATTTTTTCGCTTTCCCTAGTTCCGCTCTCCTCACATCCTATCACATTTTCTAGATTCCCTCCCCCTAATTCCCCTGACTTTCTCTAGTTTCCATCCTCCCATTTCTCCTACTCCACCTTCCCTATGTCTCCTATAATTCCCAATGCCTACACATTTTTCCTAATTTTCTTCTTATAACTCTCCTATTACTACTCTAGTTCCTCTTTGCTCATTTTTCTCACATCCTCTATTTGAATGCCCCTAATTCCCCCTCACTCTACTTCCCCTTATACTTACTAAACTCTGATAACTTCCCATAGTTCCCCTCTTCGAACTTTCTATATTTTTCATTAGTTGGCCTTCTTCACTTCCCTTTGATTTCTTTCGACTCCCTCCCCTCACTTCCTCTCATTTCTTCTACTATTCTCCCCCGTTTCCCATACTGCTCCTTTATTTTCTCTAATCCAGCTACACTTGTTTTCTCTAATGCCCATTCCCTCTTTTCCGCTCACTTTCCCACCTCTCACCACCTCTCAATTCCCCTCCACTAATTCTATTTTTAGCTCAAAGTAAAGTCTTTTTGTGTAAAAATGTTGTTATTTATTTGCAAAATTAATTATTTGTAGAAAATTCAACAGTTTTGTAAAAAAATGTATTATGTTTGGTCGAAAGTTTAATTTAATTCTTAAAAATTCGTTTTTTGGGTCAAAAATTCAATTATTTGGTTGGAAATTAACTTTTTTTTTAATTCTGTTATTTCGCAGAAAAATCTTCTGTTGGGCGACAAAAATAAAAATTTGGTTAGATTTTTTTTCTTCATTGGAAAGTCTTTATTTATGAAAAATTTTTTTTTACGAAAATTCCTCTTTTTGTTTCAAAAATTAATCGGTTTTGGTTGTGGATTTAATAATTTAACTAAAAAGACAATTGCTTTAGTAAAAATTAATTTTTTTATATAAAAGTTTATATTTTGCAATTTTTTGTTGAAAACTTATCTTTTTGCTTTGAAAATTCAGCTATTTTTTATTTAGGAATAAAATGTGTATTGGCGTTATTATAAACTTTCATATTTTTCAATAAGAATTTATCTTTTATAGTTGAAAATTAATTTTTCGAATATTGCTATTTTTTGTTTAAAATTCTAGTCTTTGCTTAAAAAAAATTTTTTTGGTTGGAAATTCTACTTGAAACAATTTGGTTGAAACGTTCTCTCTTTCCTTTTTGGTAAGAAGTTCAAATTCTTTTGTTAAATAATAGTTTTTGAATGGATAATTAATTTTTGACCTGAAAATTGAATAATTCTACTTTGAGTCAAACATCTCTGTTTTTTAGTTAAAAATTTAACAGTTTGGTTAAAAATTTATATATTTTGATTAAGAGAATTCATTTCCCTATTTTCGTGCAAAATATTTTTTCCCTGTATTTCAGAACATGAAAATGCTTGCGAAGCCTATTGCCGATAAACTTGAAAAAACTTTTTTTTCCTTTTTTCATAATTGAGTGGGGAGGGGGGCTATCCACATCAAAAAAATTTGTTCTTAAAGATTTGAAACACTTTAGACCGTAAGGTCAAGAAACCACTGGTATTCATGGTATTAGAAGAAAAAAACTTTTTTTTATTAGGACTATTTTTTGAGGGTTACTTATACGGTATTTTAATCTCGCCAAAGTTTATCCTCCAATATTAGTTCAGTTAATCGAATTCACTACCCCGAAAAAGATTTTATTTACAGAAGGAAGGTTGACCTAACTTGAGGATAAATTTAATATTGTAAAAGGGCGGATTCATGTTGACCTTCATCGATTCTTCAGCGGCTTCAAAATAGGAAAAGCGAAGATTATAAACCAAGGAGACCGGAAACGAAGTTCCGTTCATTCCTTTTTCGCTGTTTGCGAGAGTCTTATCGAAGAACACCCGTTGCGAAACAAAAAGGAAACAAAGTTTTCCTTTTTATTAAAGGAAATGGGGTCAGATATGACTTTAGTTGGTAGGAAATTATAAAGAAGGAAAGAGGGTTTTGAAGAGTCTAAGAATAAAAAACTTCAAAATTGCTTTCCTCCTTTGTTTATGTTGTTTATCATTACAATATGAAGAACTATTTATTATTCATTAAACTCACGAACTATAAAGATCCTCACCAACCGAGATTCACCGCTCGACTGACCCAGAGCGCTCGAGCGTCCAATTTATACTCACCGATGAGAGCAGGGGCGCCGGGCGCTAATTGGTCCTCTCGCTTTCAGGGCTGTATTAAGTGCTTAATTCTCCTCGCGCATAAATTTAATACCGAGCAATTACTCTGAGTTGTGATTTCATCAGCTTGTAGTCTCTTATCAGATATCGAAAGCAATTAGATACGACCACACACTGTGCCAAATCGGCGAATAATCACGAAGCGAGATTCGTGGAAAATTATTTGCGAATCTATGTGTCGCCTCTACAGAGAAATTACCCTGGTTGATTTGCGGTTTCACTGTTTTAGTCAACGGAGAAATCGGATTAGCACCTATAACAACAAATAAATGGCAAACGCTTTATGTGGTTTGCTCTAATCCTTATCATTCGTCGCACCCGGTAATGTTATTATTTCACATTCTGCATGCAAATTGAAATTTGAAACCTGAGTTTTTGAAACAGTTTCTTTGTTTTTTTAAATTAATACCTTTACAGCGTCTTAGGAAGATTTAAATTTTTGCGGGAATCGGAACAAGGTAAAGCAATTTTTTTTCTAAAAATGTTTCTAGACTGAGAGAAATAAAATGAAATTACAGATTTGAATATTTTTTGCTAGTTTAGAATTGCTTTCTTTAACTAAAAATTTATTTATTTCAGTTAAACATTCTTTTTTTTAGTCAATGATTGTTTTAATTTGTTCAAAATTTCACAATTTTTAAAGTCATTCTTTTTTATTTCAAATTCAATGTTTTGTTGAAAGGTGAACTTTTTGGTTAAAAAAATTCAACAATCTGATTAAATTTTCTTTGCCTCCTAACTGACAAATCTTTTTCGGTTAAATATTCCACGCTTTGGTCAAAACTCGTCTTTTGTAATAAAAATCAAATTCTTTGTTGGTTAAAAATTAAACTACCTCAATAAATTTTTGTTTTGTTTCATTAAAAAATTACCCTTTTAGTTGACAATTTTTATGGTTGAAAATTTAACTGCTTGGCTTCAAGTTAAAGAGCTTTGTTAAAATTAATTTTGTAGTAAATAATTCATGTTCAAGTTAAAAATTTGAAAATTTGAACAAGTTTAAAGATAAATTACTTTTTTATAATTTTTTATTTATGAATCATCATGCTAGTTGGAAAATATTTTTTTGGCAGAAAAACTGAAAATGAATTTTCTGCAACAATTTAAATATTCCATTTTTTCTTTAAAAAAATTACCTGAAAATTGAAAAGCTCTTGAAAATTTGAATTCATTTTCCTCTAATCAGGATCAAAGAAGAATGATTTGTGAAGAAAACGAAGTGATGAGATTTTTTTCCCAGTGAAAAAAGTACAATAATCCAAATATTATAAAGCGAATAGTCTTTTACCTAATGATTTTTTTTTAATTTAGAAAATGTCTATATAAAAAAAAACAATAAACAAGTCATTGTGGTTTGTCGACTCGCATATTAGATGCGGCCACATAAAAAGCAATGCAATCGAAAATCAAAAATATTTTAACGAATAGAGGTTACTGTCGAAACGCGAATCTCTTAAGGGAATGAAATTGCTATCGAAGACATCTCTCTAACAATGTCACAGAAGCTTTCAAGTTGAATGCGCTGACCTCGAAGTTGAGGTTTCAAATTCCGACACTCCCGTGCCATAAATAATTCGAGTTGAGATTATCGATTACGTACCCGTTTTGATAGTGGGGTAAGCAGTTTGAAGATGAAAGCCCATCTGCTAGCTTGCAACTTACCATGAACATATATTCAGAGTAAGCAAAATACACAAGTCTTGAGCCTCATCTCGAATCAATTCTTGAGCCTCGACTCGAAACAAATTTTGAGCCTCGTCTCGAATCTAGTCTTAAGCCTCGTCTCGAATCAAGTCTTGAGCCTCGTCTCGAATAAATTCTTGAGCCTCGACTCAAGCCAAGTCTTGAGCCTCGTCTCGAATCAAGTCTTGAGCCTCGTCTCGAATATAGTCTCGAGCCTCGTCTCGAATGACGTATTGTGCCTCGTCTCGAATCTCGTCTCGGCTCTCATGAAAAAAGAACAGCAGACGAACATCTGGCCGAAACTATAAGGGATTTTGCCTAAGAATACAAAACCATAAAAAGAATTCTGAAAGCTTAAATGAGTTTAAAATCTGGCTTAGTATTTTATTCATAAATATTTGGGATTTCATTAATTTCTTTTGGATTTTTATTGATCTTCTCTGAATTTTTTTAAGCTGCTTGGAATGCTTTTAAAGCCTTCCAAATTCTTTTTCCATTCCTCTAAATTTCCTGAATTATCTAAATTCCATTAATTATCTGAATTCCTTGAATTACATGAATTATTTGAATTCAGAAAATTTCTTTAATTTATAGAATTTATGAAATTCCTTCAATTCTTATAAATTACCATGAAATTCTTGGAAATCTCGAAACTCTTTGGATTCGCCGATTTATTTCAATTTTAGGAATTTTCTTGAGTTCCTGAAATTCCTCCAATAGACTAGAGTGATCGTCTTAGACGTGCACTCCGAGATAGATTCTTTCAAAACAAAGGTGTCGAGATAGCACTGTCTAAACATCACCCCACGGGAAAATTAATTAGTGCACCAATTTTGAAATTAGCTTATACATATATGCACATATATGAGAGTAGTTAGTTGCATTTTGGTGGAAAGAGAAATAGCAGAGACCCGTTATGCGATTATTAATTAAATCAAGCACTGCAGGCTCGTTGATCCCGCCTCACTAAAGATTACGTGTAATTCCGATAATGCCGGATATCTCTGATGAGAGAACTTGCACCACATGCAACACCCTTAGCTGCTTTTGTGCTTGTATGTTCGTGTCTGGAGTCAAGGCGCTTGGCGTCAGTTTAATCATTAATTCATGAGCGAACATCCCCTACATGGAGCCCTTCGAGCTCTTCCCATCACCAATTTCCTAATTTCCCAATTTCCCGATGGGAACGCCATTTCGGATATGTAAATAATTACCAAAATAGCTCAGTATAGGGTGGCCCGAAAATAAAACATTTTGTTTAAATTTTCTACTCCCCTATCTTCTTTAATTTGGTGCGAAAATAGTTTTTTTATTTTTTTTTAAATTAAAAAATAAATAAAAGAAAGTGTTGCGTACACGGTAAAAATCCGGGTGGAGGGGGTTTTAAAATGGAATGACGGTAGTTCAATTAGACTAGAGTAATCCAACAGAAAGAGCTCGTGCTGTTCGATGCTGGTATGCCAGGAGATTGGGAGAAGCGGGACACCATGCGCTCTACTAGCTAGACCCGAACGTTCCCGAGCTCATCCGACTGCGCTTCGATAAAGGTGTGCGTGATACTGTAGTTGATTATGCACGCCTTTATCGAAGCGCAATCGCTGAGCTCGGAAACGTTCGGGTCTAGCTCGTAGAGCGCATCGTGTTCCGCTTCTTCAAAACTCCTGGCATACCAGCGTCGAACAGCAAGAGATCTTTCTATTGGATTACTCTAGTTTTGCATCTGCAGAAGCAATATTATCTCGATACTGGTACGTCGGGCGTCCGCTAGCCGAATCAAGCTGGTCCGATGAAAATTGAACTACCGATGTTCCATTTTCCAACCGATAGAGGTCCAGCCCACGCGGACAACATTGGTTTCAGGATATTTGGTATCCCCCTCCACCCGGATTTATTTCCATGTAGCTTTTTAGGAAAGTAATTCAATATTTCAAACCTCTTTCTCTCTTCCATATTTTCACTTTCCTACACACTCACATTCCACTACTTTCCCTACTTCCACTCTCTCCCTCCAATTTCTCTCCTTAAACTTTAACCTTCGCTTTTACTCACTTCTCCGACTTGTTCCTCGTTTACTTCTCCCTATCCGTACTGTCCCAGCGAAAACTCCTTTAACCTTGCTTTCCCATTCCACATTACCTCTTTCTTTCTGTAACCCTTCTGTTCCATCTTTTCCTTCTTTGGCTAAAAGCCAAGAAATGGCTGATTACAAAATTTTTTCTTTCAAATATTCGTAAATTTCAATAAGAAGTCATATACGTAAATTGCTAATTCCTTGGATCTAGTGGCATGTTGTGTTTCTCTAAAAGATAGGACCGATAGTAAGATAAAATCAAATATGGCAGATCTAATATGGCGGCCGAAACCAGGTAAAAAATGTCGTTTTTCAAAAAATGAATAGATTCGAACCAAATTTGATGTATGAATTTTTTCGAGCTACCTGATTACGAATCTGAGGTCAAATTTGCAAAATTCAAGATGGCGTAACCAAGATGGCGGATGAAGCTTTTGAAATTCAACCGATTTGGACAAAATTTTGTATATAAAGGTTCTCGGGGTCGCTGATTACGAATCTGAGGTCAGATTTGAAAAATTCAAGATAGCGGAACCAACATGGCGGACGAAGTTTTCGAAATTTAACCGATTTGGACAAAGGTTTGTATATAAAGGTTTTCGGGATCGCTGATTACGAATTTGAGGTCAGATTTTAAAATTCAAGATGGCCACCTGCGACCTGTAGTCATTCGACCCTTTCTATCAAATAAAGTTGCAATTTTTTGGCCGATACCAATGCTTCTTTAAAAAAAGTTTTAAAAAAATAGAAAAAGAATACTAGGTATGAAAACTTATTATGCCTATCGATTATCTGCTTTTACTTTTAATTTTTTTTTAATCAGCTTGAAAACAATAATTTGGAGAGCATTTTCTGAATATATTATATATTCACATTACCGTTAAAATCAGTATTTTTTAATGCATATTTTAAAAAATAAACACTCTTTTACATAAATCATATGCACATCAAGAAATAATTCTTAATCTCTTATGGTGCTTTGTGTTTAAAATTTTGTTTCAAATATTTATGACATTTCCTACAAAAAAAAGCCAACGATGAAGGGAATACTTAAAAATTCTAAAAAAATTAAGCGATGCAAAAGAGCAATTTCATATAAATATCAATCTTATGAATTTTATCTATTGTTAAAAATTCTCTCAAGCTTCGATAGAGAACCCTACAATAATTTTTAAAAAATTCAAAAACATGAAAGATATTCAAAAAAGAAAATGTTGGTCCTTTTTTTACTTATCATAACTTCGGTGATTTTATTCATATTAAAATTTATGATTTTAATTATTCACAATTAAGCGCAATTTTAAAGAAGCATAAAAAAAATTTGCGTTTTTCGCAATCAAATTTAAAAACTTAATTTTCGAATAAATCCTTTTTTGTTTTTCTTAAATTTTTTAAATACATAGCTCCGAACTCTAAGTTTTTTATTATTTCTCAAAAATTAAGGAAGATTTCAATTTTATATTTAAATGAATTTTAGAGCACATTATAAGCTGTTCATAAAAAACTTTTAAAAATATATTAAAATGTATTTTTTTTTAATTTAGTTAAAAATTTTATCCTTGAAAAATAAGAAAAGTTTTTGACTTTTTTTTAACAAATATTTCTTTACAACTACGTTTGATGATAAATAATTTTTAAAAATATATCTTAATAAAATAAAATATCTCCTGAGTTTTTGAAGAACGCAAGAAATTTTTTTTTAGTGGGGGAAATCAAAGAAAAAAATAAAAAATAGATTTTTTGAATTTATTTTAAAATTTTGTTTTTTAAAAATTATTTTCAAATAATGTTTCTTTTCAACTGCGTCTGATTGCGAATAATAATAATAATAATATGAATAATAATAATCAATAGTATAATATTCATTTTTTGAATATTTCAAACATTATTTTAGGATTTATTTTCTTAAGATCATTTGAAGTGAAATTTGTTGAGAGTTAATTATATAAAATAAAAATAATTTTTGGTCTACAATATTTTGTTGATTACTATATTATTTATTAATTTAAAAACGTCTCCTCTTCAAATCGTTGAAAATTAATTATTTATAGATACAACACTTTTAGTAATTTTCATTCGTAATGTTAATAATTTTATCGTGAATTGTAATTTAAGAAACGTATGCGCTACAACAAAAAATAATTTTTTTCTTGAAAAATTAACGTCAATGCTGTGTAAGTTTGAAATTTTATATTGTGTGGAAAATCACAGAAAAACTTTTTTTAATTTAGTGTATAAAGTTGTTTTTGAAAAATCCAAAAAGCTTTAAAAATTTTGTCAAAGAATATTGCTTTAAAATTGCGTCTGATTGTGAATAATTTAAAAAAATACACACTAATAATTATTTTTTGAATTTATAAAAAAATTATTTAGTATTTCTTTTCACGATTAAAAGAAATTATTTAAAATAGATAAAATTATTCAGATTATCTGACCTAAAACTGTTTGAAAGTTAATTTTATAAAATAAAAATTATAATTTTTGCAATATTTTGTTGTTTACTGGTCTATTTAACTATGAGCACATATCGCATTTAAAAATAAATTAACATTTATTAGTTATACACTGCTTGTAAACATTTTTAAGTGTAATTCAGATTATTTTATTGTTAATTATAATTTAAGAAACGTATGCGCTACAAGCAAAAATAAAAAAAAAATTATTGCTGGTCTCTTTGTTTTCTATCATCAAATTATTTTTTGTATGCTATTTGTGGTAACGGATTTAAAGAAGTTTTTTTTTATTTTTGTAGATATATTTTTACTATTTATTTAAAATGGTTTTAACGTATATGAAAAATCAATTTTTTAAAGAGCATTTTAAGAAATTTTATCTGTTTTTTAAGAAAGAGATTTCATGCTCGATTTTAGGAAATTTTAAAAAACTACAAGAAATTTTCAAGAGAGTTAAAATTTAAAAAAAATCTAATTATTTTAATAATTTTGAGGTATTATTGTTTTATATTTTATACCGTTTAAAAAAATTTCGGAAGATTTCGAAGGCTTTTTAAGGCCCTAAGAGTTTCATGAAATCTTAAATGACTATAAGGAATTTTTAATAGACTTAAAGAAATTAAAAATATTTCAAAGTCATATACTTCTAGCTGATACACAATTTTTTGGGCAGGAAATTTTCGAATAAAACTTTTTTTTGAAAATTTGTATGACGTTTTGTCACTGCTTCTTAATTTTCTAATATAAAAAGAAACACATACAATGTTTACAAAAATTTTTAATTTAAAAATAAAATAACATCCATAAATAATTTCGGCAAATTATGATTCAATATAGAAAAAATCATTTATCTAGATTCAAGATTGTTTTTTTTTCAAGTATGGACCCTATTTTGATACTAGGGAATACGTAACCCATTAAATTAATAACCTTAAGGCGCTTCAAATAAGTTTCGATTTCGCATGATCCGCTCTACGGACAGCCTAGCGTACACCATAGTCAAAGTGTTGCCAGGTTGAGGTGCAAAAAGCACTCCATTTTCATTTACTGGCAAGATTTTTTTTGGTGCTTGCGTAGTTCCCTCTAACTGATTTCGTAAATTAAAACTTTAAAATAGTCCAGAGATCATTTTATAAGTAAGGGGCCCTAGCGGACCGAGTGAACGGAAAGAATACTCTACAGAGTATCCTTCTAGTATCCAAACTCAAAAAAAACAGCAAGATCAAGTTTTAAATTATTGAAATTCGGATTCTACGTTAAAATTCTCATTAAAAGGTCGCGGAGTAATCGCAATAGTTTTTTTTGCAGCGGTAAAAAGAAAAAAAAATATAAAACCTATAACACCTGTTGACTGCTTCACTTCAAACGTAACTTCATCTGTAAGTAGCAGTCAACAGGCTTTATAGGTCTTATATTTTTTTTAAGTTCTTACGTTCACTCGGTCCGCTAGGGTACTTTTGAAATCCCTTTGATTATCAGTGAAACTTGAAAAGCTCAGGCGAGGAGCGAGACGAAACGAGATGAGATGAGACAATAAAAACAAAAGAGATAATAATATTCTCAATTTTTTTAGAAAACTTCTCGAACCATTGAAATGAGCCAGTCGAGCATCTCGTATCGTTATGCAACACTACTCGTACTTCCCCTACCTTCAATTTTCCTAATTACCCTCGGCACATTTCTCCTCGCCTGCGCTACTGCCCGTTTCGTCCTTTCTCCACTTCTTCTACTTCCCCTCCTCTAACTTGACATCACTTTGCCTACCCTCGTTTCGCCTCCCATCCTCTACCCTTATTTCCTATTGCTTCTCATACTGATTATACCTTTATTTTCTTGCACTTGTCCTTACATAATTTCCTTTTGCTTCTCTTACTTATTCTCCAATCGCATACCCTCACTCTCCCTACTTTTCTTCCTATTAATTCTTCGCACTTCGCCTCCTCTCACTTTACTTCTTTTTATTCCACGCAATTCTCCCCCATTTACCCTTATTTGTATTCACTTCGCGCACACACCCTCTTTTTATTCCATCTCCTATCCTTATATTTCCTTTCCAAATTTCAATCCTCGTTTTTTCTCACTTTACCAACCTCGCAGTTCCTATCACGAACTGTGACCGCTTATTTTTTCTTTCCTCACTTCTCAGCGTCTTCTATTTAAATTCCACTCATTCTCCCTTACTCTCCCTTCACCAATTTCTGCTACTTACCTTCCCCCATTTTTCCTTACTTCCCCTATCCCTACTTCCCATTACTACCCCTCCCATAATTTCCCCTCAATTCTCGTACATTTTCTCCCATCATATCCCAACACTACCTGTACTTATTTGTCTACAATTTCTTTTTAATTACTCTCCCCTTATCTCTCATCACTTTCTCTACTAACCTTACCCTCATTTCCCATCACTTCCCCTCTTCTCATTTTAAATTAATTTTCCAGCTTCTCCTACTATCATTTTCGTAACTTCTCTTCCCTTTTCTTGAGTTGAAAAAAATTTTGTTTAATGAAATTTAATTATTTAAAATTAAAATTTAACCTTTAAATTTTTTAGTAGAAATGATCTTTCTTAGTTGAAAATTTATGTATTTCATTAATTTTTTTTCTGTACAAAATAAATATTCTTGCGTGCATATTCATCTTTTTGGTTGAAAGCAAAACTATTTGGTTAAAAATTCAACTATTTTGTTGCAAATGTCATTTTTTGGTTAAAGATTTTGCTGTTAGGCTGATACTCGATGCCTAAACCTATTTTCGATTCAAATTTAAAAACTGTTTTATTTCAAATATCAAATAATAAATTTTTTGCTAAAAATTCATCTTATTAGTTAAAAATAATACTATTTCGTAAAAAATTTAACAATTTGGTTAAACACTCAGTTTTTGATTTAAGATTCAATTCAATAAAAAATTTATCTCTTCGGTAGAAATTAGGCCTATTTTTGTTGAAAAATAATTCTTGTATGGGAAACTAATTTTTAAATAAAAGTTGAATTACTCCAGTTAAAGATTGAATATTTTAATTCAACTTTAATTTCTTTGGTAGAAAATTAATTTTTTGATCAAAAATGTAACTATTTCGTAAAAAATTATTATTTTTCTCTTAAATTAATTTTTTAGAAAGAAGCAATACTATTCTAGTTCAAGTTTAATACTTTTAGTTGAGAATTTATTTGTTTGGTCATAAATTAAACTATTTTTTTGGTAATTTCTTCTTTTATTGAAAGGTAATTTTTAAATGAAAACTTTAACTATTCTATTTCTGATGGATATATTATCTTTAATAGTGATTGTCAAAATCAATAAATGAATTATGTCGAATATGTCGGACAGATTTTAATTGTTTCGTTTGATGCGGCTTGATATAGACTATTCGTTTTAATTGAAATCGCAATTAGAGCAGATCGAATCGATTTGCAATCAGTAATACGGATTACAAATATTTCAAGGGACGGGGCGGAATTAAGAAAATTTCAACAAATTTTAAATATTTTAAATTAATCTTAAAATTTTAATGAGATTATATAAATTTAATAGAATTTCCAAGAATTTCAAAAATTTCTCAGGATTTCTGCATTTTTTATTCAGGTATTTAAAGAAATTATTCAATTATTTATAGTGTCATTCCTCATGCAATGATTTATGATAATGTAGAGTTTAGCTAAATAGTAATTCGAAAAAAAATTGTTAAGTAAAAAATATAGCTTTTTTTATATTTGGAATAAAAATTTGTTAAATAAATAAATGGAAGAGACAAAAGTAGGTAGCAAAGATTGAAGCTCCAAGCTTGGCCTGAGGTTCCATTTATCTGTCGCGACGCAATCATTGCGAATCAGGCTGGTTCATCCCATCGATCGTCGCGTCAATTATAGGCTGATTCCTATATATATAGATGGGCAGAGAGAAATTTCCGAACGTGAGGAGCATCGAGTATCCTCCATTTGACGCCTCATCCTTAAAGGGACCGTTTGATTGAATGTAATTCCTCATTAAATATGCGCGTTAAAAATAAAAAAACATTCTAAAAAAAATTCAAATCTTTTTTCTCTCGAATTTCGTAGACAAAATATCCTCTGAAGAATCTGGAAACTTCTAAACATTTGTTCAGATTGATATTACAATTTTGCCCAAGTTGAGCCTAATCCTAGTTTGGGTTCAAAAGTTTCGTAGGATTTTAAATCGCAAGTGAGGTAATCAGCTGTTCGCAGTGTCGGCCATATTTGATCATGTGATATCGGTTCTGCCAACTTAAGAGGTTCAAATAGTTCGAAAATTAAGAAAAAAATTTTATTTTAGTTTCAATTCTTGAGAATCAGTCATTTGTTCTTATTTAGTTATTGGAAATATTATTTTTCATCTTTGATGATAAACTGAAGGCTGTTAACATAATCAGTTAAAGTAAGGGGAAAAGGGTTTCGTAACCTATTAAAAATTAAAAAGTTAAAGAAGTCTCCCACCACTTGTTCCTCCTCTACTTCCCCTCTTATTGAGACTCCAGCTGAAAATCCGCTTTCTCTGCTTCCCCTTCCCCGACCTCATTTCCCCGCTTTTACTCTCCCTAATTTCTAATCATTTTTCGTATTTCCACTCCTTAATTTCCCGGCACTTTCAGTGCTCTCATTTCTCCTCACTTTAGCTAATTTCCTTACTTCTTCTAATTCCCCTCCCATGATTTCCCCTACTTTCCCTTTCTTATTTTCCCTTATTTTCCTATTTTTGTAAAAGAGTTTAATTCGATTTTAAGTGGCAGACGAGATAATTAGCTGTTGGAAGCTTCAGCCATATTTTATCACGTGATATCAGTTCTGCCAACTTAAGAAGTTAAAAATAATTTAAAAATTGTGGCAGATTTTTCATCCGAGTTTTAATTTTTAGGCACCTGTACCTATTAGTAGTTGAATTAAAAACTTTTTTTAGATTTTAAATCGTAGGTGGGTTGATCAGCTGTTCAGAGCGTCAGTACTAATAATTTTTATTTATTTATTAAAAATAATATTTTAAAGTAATAAAGATACATACAAGTCTTCAAAAAAACTGAATAACACTTGGTGAACAGATCTAACCAAAGATTCAATTTTTGTTCCCAAATTTTGGAGAAAAAAAAACTTTTTGAAAAATCTCGAGCTTTTTTAACATTGGTTCAGATTAATATTATAATTTAAGTCAATTTAAATATTTTTGTAGTTTGGGTTTAAAAGCTTTGTTGAATTTTAAATCTTAGGTGAGATAATCAACTGTTTAAAAATTCAGCCATACTTCATCACGTGATATCAGTTCTGCCAACATAAAAGTTTCAAAATAACTCAAAAATTGTAGCAGATTTTTTTTTAGAGATCTAAGTTTTTAAAACCAATAATTTTTATTTAGTTATTAAAAAGATCATTTTGAAGTCTTAAAGATTTTTTCTCCACATTTTATTACCACTTTTTCATTAGGATTTTGTTTTTTAAATTTCATCTTCCTTCTAGCCCATTTTTAAAAGTTGTTCGTTGTATCTAATAATGGGTTTGCCTATGTTATTTTATCAAAAACGCTCTAATCGGAAATTTCCAGCCTTACATATTTTTAAATGTCGAAAATAATTTTTTTTCAATTTCGAAATTCGGTAATATGATACACATTTGGGAATTTTTAAATTTGTGCATTTTTAATTTTTGGCAATTTTCCATTTCTAATATTTCATTTTTCTGTATTTTTCCGGTGCTGGAAATTTTCAACGTCACATATTTTATAATGTCGGAAATATTATTTTCAAAATTTTGAAATTCGGTAATATGATAAACATTTGGAAATTTGAAAATTTGGGGGTTTCGGTAATTTTCTATTTCTAATATTTCCTTCTTCGGGATTTTTCCAGGTAGGATAATTTGACAGTATGAGGTATTAGATAATGTCCGAATTTTTTATTTAGGGAATTTCGAAATTCGGTAATATGATATCGTATTTGGGCTTTTTCCAATTTGTCCATTTTTAATTTTTGGCAATTTTCCATTTATAATATTTCATTTTTCTGTATTTTTCCGGCGTTGGGAATTTTCATTTTATAATGTCGGAAATATTATTTTGAAAATTTCAAAATTCGGTAATATGATACACATTTGGGACTTTTCAAATTTGGGGATTTTAAATTGTCGGTAATTTTCTATTTCTAATATTTCCTTCCTCGGGATTTTTTTTATGTATGGTAATTTGCCAGTTTTAGGTATTCGTTATTGTCAGAATTTTTTTAAAGGGAATTTTGAAATTCGGTAATATGATATCATATTTAGGATTTTTCCAATTCGTCCATTTTTAATTTTTGGCAATTTTCCATTTCTAATATTTCATTTTTCTGTATTTTTCCGGCGTTGGGAATTTTCATTTTATAATGTCGGAAATATTATTTTGAAAATTTTGAAATTCGGTAATATGATAAACATTTGGGAATTTTCGAATTTGAGAATTATAATTTTGCGGCAATTTTCCATTTCTAATATTTCGTTTTTCTGTATTTTTCCGGAGTTGGAAATTTTCAACGTTAAATATTTTAGAATGTCGGAAAGATTATTTTGAAAATTTCGAAATTCGGTAATATGATACACATTTCAGAATTTCCAAATTTGCGTATTTTAAATTGTCGGTAATTTTTTATTTCTTAAGTTCCTTCTTCGGTATTTTTCCAGGGAGGGTAATTTGCCAGTCTCAGGTATTTAATATTATCAGAAATTTTATTTAGGGAATTTCGAAATTCAGTAACATGATATCGTATTTGCGATTTTTCCAATTTGTGGATTTTTATTTTTTGGCAATTTTCCATTTCGAATATTTCTTTTTTCTGTTTTTTCGGTGTTGAGAATTTTCAACGTCACATTTTTTATAATGTCGGAAATATTATTTTGAAAATTTGGAAATTCGGTAATATGATACACATTTAAAAATTTTCAAATTTGAGGATTATAATTTTGAGGAAATTTTCCATTTCTAATATTTCGTTTTTTTTGTATTTTTCCGGCGTTTCAAAATTTTCAACGATAAATATTTTAGAATGTCGGAAATATTATTTTGAAAATTTCGAAATTCGGTAATATGATACACATTTAGAAATTTTCAAATTTGAGGATTTTAAATTGTCGGTAATTTATTATTTCTAATATTTCTCTCTTCGGGATCTTTCCAAGGAGGGTAATTTGACAATCTCAAGTATTTGATATTGTCAGAAATTTTATTTAGGGAAATTCGAAATTCGGTAATATGATATCATATTTGGGATTTTTCCAATTTGTGGATTTTAAATTTTTGGCAATTTTTTATTTCTAATACTTCGTTTTTCTGTATTTTATAATTTTCGGTAATATGATACACATTTAGAAATTTTAAAATTTAAGGATTTTAAATTGTCGGTAATTTTCTATTTCTAATATTTCTCTCTTCGGGATGTTTCCAAGGAGGGTAATTTGACAGTCTCAAGTATTTGATATTGTCAGAAATTTTATTTAGGAAAATTCGAAATTCGGTAATATGATATCATATTTGGGATTTTTCCAATTTGTGGATTTTTAATTTTTGGCAATTTTTCATTTCTAATACTTTGTTTTCCTGTATTTTATAATATCGGAAATATTATTTAGAAAATTTCGAAATTCGGTAATATGATACACATTTAGGAATTTTCAAATTTGAGGATTTTAAATTGTCGGTCATTTTCTATTTCTAATATTTCTCTCTTCGGGATCTTTCCAAGGAGGGTAATTTGACAGTCTCAAGTATTTGATATTGTCAGAAATTTTATTTAGGAAAATTCGAAATTCGGTAATATGATATCATATTTGGGATTTTTCCAATTTGTGGATTTTTAATTTTTGGCAATTTTTCATTTCTAATACTTCGTTTTTCTGTATTTTATAATATAGGAAATATTATTTTGAAAATTTCGAAATTCGGTAATATGATACACATTTGGAAATTTTCAAATTTGAGGATTATAATTTTGAGGAAATTTTCTATTTCTAATATTTCGTTTTTTTGTATTTTTCCGGCGTTGGAAATTTGCAACGATAAATATTTTAGAATGTCGGAAATATTATTTTGAAAATTTCGAAATTCGGTAATATGATACACATTTGGGAATTTTTAAATTTTAGGATTATAATTTTGAGGCAATTTTCCGTTTCTAATATTTCGTTTTTTTTTTGTATTTTTCCGGCGTTGGAAATTTTCAACGTCACATATTTTATAATGTTGAAAATATTATTTTGAAAATTTCGAAATTCGGTAATATTATACAGTCGAGAATTCTCGAGCTTTTTCAGTCGACCCAATTTAAAAAAAAATCTTTATAGAAAAGTTTCTCTTGACAAATTAATGAAAAATTACAATATTGTTCATCACGAGGCTTTTGCGTCGTCCATTGTTGAAATGTTAATAATCATTTTTGTCTCGGAGTCCAAGGACTATTAACGCGCTGGAAACAATGCCGCTAAGAGCACTTCCTCTATTAACCTCATTTTTTTCGTTTTTTCCAAGCACTCCATAGCTCTCCCTCCCCCTTCCCTACTCCTCCACCCACTCGACCCTCTTTTTCTTCCGCCCTGCCTCCTTTTTTTTAAACTTCTGTCTTCTCCCAAGAGTCCTCGATATTTTAATCAAGGTAAATTCTTCAGGAGTCGACTCTCGTAAACCATCTTGCAAATGACTGGCCGGCCAGGAAATCCTTTTCTCGCTTTACATAAGAAAAGTCAGCGACTGGAAAAAAGCCGCGCTTCCCTAATACTCGGATGTCATTTTAGTGGCTCTGGAAAGAACTTTAAGACCACTGTAAAAGAATAATTCGATTCGAATCCTGGAGTAAAGTGAAAGAGGAAAAGTTATTCCGTTTACGTTGAAATACTTTTTAGGTTTGGGATTTCCTTTTCATTCTTTTTAAAATCCTTTCAGATAGTGCTAGAGCTCCTGATAACTTTTATAACTAGTTTTTAAAAATTAAATAGACTAAAAATCAATTTTTTTAAACCCGAGGGAGGGGCTAAGTTTGAGGAAATGCTGGTAAAAATTTTCATCTTCATTCCGTACAAAATTTATAAGACTAGAACTAGGATTTATGTTTAAAGCCCCTCATCTCCTCAAAAGTACAGCTCTATAAGAAACTCCTATGACACTTTTTTATTTCTCAAAATCTAACAAATACAGTATTTAAAACCCACAGCAGTTTGACGCATTCAAAAAATTTTGAATTTAAAAATTTTAAGAGTTCTAGGAGTTTTCAAAAGAGTTTTGTAACCCCCCCCTCCCCCCCCCACTTTCTAGGAAGATGTATAAAAAATTTTTAATGTTTTAGGATTTATCCAATATTTGAAAAGATTTAGCAGGTTAAAGATAGTCAAACATTTTAAGACTTTAAGGAATTCTATTTAGAGTTCTGTTCCTTCCAGAAGAGTTCCATGAAAAAATCTAGTAACACTTTTCAAATTAACGTAGAAGAAGAAAAAACACAACAGTTGGAAGCAGGCCAAAACTTTTTAATTTTTTGTTTGACTTAATATTTTAAAAACTGTAGCTGCTTAAAGATACTTACAAATTTTAAGAATTTCGGGAATTTTTATTAGAGTTCTGTTCTTTGCAAAAAGAGTTCTGTAAAAAAGTCTCGTAACATTTTTCAGTCAAACTAAAATGACAAAAACAACAGCAGTTTGATGGTACCCCAAAATGAAAAAATGTAAGATTTTTAGGAGTTCTAATTAGATTCATCTCCTGGGAAAAGTTTTATAGTTAATACTTATATATAACTTTTTGATTTGCTTAAATTCTAAAAAACTGTAGCAGTTCAATAATAGCCAAAAATTTTAGGAGTTTGAAAAGTTCCGATTAGAGTTCTGACCCTCTTCGAAAGAGTTCAGTAAAAGTTCTTGTAACCAGAAACGTAATCGGAAGCTTTTTTGGATTGATCTGAAAGAGTTTTTTTTTATAGAACTCTTTTCGCGGGTAACAACACTCTGATCAAAAATTCTAAGACATTCAATATTCTTTCAAAATTATGGAATGAAATTATAAATATTTTTTAGAAAATTTTTATTTTTATGAAATTGGCTGAAAGTCTTTCTGAAAAGCCTTAGGAACTTTAAAACTATGATTTATCTACTAGGAACTCTAAAATAAATTTTTTTTATTGAAAATTTGTTTCACTTAAACTTTGGAACTATCGCTAAAAGTTATCCGGAACATTCTGAAAAATACGTTTTGGATTTTTATTATTTTTTTGTAAATTGGTGTTGGAGATCCTGATATTGTTGGTAATAAAAATATAAATAAAAAATTCTTTGTAGTATTCAAAGGTCCCAAAATAGCTTAAAATATTATTAAAATTATGCAGGACCATAACAGGTCGAAATCCAAAATCCATGAATCCCAGTGGCCGCTCAGATTCAAAAGGGACACATTGGGAATAATTTAAACCGGAAGTGTCCTTATATTGAGGCTTATCGATTGATAAATATCAGGGGTTGAAAATCGGGACGAGACAAAGTAGGCTCCTTTAAAATTAAAGATTAGGCGAAAAACGAGGCTATAAATGCACAAGGGCCGGAAGGAACGGAAATGGCGGAAACGAGATTGCAGAGAATATAATCAAAAGAGAGATAATAAAGTGAGTCTAAGAGAAAGAAAAATCTATTGTCAATAATTTTGATCAGGGTTTTGATTTGCTCGTTATAATTTTTCGAATCTGAATGAGATGAGTGGCTTGAATTTGCCCCGAATTCTACAAAGTGGATGGGTCAACGTTCTAAATATTGATTCCTCTTAAAGACGCTTACCGTCATCCAGAACATTCGGTAGCACACTTCCAGAAATAACCAGTTCTATGTCAGGTTAGAACGACGCGTTTCCCGAAAAAAAATCTGGGACAGAGCTGATTTTTTCGGGCAGTGTGCTAATGGGAATGTTACAAACTTTGACACTGATGGACATTTGATGTTCCAAGCTTCAGCGCTCATGTCCTTTAGAAATACCAAACTTTGGCTCTAATGTCCATTTGATATTTCAAACTTTGGCTGTTATATCCTTTTGTTGTGCGAAACTTTGGCGCTTACACATTTCCCTTAAATTGTAAGGGCATTTAAATCTATCTAGTTGCTGATAATTCAGCACGGGATCAAACCATAGAAAGTTCCAGATGTCGATAAATGTCGAGAACAGGAATCCATGTTTAGAACTACCCATCTGGTCAATTGTCTGCCTTCAGTCAAGTCAAAACTGCAAGTGGAATTTAGGGCAAACTCACTCTCCTTTGATAAATCTAAATCTGAAGATAAAGTTGAGCCTAAAGATAGAGATAAAGATAAAGTTAGGTAAAGATAAAGATAAAAAGAAATTGCAAAGGAAGGAGGAAGGCTCCGGCGGGGGCCGCTCGTCCAAATACTGGCGACCTGAGTCTGAAGACTGATCGACCCTTTTCTATCTATTGTTTCGCAGATATGTCTTCACCATCATCAGCTACCTAATCGGAGTCTTCATTTTTGCAACGATAGTCGGCCAAGTTGGAAACGTCATTACTAATCGAAACGCAAATCGGCTGGAGTTTGAAAGACTCCTGGATGGGGCAAAAACGTACATGAGACATCACAAGGTACCTGGAGGGATGAAGAGGAGGGTCCTCAGGTGGTACGACTACAGCTGGTCTAGGGGTCGAATCCAGGGAGGGGGTGACATCAACACGGCTCTCGGTTTGCTACCAGATAAGCTCAAAACGGAGCTGGCGCTCCATGTCAACCTCTCTGTTCTGAAGAAGGTCACCATCTTTCAGGTGAGTGCTCATCAGGGATAAAAGATAGAGAAGGAAGGGGGTGTTTTCTCAGTCTTATTCAGTGTTTCCTCTATCTAACTATGCCTGCCCTCTTCATTCACTTACCAACGTCGCGCGTTTATCTCCTGACCCCCTCCCATATTCCCTTTCTAATTCCCGTTCTAATCCCCTTCTTCCAAATACCAGTTCATCCTGCACCTCTGAACCCTCCTACCTTTTTTCTGTAACTCTTTCTCAACAAGTCCTTCTCCCCAAACTCCTTTTGTCGAATCTTCCTTCTCCTCAGCCTGCTCTCTGATTCATCCCACCAGCTATTGACACAACGCTACTTCCTCGATTCAGAGGGTCCCTTTACATTTACCCTCTTCACTCTCCCCTAATATTTCTGCCTCTCTAATGCTGCTTCCCAACCACTTACACCTAATCCGCCCCTCCCTATCATCTAGCTCCATGTCCCCTTTATTCCTCGTCTAGGTAGGTCCGTCATCAGATAAACTTAAAACAAATTTCACTATTCATGTTCACCTATCGATTCTGAAAGTCACCCTATTTCAGGTGAGGGGTAATCCTACCATCCTTGCTTATATGTACCCCTCCCTAATGACCCTGTCTGCCCCCTCTTTCTCTTTACCTAGCCTCGCTACACTTCTATCAACTCGATCCGCCAAGATTTTCGCCTACCTGATCTTTATCTGCTACCCCCCCCCCCCAACCTACCACTAATTCCCTCTCTACCACTCTCTCTTTTTCATCTCCTCATTTTTCTTATTCCTCCTATACCCAGGACTGCTGCCAGATAAACGCAAAAGGAAACTGGCGTCTTTTTCTACCATTATCATTCTTCATCCGAAGGGTGTCAAACTTACCAGGAAATGGGGGAACCGGGAAATAATCGGGAATGTTAATTTTCGTGAAAGATGATATAATTTTTATATGTGGCAGAAAATTTTATTGAAGACTTTTGATTTTTAGTTTTGAAGACGAAATTTCAGTAAAGAAATACAATTTCGACAATTAGAGCAGGCAGATACCATAAAGGATTATAATTTTGCCTTTTTACAGGGTATTCCGAAAATAATTATAATTTTGAGTTTGGGATATGAATTTTTCTGCGAAAATTATAATTTTTTGAATATAAATGACGTGAATTTTAAAAAATTGGAAGTGAAAACGAAAAACTTACATAATTGCCTCTGACTTAGAAGAAGGGAATTTGAAATAAAATCCCTTTTTCAAGTCAAAATTCTTCACAATTTTACACTTTCCACTTCCAAATTTCGTAAAAGGTGAATTACTATATTTCTGAATTCTGATCAATAATTTTTTAAATAAATTTAATTCTGACTCGAAACAAGGGTACATTTGACTTTAGAACAGAAAATGTTATGAGCAATTATAATGTTGCTTTTTTTTTACAAAATTTTATGTTCCAAATGAGATTTGAAAGGGAAAATGGAGTGGGAAATGTGGAAAAAGGGAAAGGAAAAAGGAGAACAATAAAAAGGTAAGAGGGCAAGAGGGCAGAGGAGGAAATAGAAAAGGGTAGATAGGATCGAAAAAATAGGAAGAGGAAAAAGAATAAAAGAGGAGATGGGAAATATTAAAAGGGAAAAAGTAGGAGCAGAAACGGAAAATGGGAAAAGAAATAAATAAAAAGGGGAAAATGCGAGAAAAAGAAAAATAGGAAAGAAGAAAGGAGTAGAAGGAAAGGTAAGAAAAAGAAGAAAAGGGAAATGATAAAGTGAAAAAAGAAAGGAGGAAAAGGGATAAAAAGGGGAAAGGGCAAGAGGAAAAGGGCAGGAGGGCTAGAGGAAAAATGGGGAAATAGAACAGGGGAAATAGGAGAAAATGGAAAATAGGCATGGGAAACAAGAAAAGAGAGAAGGGTGTAGGGGAATAATGGTATAGGCATAGCAAATTAATGGAAATGGGAAAAGGGGAACGAGACGAAGGGGAAAGGGAACAAGGAATAGGAAAGGAGAAAAGGAGTAAAATGTAGAGAGGGTAAAAGATATCAGGGGGAAATGGAAAAGGAAAATGGAAAAGAAAAAAGATAGGGGGAAAGAAGAAAAGGAACAAAAGTATAGGGAAAGATAAATGCAAAAGGAAAAAGGAAGAAGGGAAACGGGAACTGATAAAAGCGGGAATATGGAAAAGGAATAAGGGAAATAGAAGAGGGAAAATGGTATAAAATGTAAAACAGGAAAGGGTTAAAAGAAGAAAAGGAAACAAATATAGGAAAAGGTAAATGGAGAGCGAAAAAGAAAAAAACAAAGAAGTGGAAAGGCAAAACAAGAAAAAATAAAAAGAGGGAGAGAGGGAAAGGAAGAAACTTCCCAGTTTGGAAACACTCAGTCGAATAATGTTCATTGCTCAATGTTCACTTGAACGACCAAGGAACAGCCCTAGAAGCAGATGATTGAAGCGTTTCCTGGTTCGTTCGAGCGAAAAATATCCTTTTGCGGATCAGCTATTGTTATTCAGCTGGAATAGCACACTCAAGTTTCGATTTGGTACAACCCCTGATTCAAATACTAAACGATTAAAAATGTTTGTTATTCTTGAATTGGATTGCTCAAAAACAACTTGTTTACACTAAGCTGTTTCCAGTTTAAAAAATTCGGGTTTTCTAGCACACCCTAGTACATAGTACAAAGAGGAAAGGAGAGCGTAGAGAAGGTATCAAGGATAGACCTGCGTAGAGAAAGTAGAGCTTGATGATATTTCCACGAATCATAGGGGGCAGAGGGGAAACACGAAGAGAGGATTAAGGTAAAACGGTTGGTGGAGGGGAAGAGGTATATATTTATAGCCTCTGGAGGAGAAATAGTTTGGAAAAGATTAAACATTAGATACCAAAAGGGATACAAGTCGGAAGACTCTGAGAATACGGTGATAAAGGGGTAGGGGCTTAAGATCTAAGAAGATACAAATGAGATTTTGGGGCAGCGAATTAGGATTAAAGTGGGAGGAGTTTTAAGGGAGAGTGCGGATAGAGGTTGGGTGGAGGTGGGGTGGAGAGGAAACGGGGAAACTTAAACCAAGGGGCGAAGCAGAGTTGACAGTCGAGATTAGAAAGGGTAGAAAAAAATCTTTCAGAAGGTGGATCTTGGTGCAAGAAATAAAAGAGTAGTGCGATACATAAGAAAGAGGTCAGAGGGTGAGAAAGATAATAACGACAAGACACAGGGGGTATGAAGAAGGGATGTTTGCGGAGGCAGGGCTAATGGCACAGATTATGGAGAGGATGGAGAGAAGAGGATAAGATTTGGCAGAAACGTAGCGTCCTTTTAGTATTTAAATTTAAAGAGAAGTGCGATAGCTAAGATCAAGGTGAGAGGAGAAGGTGAGTCAGAAATATAATAACATTGAGGTGGAGGGTGTATCAAGGGATGAATGTGTGTAGAAGCAGGTGAACATAATCAAGAGGTCTAGAATGTTAGGGTGCAGAGCGGAAAGGAAGAGAGAGGGTATGGGGGATAGAGAAGAAGTTTGTATGTTGTCAGGGACTGTGAAAAGGATGGTGACAGAAGAGAAGAAATGATAGTGTAATAAGGGATAGAAGTGGGAACACGAAGACGATGAAAAAGGTGAAGGAGTTAAAGAGAGTGGAGATAGGAGTATATCGGGGTAAGTCAAAGGAAAAGAAGAAGTGCACAAACCCAATGATGTAGATTGGACAGGATTGATCTGATATAGAGGAAGAGGAATAGAGGAGGTACAAATATAAAAAGAGTGGTATGATTAATCATATAATAAAGGGGTGGTGGGATAGAGAGTAGGGGGGTAGTGTGGTAGAGAAAAAAAGAGGTGAAAGATGGAAACGGGGGAGAATAACATTAAGATTGAGATGAAGGTGGTAGGAGAAGTGTGAAAATATTTTTTCGACAGACTGGAAATTTTGTGATAGAAGAATGTGAAGACTTTATTACAAGATACATATTATTACAATGTATATATTCAGTGATGTCATATTGATTTACGACCGGCTGGATTTCAGCCACGCTTTGCTATATAATCTTGCATATGCTGCATTCTGATATGAAGGAAGTCAGCGAGGCGGAAACTAGGATAAAGCATAGTAGTATTCCCAAAAGACATTTTCCTTTATTTTGATATCTTTATTGCAAGACACAGATTTCTGTCGAATAATAATAATTAAACCTGCTGCATTCAATCAGAAAAGAAATAATGTTAAATATTTGCAAGGCTGCAAAAAATGAATAAAAAACTTTAAACTTTAAACTTTAAATAATTAAATCGTAGAAAGAGCGCTCTAATTTCTGACTTTTGCTGATTTTCAGTATTCAACTTCCACTCTTCGCCAAACTTTCTAAAATTAGGATAAAAATTGGAACTTTCGGCAAAAGAAGAACTAAATTCTCCTCTTTAATATTAGCCCAATAAACTTTAAAAATCTGTACTAATTTATGAGTTATCATTAAAAATGTAGAGACTTGTCTAAGATGAAAATCGAATTGGGAAATTGAGGGGAAATGAGGAAAGGAGAAGTGGTGAATGTAGGGGAGGTGAGAGGATACGATGCTACAGAAGGTAGGGAGAGTGAAGAGAAATTGAGGAGGAAAAGTAGGGGAAGTGAGAGGAAATAAAAAGAGGAAAATTGAAGGGAAATGAGGAAAGGAGAAGTGATGAAATTAGGGGAGGTGATAGGATACGATGGTAGAGAAAGTAGGGAGAGTGAGGGGAAACTGGGGAGGGAAAGTAGGGGAAGTGACAGGAAATGAGAGGAGGAAAATTCGGAGAACTAGGTGAATGGGATTGACGAAAAGTGAGAGCCAGTAAAGGGAGGGGAAGTATGTAAAGGGAGGGGAAGTATGTAAAGTGAGGAAAAGTAGAGAAAGTAAACGGAAATTGGCAGTCAAAAAGAAATGAGAGAAGGGAATATAAAGGAAGTGAGAGAAGGCAAATGAGGGGAAATGAGGGGAGGGAAAGCGCGAGAACTGAGTGGAAATGAAGGGAAGGGAAGTGGCGAAGAAAACGTAGGAGAAGTGAAGAAAGATTAGAATAAAAAATTAGGGGAATTAAGGGGAAATCAGTCGAGGAAAATTAGGAAAAAGAGGGGAAATAAATAAAAATTTGTTTAACTTTTTTAATTTTAATTTGAGAATTAGTGCACATTTTTGCAAATTTTTGCAAATTGGTCAAAAACCAACCACAATCCTTATATTCCTTTCAAAAAGATAAAGTATCGGAAAATCGTTTTTAGATCGAGATACGAAAGACTTTAGACGAGATATAAAAAGTGGAATAACAGCAGAGCATGCTAGAAAGGATACTTATCTTTTTCAAAAAAAAAAAGGAAAGAAAAGATGATAGATGAATAAGACAAGGAGAGCGAAAAGTGAACAAAAGGATAAATGGAAAAAATGATAGAGGAAAGAATGAAGAGATAAGAGGAAATGATAGACGATAGAACAGGAAATTACAGATGTGAAAATGATAGGATAAAGAATTTTATTCCATTTTTCTACTATAGTTTCAAGAATAATTTGATTTCTTCTGTACCACATAATTTATCTTGCAATCCTTTCCCTTTGAAGAAATTTTTAAAAGTGATTTCGAAAAGTTTATTTTCACTCTCATGTATTTGCAAAATTGTCCTACTTGATACCTAGCAAGAATTTTCAAACAATTTTTAAAAATTATTATTTGAGAGTTTTTTTTGAAATATTGTTTGATAAATGTACCAGGTACTGGATTACTTAAAGAGCATTATGAAGAGACTCGAATCTTCTTTACCACCACCCCCAACCCCTGGGACATTGTTATCTCGTTCTTCTCAACTTAAGTCGTTAGTCACTTTCAAATCCTTATTCTTTGCTTATTTTTCCATTATGAGCAAACTTCCGGAAAATATTTCAACAAACACATTAGTCTTTTAATCACACATCCTCCTAGGGTGTATTAAAAAACAGATTGTTTTTCAGGTTTCATAGGGGACATTAGGAAAGGAAAAATTGGGAACTTGAGAGGAAATGAGGAGAGGACAAGTGGTGAAAATAGGGGAAGAAAGGGGATACGATGGTAGAGAAAGTAAGGAGAGTGAAGGAAAATTAGGGAAGGGAATGT
Source organism: Druon quercuslanigerum (assembly GCA_010014905.2). NCBI lineage: Eukaryota > Metazoa > Arthropoda > Insecta > Hymenoptera > Cynipidae > Druon > Druon quercuslanigerum. Next base: position 384,238 of record JAAAKG020000019.1, read on the forward strand.
AGGGGAAGTGAGAGGAAGTGAGAGTAGCAAAATTCGGAGAACTAAGTAAATGGGATGAACGAAAAGTAAGGGCCAATAAAGGGAGGGGAAGTATGTAAAGTGAGGAAAAGTAGGAGAAGTTATGGGAAAATGAGGAGAGGGGAAGTAGAGGAAGTGAGTGGAAATTGGAGAAGGGATAATTCGTGGAATTAAGGGCAGAGTAAGTACGAGAAGTGAGAGGAAATTCAGGGAGGGCAAAAGAGAAATGAATGGAGGGGCAGAAGGGAAAGAAGGGCAGTCAAAGAGAAACGAGAGGAGGGAAATGAGGGGAAATGAGGGGAGGAAAAGCACGAGAACTGAGTGGAAATGAAGGGAAGGAAAGTGGAGAAGAAAACGTAGAAGTAAAGACAGATAAGAATAAAAAATTATGGGAATTAAGGGGAAATGAGTGAAGAAAAATTAGGAAAAAAGGGGAGAAATGAAGAGAAATTTGAAGAAATTATAGGAGGGAAGTAAGGGAGATTGTGGAAATGGGAAAGGTTAAGAGGGACATTGAGGGGAGGGGAATAATGCGAAATTAAAGGAGGGGAAAAAGGGGAAATGATTAGAAATTAGTGGGAGTGGTTGAGAGGAAATAAAATTCAAAATATCACTATATAAAAAAATCTTAGCGAAATGTTATAAAATTTTTTTCAGAAAACTGTACGTCGCACTCTTTCCCTTATTGGACTGAAAATTAATCTTTTTTGTTCCCAAAAGAATTTTTTTGTCGATAATTCTTTTTTTCGGGCCAACAATTCGCTGCATTGCATACTTTTTCTTTTTTTGTAGAAACTTAATCTTATTGGTTGAAAATAAATTTTTTAGTTTAAAATTCAAATTAAAAAAAATAAAATAAAAAAATTATTGATTTTAGTAGCGGATTTAAATATTTTGTTAGAAATCGTGTTCTTTGTTGTTGCAAATTCGTTTCTTCACCGAAAATTCAACTATTCCAGTTTTTTTTTAAATGCATATTTTTTGATAAAAATTTATTTATTTATTTTTTTTTTTTGAAAAGTAAACAATTTTGGTGAAAAATTCAGCTTTTTGGTCAAAAGCTAAAAACTTTCATAGAAAATTCGATATTTTGGGTTAAGAGTTTTACAATTCGTTGAAATTTTTTTTATTAACAAATTTTTCTTGATGTGAAACATCATTTTTTTAATTTATTCTTTCTTGAATACAAAAAATTTTTTAATTCTCGTTTTTTGTTTCGGATATAAACTATTTAATTTCTCCTTAAAAAATTATCTTCTTTGCTAAAAAATTCGTTCATAAACATTTCTTCTTAGTTAAAAGTTAAATTTTTCGGTTCAAAATTCATCCTTTTCAATAAAAAATTCTTCTTCTTTTTTGAGCATTCGTCTTTTTGGTTGAAAATGAAGAATTTTTTTTTTAAATTTTAATAAAGATCCATAATTTAGATAAAAAATATAACTTGTTTTTAATTATTTTTCTAATTAAAATTTAACTGTTAATTTTTAGTTTCAAACTGATCTTTTTTAATTCAAGATTCATCTATTTTTTTGAAAATTCAACTATTTTTTCGATAATTCTACTATTTGGTAAAAAAAATTCGAATTATTGGTTCAAAATTAAATTACTTGGTTACAAATTTACCTTAATAATTCAACTAGCGGGTCAAAAATGTAACTATTTGGTTCAAAATTAAATTATTTGGTTATAAAATTTGTTTTTTGGTAGAAAAGTAATAGCTTTATTTGTTAATTGATTTATTACATTAAAATAATTTAATAAATTTAATTTAATAATTTATTTATTTGGAATAA
>JAAAKG020000019.1:386148-401967 GCA_010014905.2 Druon quercuslanigerum
ATTAATTTCGTGAAGAGAAGTGAAAAGTGGATTATAAGTGATGAGGGAATGAGAAATGATAAGGTGATAAGAAGCGATGACAGTTGAGATCTAATAAGGTGAGGAGCAGTATTTAAAATTTGAGAAGTGAAGAGGCGATGAGGCCTAGTGAGATAATAAAAGGTGATAATAAAACGAGAAGTGACGAGGGGAGGAGAATTTATAAGGGGATGAGAAGTTATGAGACTATAAGAATCGATAGGGCGTTTAAGCATGATGAGACAATAAGGATTCCTCTAAGGATGATGAATGCGGTGAGAATGAGGAGTGATGAGAAGATAAAAATTTATAAATTGCTGAGACATAATGAGGGGATGAGAAATGATAAGGAGATACGAAGTGATGAGACGATGAAAAGTGATAACGGGATGCAAACCGATGAGACGATGAGAAGTGAAGTGGCGTTGAAGCGAGATGAGGGGATGATATAAGAAGTTATGATAAGTGATGATGCGTAAAGAAATTATGAGGGAATGAATAATGATGAGGGGATGAGGAATTATAATTAGATGGAATGTTGCAAGAAGATGAGTAGACACAAGAGGATAAAAAGACATAAGGCTATCAGCATTGATGAGATGATAAAAAGTGATAAGGCGCTGAAAAAAGATGATGGGATGACAAATTACGAGAGTGTGAGAAATAATAAGGACACGAAAAGTGATAAGGCAATAAAAAGTTATAGGAGGATGAGAAGTAATGATGAAATACAAAATATTTAGCAATTTAGGAGTGCATTCTATACTAACATATTGTATTGTATGAATTAATTTGATCAGGAGAAATGAAAAGGGGATTATAAGTGATGAGGGGATGAGAAGCGATGAGCGGTGAGAATGGATGAGATGATGAGAAGTGTTTAAGGGTTAGGAAGTGATGAGGCGATGAGGAGTAATGACATGATAAAAAGTGATAAGAAAATGGCAAGTGACGAGGGGATGATACATTACGAGTAGATGAAAACTTTATCGGATAGTATTACATTTTATTTATAGTGATGAGGTGACGAGGAGTGATGAGAGGATAAAAAGTGATAAGGAAACGAAAATTGACGAGGGGATAAAACATTATAAGGAGATCAGAAGTAATGAGACGATAAGGAGTGATGAGGAGATCAGAAATTATGACGAGATGAGAAGTAATGAGATGATAAGGAGTGATGAGGAGATAAGAAATTATGAGGAGGTGAGAAGTGCATCGCATTGTATTATATTGCATATATTAATTTGATGAGAAGCGAAAAATGGATTATAAGTGATGAGGGAATGAGGAATGATAAGGTGATGAGAAGCGATGAGATTTGAGATCTGATGAGTTGACGAGCAGTATTTAAGGGTTGAGAAGTGATTAGGCGATAAGGACTAGTGTGAAGAGAAAAGTGATGATAAAACAAGAAGTGACGAGGGGAGGAGAAGTGATGGGATGATGAAAAGTGATAAGAGGATGAGAAATGATGAGACCATAAGAATCGATAGGGCGTTGAAGCGTGATGAGACAATAAGGATTTCTCTGTGGATGATGAATGCGATGGGGATGAGGAGTGATGAGAAGATAAAATGTGAGAAAATATTAGAGGGTGAGAAATGATAAGAACATGAAAAGTGATAAGGAAAGGAAGAGTTGTAGGTGGATGTAAAGTAATGATGGAATTCGAAATAGTGAGCAAATCAAAAGTGCATTATATTATATTATATTGTATATTGTATTTATTAATTTGTTTAGGAGAAATGAAAAGGGGATTATAAGTGACGAGGGGATGATAAGCGATGATGGGTGAGAATCGATAAGATAAGAAAATGATATTTTATTTATAGTGATGAGGTGACGAGGAGCGATGAGGCGATAAAAAGTGATAAGGAAACGAAAAGTGACGAGGGGATAAAACATTATAAGATGATGAGACTTAATGAAACGATAAGGAGTGATGGGGAGATAAGAAATTATGAGGTGATGAGAAGTGTATCGTATTGCATTAAATTGCATTCATTAATTTGATTCGAAGAAATGAAAAAATGTTGACGAGCAGTATTCAATTGTTGAGAAGTGATGAGGCAATGAGGACTAGTGAGACGATAAAAAGTGATAATAAAACGAGAAGTGACAAGGGGAGGAAAAGTGATGGGATGTTTTAAAGTGATTAGGGGATGAGTAATGATGAGACCATAAGAATCGATAGGGTGGTGAAGTGTGAAGAGACAATAAGGATTTCTCTGGGGAAAATGAATGCGATAGGGATGAGGAGTGGTGAAAAGATAAAAAGTTTTAAATCGCTGAGACGTGATGAGGAAATTGGGAATGATATGGAGGTACGAAGTGATGAGACGATGAAAAGTGATAACGGAATGCGAACCGATGAGACGATGTGGAGTGAAGTGGCGTTGCAGCATTATGAGAGGATGATGTAAGAAGTGATGAGAAGTGATGATGCGTAAAGAAATTATGAGGAAATGAATAATGATGAGGGGATGAGGAATTATAATTAGATGGAAAGTTGCAAGAAGATGAGTAGAGACAAGAGGATGAAAAGACATGAGGCTATCAACATTGATGAGATGATAAAAAGTGATAAGGCGCTGAAAAGTGATAAGGGAATGAAAAATTATGCGAGCGTGAGAAATTATAACGACATGAAAAAGTGATAAGGGATTCAAAAGTTATAGGAGGATGACAAGTGATGATGGGATACAAAATAATGAGCAAACCAGAAGTGCAGTATATTCTATTATATTGTATATTGTATTTACTAATTTGTTCAGGAGAAATAAAAAGGCGGATGGAAAGCGATGAGCGATGGGAATGGATGAGATGGTGAGAAGTGTTTAATAGTTAGGAAGTGATGAGGCGATGAGGAGTGATGAGACGATAAAAAGTGATAAGAAAACGAAAAGTGACGAGGGGATGATGCATTATGAGTAGATAAAAAGTGTGCTGGATTTTATTATATTGTATTTATAAAGATGAATTAACGAGGAGTGATGCGGCGATAAAAAGTGATAAGGAAACAAAAAGTGACAAGGAGATAAAACATTATAAGGAGATGAGAAGTGTTTCGTATTGTAATACATTGCATTTATTAATTTCATGAAAAGAAGTGAAAAGTGGATTATAAGTGATGAGGAAATAAGAAATGATAAGGTCATGAGAAGTCTTTAAGGGTTCGGAAGTGATGAGGCGATGAGGAGTGATGAGACAATAAAAAGTGATAAGAAAACAAAAAAGTGACGAGGGGATGATACGTTATGAACAGACAAAAAGTGTATCGGGTTGTATTATATTGTATTTATAAAGATGAGATGACGAGGAGTGATGAGGCGATAAAAAGTGATAATAAAACAAAAATTGACGAGGGGATAAAACATTATAAGGAGATGTGAAGTGTATCGTATGGTATTATGCTGCATTTATTAATTTGATGAGAAGTGAAAAGTGGATTTTAAATGATGAGGAAATAGAAATGATAATGTGATGAGATTGTTTTATTTGATTAAATTGATTGTCTTCTTAATTTATTGTCTTCTTATCATTTTCTCGATGATAAGAAATGATAAGGTGATGAGAAGCGATGAGAGTTCTGATCTGATGAGGTGAAGAGCAGTATTTAAGGGTTGAGAAGTGATGAGGCGATGAGGATTAGTGAGACTATAAAAAGTGATAATAAAACAAGGAGTGATGATAAAACGAGGAGTGACAAGGGGAGGAGAAGTGATGGGATAATGAAAAGTGATAAATGGATGAGTAATGATCAGGCCATAAGAATCGATAGGGCGTTGAAGCATAATGAGAAAATGAGAATTTTACTGGGGATGATGAATGCGATGGAGATGAGGAGTGACAAGAACATTAAAAGTTACGAATCTCTGAGACGTGATGAGGGGATGAGAAATGATGAGGGATACAAAATAAGGAAGAAATGAGAAGTGTATTGTATTCTATTATATTGCATTGCATTTTTTGCCGTGAGAACCGATGAGGTGACGAGAAGTCTTTAGGGGTTCAGAAGTAATAAGGTGATAGGGACTGTTGAGACGACAAAAAGTGATGAGGAAACGAGAATTGATGAGGGAACGAAATGTCATAGGATGCTGCAAAGTGATAAGGGCATAAGAAGTGATAAGTCCATAAGAAGTGATAAGACGTTGAAGTTTAATAAGGGGATGATATGCGAAGTGATGAGAAGTGATGATACGATGAAAAGCTTGAAAAGGATGATGAAAAGGTTACGAGATGATGGAAAGTGATGAGACAGTAAGGATTGATGAGGCCATGAGAAGTGATGAGATGATGAAAACTGATGAGGGGTTTGAGAAGTGGTGAGACAATGAGGTGTGATGAGATGAGAAATAATAAGGGGATGAGAAGTGATAAAGAGTGATGAGCTATTGGAAAATGATGAGTAGATAATAAGTATTTTTTTCCTTATTTAAATTCAACAAATTCTGTAATGTTCCATATCCCATAAGTGTATAAAGTATATCAGTTAGTTTTTGCAATTTAAAACAATTAATGACCGAAATATTGGAAAAATATTTGCGGAATGTGAACGGAATGCAGTGTGCTGAGCGGGTAACGACTGAAATCGTCGTGAGCACAATCTTATAGACATCAAAGAGCAATAGATCGCGGCGGGAAATTCAAGATGCAGAAAGTAGCAACTCGTGGGTCGAGGCAGCTTCTTCTTGCACCTGCAACGAGTGCCCTTTGTACTTAAACCCGATTACAGGTAGTTGTATCCTCGGCGTACATAATTCCCCGAGTGTTTTCTGAGATCGTGACATTGCTTGGCGGCCATATTTCTAATTCGTTCGACCGACCCATTGGTCCCATAGCCACGGGGGTTCCCCATGTTCCCTTCTCTCAATCTCTCCCTTGAACTTAAACTTAAACTTAAACTTAATCTTTCCTCCCGGGGTAATTCTTCCCCTATCATCAGAATCTCTGTCTCTCTTGCTCAACGTTTAATTCCCGGGAGCCCAATTAAATCAGGACGGCTCTCCTCTCTTTCATTATCGGTCGCGGCTTAGATCCACGATTCCGTGGAAACGACCGATTCCAGTCGTTAGCATGCTCCAATTAGAGCAAGACCTTTTCGCCAGGTGCTTTTTGTTCTGGGTTATTCGCGACAAAAGTACAACAGAAACAGAAACTACAGGGAGCAGTAACCTCGACTCAACTCGACACGATTTAGAGATGAGCGAACGAGAGATAAGTACCTAAAACTTGCCATTTTTACCCTCATGGGAGGCTTTTATACAACCTCAAAAACTACCTCCAGGACCTTCTAATTGGAGAATGGGGATTAACAATTCCTCTGAATTCACATCAAATTCCTTTGAATTTATATTGAATTTATTTAAGTTCAGATCCTTTAAATTCGCATTGAATATTTTTGAATTCCTTTGAATATCCAGTGGATTCCTTTGAATTGATATGGATTGCTGGGAATGCCAGAAGTTTATAGACTCTCAAGAATTTAGATAATTTTAGGAATTTAACGAATTTTTATATTTAAGAGAATTTAAAGTATTAAAAGAATTTAAATAATTCAGAGATTTTTGAGAATTCAAGACATTTATAGAATTTTCAGAATCTAGAGAATTCAAGGAATGCAGAGAGTTTATGGGACTCAAAGATTTTATATAATTCAAATAATGTACAGAACTCAGAGAATTTAAATAATTCAGAAAATTTCTGGAGTTCTAATTAGAAATTTAGAATCGCTCAATAATTCAGATAATTTTAGGAGTTCTACGAATTTTTATATTTCAGAGAATTTCTGGAATTCTAATTAAAAATGTATAGACTCAAGAATTTAGATAATTTTAGGAATTTAACGAATTTTTATATTTTAGAGAATTTAAAGAATTTAAAGAATATAAAAATTTTTTTAAATTAAAAAATTCTTTAAATTTAAAGAATTCAGAGAATTTAAAAAATTCGGAGAATCAAAGGTATATAACCCGAATTTTCGAATTCTAAGAAATTCAGAGAATTTAGGAAATTTATAGAATTTTCAGAATTTACAGAATTCAAAGATTGCAGAGAATTTAAGGGATTCAGAGAATGTAAATAATTCAAATAATGCAAAGAATTTAGAGCATGTAAAGGATCCAGAGAATTTAAATAATTCAGAAAATTTCTGGAGTCTAAATTAAAAAATTTATAGATTTTCAAGAATTCAGATAATTTTAGGAATTCAACGAATTTTTATATTTGAGAGAATTTAAAGAATGATGAGAATTTAAAGAATTCAGAGAATTTGAAAAAATCCGAGAATTCAAGGTATATACCATGAATTCCCAGATTCCAGGAAATTTAGATATTATATTTCAGAGAATTTAAAGAATTTAAATAATTAGGACAATTTAAAGAATTAAAAAAATTAGGAGAATTTGAAGAATTCAGATATTTTTGAGATTAAGGAGAATTTAAAGAACTCAGAGAATTTGAAAAATACAGAAAATTCAAGGTATATACCATGAATTTCCGGTTTCCGGGAAATTCCGAGAATTTAAGAAATTTATAGAATTTTCAGAATTTAGAAAATTCAAAGATTGCAGAGAGGTTAGATTAAGAGAATTTAAATAATTTAGAAAATCTCTGGAGTTTTAATGAGAAATTTATACTCTCAAGAATTCAAATAATTTTTTGAATTCAACGAATTTTTATATTTCAGAGAATTTAAAAAATTCAGAGAATTTAAGGTAGATACCATGAATAACCGGATTCCAGGGAATTTCGATAATTTGAGAAATGTATAGAATTTTCAGAATTTAGAGAATTCAAGGAAAGCAGAGAATTTAAATAATTCAGAAAATTCCTGGAATTCTAATGATAAATTTAGAGACTCTAAAGAATTCAGATAATTTTTGGAATTTAACGAATTTTTATATTTCAGTGAATTTAGAGAATTTGAAGAATTTAAAGAATTTTCAGAATTTAGAGAATTTAAAGAATGCAGAGAATTTAGGGGATTCAGAGAATTTTAATAATTCAAATAATGTAAAGAATTCAGAGCATTTAAAGAATTCAAATAATTAAAATAATTCAGAAAATTTCTGGAATTTTAATGATAAATTTATAGACTCTCAAGAATTTAGATAATTTTAGGAATTCAACGAATTTTTATATTTCAGAGAATTTAAAGAATTTAAAGATTGAGGAGAATGTAAAGAATTCAGAAAATTTTGATAATAAGGACAATTTAAAGAATTCAGAGAATTGAAGGAATATACCATGAATTCCAGAATTCCAGGAAATTCAGAGAATTTAAGAAATATATAGAATTTTCAGAATTTAGAGAATTTAAAGAATGCAGAGAAGTAAGGGGCTTCAGAAAATTTAAATAATTTCAATAATGTAAAGAATTTAGAATATTTAAAGAATTCTGAAAATTCAAATAATTCAGAAAATTTCTGGAATTCTAATTAGAAATTTAAAGACTTTAAAGAATTTAGATAATATTAGGAATTTTTATATTTCAGAGAATTTAAAGAATTTGAAGGTCAAGGAGAATTTAAAGAATTCAGAGATTTTTGAGAATAAGGAGAATTTAAAGAATTCAGAGAATTGAAAAAATTCAGAGAATTCAAGGTATATAACCTGAATTCCCGGATTACAGGAAATTCCGAAAATTTCAGAAATTTATAGAATTTTCAGAATTTGGAGAATTCAAAGAATGCAGAGAATTTAAGTAATTCAAATAATGTAAAGAATTCAGAGCATTTAAAGAATTTAGAGCATTTAAAGAATTCAGAAAATTGCTGGAATTCTAATTAGAAATTTGGAGACTCTAAAGAATTTAGATAATTTTAGGAATACAAAGAGTTTTTATATTTCAAAGAATTTAAATAATTAAGAGATTTCAAGGTATGTACCAACACCGGTTAAATTCCGGAATTCCAAGAAATTCACAGAATTTAAGAAATTTATAGAATTTTCAGAATTTAGAGAATTTAAAGAATTCAGAGAGTTTAGGGGATTAAAATAATTTAAATAATTTAAATAATGTAAATTATTTAGAAAATTTAAATTATTCCGAGAATTTAAATAATTCAGAAAATTTGTGGAATTCTAGTTGGAAATTTAGAGACTTTAAAGAATTCAGATAATTTTAGGAATTTTTATATTTCAGAGAATTTAAAGAATTAGAAGATCAAGGTGAATTTAATGAATTCAGAGAATTGAAAAAATTCAGAGAATTCAAGGTATATAACCTGAATTCCCGGATTACAGGAAATTCCGAGAATTTAAGAAATTTATAGAATTTTCAGAATTTAGAGAATTTAAAGAATGCAGAGAGTTTAGGGGATTCAAATAATTTAAATAATTTAAATAATGTAAAGAATTCAGAGAATTTAAATAGTTCAGAAAATGTAATGAATCCAGAGAATTTAAATGATTCAGAAAGTTTAAAGAATGTAAAAATTTAAAGAAGTCACATAATTTAAGGAAGTAAGATAATTTAATGAATTCAGAAAATTTAAAAAATTAAAATAATTTAAAGAATGTAGATGAACTTTAGAAAATGGATAATAAAAAAAATTTGTTTAATTAGAAATATTCCGTGAATTAAAAAATTCAAACAAAAATTTAAAGGACTCAGAGAATTTAAGGAATTTAAAGATTATAAAAAATTCAGATAATTTAGCGAATAAGCAGAATTCAAAGAATAAGGAGAACTAATAATTAAGAGAATTTAGGGAATAAGAAGAATTTAAAGAAATTCGATTCTTTAAAAAATACAGAGAATTAAAAAATTTCGGAGAATTTAAATAATTCAGAGAATTTAAAGAATTCCGAGAGTTTAAATGAATCGGAGAGTTGAAATAATTCAGAGAATTAAGAAAATATAAATAATTCTGAGAATTTAACAAAATTCAATGAAATTTAAAGAATTCTAAAGATTTTAAAAATAATTTAAAGAATTCAGAGAATTTAAAGATTTAGGAGGATTTAGAGAAAGTCGAGAAATAAAAAAATTCAGCGAATTAAAAGAATATGGAGAATTTAAAAATGTGGAGAATCTTAAGAATGAGAATTCAAAGAATTCAGAGAATTTAAGCAGTTCTTTGAGTATAAAAAATTCATAGAACTTAAAAAATACGATAAGTTTGAAGAATTCAGAGAATTAGAAAAATTCCGAGAATCGAAGGTATGTACCATGAATTCTCGGTATTCAGAAAATTCTGATAATTTAAGCAATTTAGAGAATTTTAAGAATTTAGATAATTTTATGAATTACGAGAATTTCAGGGAACTTATTGAATTTAGGCAATTCACAGAACTTTATAGATTCAAAGAATTTCAAAAAGTGCAGAGTACTCTAAAGAATTTAAAGGAATTTAATGTGAATTTAAAATAGTTTAAAGTAAAATATTTCCAGAAAATTTTTTTCAACATGAATGTATCACAATGTTTTTTAATAATATTTCTGGAATTTTTTTTTAATGAGTAAAATCTGTCGATATTTATTAACACTACTCTTGAAATAATTTGTAATTCAATGAATCATTTTTTATTGTTTAAAGAATTGTTGTTCAGCAAGAATTAGAAAAATTATAAAATTTTAAAAATAAAATAAGCTTTTTAATTATTTCAAAGAACCAATGTGTTTACTACCAAAATTTTTTATTTATTTAAAAATATTGCCGTATTTATAAAATAACACTTATCCTATGTTAAACAAAATGGGAAACTGCAGAACCTATCTGGCACAGTTTTTTTAGTAATTGACTTTTCTCAAATTTTAAGAGCTGAAAGAAAAATTTCAAAATGAATTTTTTGCTCTTTTAAGAAGAATCAGTAAAATATCATTAATTACCTATGAAATCTCACTGGATCAAACAGCTAGAAGTGTGCCACTAACAATTAGTGAAATTTCACTGGTTCAATCAGTGAAAATCCATCATTGGTTTAATCAGTAAGATCCACTGATTTCTCAGTTCCAGCGATCATCTGTCTTACTTACTGATTCACACAGTCAAAGTGTAAAATCACTAATTCAACAGCGAAAGTTAAAAAAAAATTAAAAATACTGAAATGAAAAATACTGATTTAACCAGTGATAATTTCACAAGTCCAGTTTCAGAGAGTGAACAACCTTAGTGTTTATTTTGTTGCACTTAATTGTATCGGTTCCAAAATAGAATTTCCCTTTCAATTCTATTTATTAATACCAGATAACGTTTAGTCAAAGCATAATTAAAATTTTTTTTTCATAATTATGAATAATGTGAATAGTTTTTATAAAATTGAAAATGTATAATAGTCGACGATGAAGATGAAAGTAAGTATCAATTACGAGAGCAATTATTGTCATCAACTTGTACTTATGATAATTATCGGTAATTATAATTTTTTCAGAAAAGTAGTACTTGTACAAATGTCATCGAATGTACGTTAGTAAAGTGATACTTTCTCGGTGTAATTAGGGAGCATTAAAGACAAATTCTGTTACTAAAACGATAAATTGAAACGATATTCACTTTCCAATTTTAAATGCGTTTATAATTCATACACGCAGCTGGAAATAAATGGTATGGTTTCTTTTGAACCAAATGAATCACGCAAGAGTTATTTATATGGTTTAATATTTCAGTACTATGTATAAAATATTTCAGATGATTTACTCGTCGGACGTGGTCTTGAATGTTCGTTTTTACTGTACGCAAAATACGAAAAAAATTGCGAATATAAAAATGCATTGAGTTCAAAGAATTCCACATATGCAGAAAATACAGGGGATTTAAATAATTCCACGAATTCTAAGAATTTTGAGGAATTTTACTACTGATTAAAGAAATTCCACGAATTAGAAGAATTTAAAGAATCCCAGGACTTCAAAATAATTCCAGGAATTTATGATATCTGAACAATTTAAGAAATTCAAGGAAATCAGAAAATTCATGGACTTCAGGAGGTTTAAGAAATTCATGGAATTGCAGGAATTTAGAGAACGGAGTGAATTCGGAGGAATTCAAGGTCATCAAGGAGCTTAGGGCAATTTTAGAAATTCAGGTGAATAAATAGAATTCAAAGAAATTAAATAAAGTAAAAATAAATTCAAGCAATTCAAAGGAGTTAAAGCACTTCAGAGAAAACAAGAATTCTAGGAATTCAAAGGAATTTAAAAAATTCAGAAAAATTCCAGGAATTCAAGAGTTTAAGGAATTTAGAAGAATTGAAAGAACTGAGAATGAATTAAAGGAATTCAGAAGAATTAGAGGAATTAATTGAAATTAACAGAATTTAGAGAATTCAAAGAATTCCACGTTAAAAAAAAAATTCAAGAAAATTCACAACAATTAACGAAATTCAGAAAAATTCAGAGAAGTTCAAGGAATTCAAAGGAATTCAAAGAGTCGACAGTAATTCTAAGGAGTTAAAGTAATCCAGAGGAATTCGGGAAAATCCCCTAAATGGAAAATTTAAGAATTCGTAGGATTTCAATAAATTGAGGAAAATTCAATAAATTTATAAGAATTCAATACATTTATGAGAATTCAAGAAATTCCTGAAAATTCAGGAGATTTATAGGATTTGAAATGTGGTCCAGGAATTTATCAGAGCTCATGGAATTCAGACGAATTTACGGAATTTAAAGGAATTCTAGGAATTCAGATACTACGGAGAATATAAAGCATTACAAGAAATTCATATTGATTGAAATACAGAGAATTCAAATAATTACACGAATTTAAGTAAATCAAGAAATTTAGATAATTCAAAGAATTCAGCGGGATTTTATTAATTCAGACGAGTTCTACTAATTCAAGAAATTCCACAAATTAGAAGAATTGAACCAATTCAGATAATTTAAAAAATTCCAGAGACCTTAAAACAATTCAAGAAATTCCATATATCCAAGCAATTAAAGAAATTCAAGGAAATGAGAAAATGCATGTACTTTAGGAGTTTCAAGAAATTCATCGCATTGCAGAAATTCAGTGAACGAAGGGTATTCAGAGGGATTCAAGGTATTCAACGAGCTTAGGGCAATTTTTAAAATGCAGGTGAATTTAAAGAATTCAAAGAAATGAAATAAAAAAAATTAAGCAATTCAAAGGAGTTTTAGCAGTTTAGAGAAAATAAGAATTCCAGAAATTCAGAAGAATTAAAAGAATTTAGAAAAATTCCAGGAATTTAAAAGAGGTTAAAGAATTTAGAAGAATTAAAAGAATTCAAAGGAATTAAAGGAATTCAGAAGAATTAGACGAATTAACAGAAATTTACAAAATTTCGGGAATTCCACGTGACTCAAGGCATTCAAGGGAATTCACAGCAATCAACGAAATTTAGACAAATTCAAGAAGTTCAGAGAAGTTCAAGAAATTCAGAGGAATTCAAGAAATTCAGAGGAATTCAAAGTTAAAGTAATTCAGAGGAATTCGGGAGAATTCCATAAATTGGCAGCAACTCCAGGAGTTTATGGAAATTCAAGAATAAGTAGGATTTCCATAAATTGAGAAAAATTCAATTTGAAGGAATTCTAGGAATTCAGATAATCCGGGGAATATAAAGCATTGCTAAAAATTCAGATTGATCGAAATACAGAGAATTCAAATGATTCCACGAATTTAAGAAAATCAAGAAATTTAGATAATTCAAAGAAATAATTAATTTCGACACATTCTACTAATTCAATTAATTCCACGAAATAGAAGAATTTAACAAATTCAGATAATTCAAAGAATCCCAGGGACTTTAAAATAATTCAAGGAATTCAAGATATACAAGAATTTGAAGAAATTCAAGGAAATCATAAAATTCATGGACTTTAGGTGGTTTAAGAAATTCATGAAATTGCAGGAATTCAGAGAACGGAGGAAGTTCAGAGGAATTCAAGGTATTCAAAAAGCTTAAGGCAATTTTTGAAATTCAGGTAAGTTAAAAGAATTCAAAGAAATTAAATAAGGTGAAAAAAATTCGAGCTATTCAAAGAAGTTTAATCACTTCAGAGAAAGCAAGAATTCCAGAAATTCAGAGGAATTAAAAAAATTTAGAAATCTTCTAGGAATTCAAAAGAATTTAGAAAAATTCCAGGAATTCAAAAGAATTCAGAAAAATTCCAGGAATTCAAAAGAGGTCGAAGAATTTAGAAGATTAAAAAATAACTCAAAGGAATTAAAGGAATTCAGAAGAATTGAGGAATTAACTGAAATTAAGAAAATTTAGGGAATTCAAGAAATTCCACGTTACACAAGAAATCCAAGGGAATTCACAGCAATTAACGAAATTCAGAAAAATTCAAGAAGATCAGAGAAGTTCAAGGAATTCAAGGGAATTAAAAGAGTCGATAGTAATTCAGAAGAGTTAAAGTAATTTAGAGGAATTCGGGAGGATACCCTAAATTGGCAGAAAATCAAGGAGTTTATAGAAATTCAAGGAATTCTTAGGATTTCAATAAATTGAGAAAAATTCAAGAAATTGGTAAGAATTCAAGAAATTACTAAAAATTTAAAAGATTTATAGAGTTTGAGATGTGGTCCAGGAATTTATGAGAGCTCATGGAATTCAGACGAATTTACGGAAGAAATTCATGGAATTGCAGGAATTCAGAGAACGAAGGGAATTCAGAGGAATTCAAGGTATTCAAGAAGCTTGAAGTAATTTTTGAAATTCAGATAAATTACAAGAATTCAAAGAAAGTAAATAAGGTGCAAAAAATTCGAACAATTCAAAAAAGTTTAAGCACTTCAGAGAAAGCAAGAATTCCAGGAATTCAGAGGAATTAAAAAAATTTAGAAAACTTTCAGGAATTCAAAAGAGTTTAGAAAAATTCCAGGAATTCAAAAGAATTCAGAAATATTCCAGGAATTCAAAAGAGGTGAAAGAATTTAGAAGAATTGAAAGAACTCAAAGGAATTAAAGGAATGCAGAAGAATTATAGGAATTAAATAGAGATTAACCGAATTTAGAGAATTCAAGGTATTTCACGTAACTCAAGAAATTCAAGGGCAATTATTCATAGCAATTAACGAAATTCAGAAAAATTCAAGAAGTTCAGAAGAATTCAAGAATGTTCTAAAAATTTAACAAAATTCGAAGACATTCGCATGATTTAAGTAAATTAAGCGGTATTTAAGGAATTTACGGGAAGTCGATCAATGCCTGAAATTCAGAGGAATTTAGGGGATTAAAAAAAATACTAAGAATTAAAAGGGATTCATGGAATGCAGATAAATTATATGAATTAAAAGAAATTCAAGGAGTTTAGAGAAATTAAAAATAATTTTAAGAATTGGAAGGAATTAGAGGAATTCAAGGGAATTCGGAGGAATGAAAGGAGTTCTCAGAAATTCAAGAAATTCCTAAGAATTTAAGCTATTCACAAGAAATGAAGAAATTTCATCAGAATTCAAGGAATTTTTAAGAATTCAAGAAATGTGTAAAAATTCAATAAATTCAGAAGAATTCCAGAAATGTAGGTAAATTCGAGGAATTTGAATAAATTTAGAGAAGGTCATGGAATCCAGCGGAGCCTATGGAATTCGAAGAAATTCAAAGAATTCAGAGGGATTTATTGGATTTAGAAGGATTAAATGATTTTCACGAATTATCATAATTCTAAGAATTACAAGGAATTGAGTTAAGGCAGGAAATTCGGAGGAATACACATAATTAAGTGTCATTGAAGGAATTAAGAGGAATTTAGGACATTTAGTGGAATTCAGGGAATTGTGAGGGATTAAAAAAATTCAGAAGAATTTGAAAGAGTTTTAATGCAATATATAAATGGTTTACAGCAATTCAATAGTTATTGAAAAGTGTGCGATACCTAATTAATCAAGGGGATTTAAGGGATTTAGGAGAATGTAATTATCGTCAAAAGAATCAAAGGAGGAGTAACTCAGATAATTCAGGGAATTTGGAGAAATTTTCGGAATTCGGAGGGATTTAAAGAATTAAATTAAAAAGAATTGAAAAGAAAAAAGGAAAAAAGAATTGAAAAGAATTTAAGAGAATACAAATAATTCAAAGGAATTCAATATTCTTTGAATTTGGAGGTATTTACGGAATTCAAAAGAACTTGAAAGAGCTTGAAGGCATTGTAAGCAATTCAATATGAATTCAAATGAATTCGATGGGTATTCAAAAAACGTTATTCTTATCAATAATCTGAGAAAATACTCCTTGATTTTCCTAAATCTTGAATTCTAATCTAACCAAAAATCCAGCAAATTCAGGAGAGTTCAAGAAATCCAGATTTAAGGAATTTAACGAATTTAGAGGAGTTGAAGGGATTTATAGCAATTAAGATAATCCAAAGAATTCAGGGAGTTTTCACAAATTTAGAAGAATTTGAAAGCGCTTATAAGCAGTATAAGCAATTTAAAATAATTCCAAAAATTAGAAATTATTAAAAGTAATTCAAGATGAATTTAAAGTCACTCAATGTTTAATCGAAAAGACCCTATTCTTAATCCCTAATCTTATAAAATATTTTCAGATTTCCCTAAACACTTAGTTTTAACTAGAAAATTAAATGACTTCGGTAAAGGGCGCTTATTTCGATAATCCATGAAATTCAGAAAAATTCAAAGAATTCAGAGGAATTAACGAAATTTAGAGGGCTTTTAAAGAAATGAGAGGCACTAGAAGGATTTATAAGAATTTGGAGAGATTCGAGAAATTCAGAAGAATTCAAAAGAATTCCAAAAAACTAGAAATTATTAAAAGTAATTCAAGATGAATTTAAAGTCATTCAATGTTTAATCGAAAAGACCCTATTCTTAATCCCTAATCTTATAAAATATTTTCAGATTTCCCTAAACACTTAGT
>JAAAKG020000019.1:436829-451412 GCA_010014905.2 Druon quercuslanigerum
TTTTTCAGATAATTTAATCAGGATAATTTGTACGAAAAAATATAGTTTTCAACCAATTTATTTAATTTTCTGCCAAGCTATTGAATTCTAAACCAAACCAGATTAATTTAACCAAAAAGATAAATATTTAATAAAAAATATTAATTTTTAAACAAAAATTGAGTAGTAACATTGTTAGTTAAAAAAATTATTATTATTTTTTTTGTAAGCAAATTTTCGACAAAATGTTACACAAAAAATCTCTTTTTAATCAGAAAGAATAATCTTATAAAAATGCAATATTTAAATTTTAAACCCAGAAGGCAGTTCAGCTTGTACCCAAAAAGTGAAATTTTCAACTAGAAAGTTAATTTCGTACAAAAACTTTATATCTTCATAAAAATAGTTCAATTTTCGACCAAATAAGACAAATTTAAAAAAAATATTAATTCTCAACTTGAAAACATAAATAAGAGATAGAAATTTCAGCAATAAATGGAATAGTTACATTTTTACTTAAATGAATTAATTCTACAAAAATTCAATTTTCTAAAAATAAGTTAAATTTTCATCAAAATAGTCGGACTGCAAAAGACGAATTTTTTTTTAAAATGCATGGATTTTCAACTAGAAAAGATTAATTTTTAATGAAAAATATCAATTTTCAGTAAATAAATTAAATAGATACATTTTTTGAGTTGAATTAATTTATTATAAAAAATTGAATTTTTAACCAAATGGTTACATTTTCTACAGAAGGGATGAATTTTTTTGTGAAATGTTGAATCTTAAAAAAACTAATTTTTTCAGTAGAAGATTTCTCATTTCTAATAAAAATTTATTACGTTCGTTGAATATTTAAAGATTTTTGCTAAATACTTTTTTATTTAATTAAAAATTGATTTTTTAAATTGCAAATTGCAAAAATTTTACTTGAAAAATTCGATTTATTCTTTAAAATTCATTTGTTTGATTGAAAATAATACTTAGTGATTTAAAGCTGAAGTTTTATGTTAAAAATTAATTTTTGTGGTTCAAGATTCAAAATTTTAATTGAAAATTCATCTGCTTGGTTGAAAATTAAAATTTTTTGTTTAAAACTCATTCAGCTTGCTCAAAAGACAATAACAAACAATTTTTATTATCAAAATTCTTAGTAAATAAAATGTCTTTCAGCTATTTACAATAATTCACATTTGGACGTTTTTTAAACGATGATTCAATTTTGAAGGTTTATAATTTAAATTATTTTTACATTTTTAACTGTAAAAATAATGGTAAATACATTTTCTGATCTTTGAAAAATTTATAATCAGATTCTTTGTTAAAATATAATTTGTTCATTTAACAACAATTTGAAATTCTAGAATTTCAGAAGATTTGACTTTGAAAAAATTCAATTTAGTTTCCAGTTTAAATTTTTAGTTGGTGCGAACGAAAAATTATATAAATTTATGTTTTTAATTTCGTATAATACTATTTTACTGCCCTATTTACCAAACTTGAATCACAAATCATTCAATTTCGATATTTCTTACAATCGTATAAAATTATTCAATTTGGAAATTTTTGAATTAGAAATGATGAAGTTTCAACCCCTCTCTAATAAAATTTTTAAATTCTCAAAAATTTAGTCAGAAATATTTCCATTTTGAGAGCTTCAGATTTAGAATATTTGCAATTCAAAAAATTTTTAATTAAAAATTATTCAATTTAAACACTTTTATTAAGAAATGATTCAAGTTACGTTTCTTTTCATTCTATCAGAAATGTAGTCCTTTTTTTCTAAATTTGACCCAATCCAAAATTTTTTTATTTGGAACATTGTCATTTGCAAATTGTTCAATATATTTTAAAAGTTTCAAATGCTTGTCATTGAAAATAAATAATTATTAACTAATGTTTTAAAATTTGTTGGAACTTGATATATAAAAATTTGTTTAACAATTGATTTTTAAATTTAAAAATTTAGAATCCTTATATTTTAAAATAATATTATTTTGAATGCTTATTTTTCAACATATAGTTTAACTTTGAAATTTTGATAGAGAAAATTATTAAATTTTTAAGATTTAAAATCATTTATTTTAAGTTAAAGTTACCTTTAATTTTATATTTGTTAAAAATTTGTTAAAAATAAGTGTTTTTTCGGTATAGAACATTAATCTTCTTCACGGAAATTTTATCTTTTTGGTAGTAGTAGTAGTAGATAGTTTCTTAAAAATTATTTTTTTTAACAGTTTCAACCTTGATTGAAAATTTAACTATTCCATCTTTACAAGATTGATTTTTCGGGTTAAAAAATTATCTTTTGTTTGAAAATTCTTTTTTATCGTTTAGAATAAATTTGTTTAGCCAACAACGTAAAATTCCTTTTTTCTTGCAAAACGACATATTTTATTGAAAATTTATCTTTTCTAGTAGACAATTAACATATTTTGTTTTTAAAAAATTGGCCTGTTTTGGTAAAAATATAATTTTTGGTTGAAGATTTAACAATACGGTAAAAATTACACCATTCTGTTGAAAATGATCTTTTTTGTTAAATTTGATATTTTATGCTTAACTATTTGGTAAAAAAAAAAAAAGAAAAACAATTTATGTTTAGAAAAATCATTTTTTTTTTAGTTGAAAATTCTACAATTTTGTAGATAATTCGACTTTTTGTTTTCAAATTCTATATAGCTTCGTTGAAAATTACTGTATTATGATGAAAATTCGTGTTTTTTACTTTAAAAGTCACCTTCTCTATTTTTTGTTAAAATTTTATCTTTGTTGGATGAAAATTTAGGTATTTGAAAATTGATATTTCTTATTTAAAAATTCAATTTTTTTTTAATCTATATAATTTGTGAAAAATTCGTCAATTTTTCAAGAAAATGAATCCTATTGATTAAAAATTCATTTTTTGACTATCAGTTAAAGATTCATAATTTTAGTTGAAAATTTCTCAGTTTGGTTGAAAGTTAATTCTTTAAACTAAAAAGTTAACCGTTTCACTAAGAGTTGAAAATTGACCTTTTCTAGTTAATAATTTAATAATTTAGATGTCAATTTGTCTTTTCTAATTGAAAATTAATTTATTTCGTTGAAAATTCACGTATTTTGTGTTAAACAAAACTATTTTTTGGTAGTAAATATTTTTTTTTAAATTTAATCTTACTGTTTAAATATTTTTCTATTTTGTTGAAAATTCGATTATTCCAGTTAAACATTCACCATTTTAGTTGAAAGTTCATCTGTAAGTTTACAAAAACATTTAATCCTTTGGAAGAAATGGATTTTTTTAACCGAAACTTAACTATTTTATTTAAAATTTGTTTATTTTTTGGTTGAAAATATTTTTTCCCTTAAACTGAACATTAAAATACCATTTTAGTTGAATATTCCATTATTAGAGTAAAAAATTAATTTCATTGGTTGACAATTCATTTTGTTACTGAAAATTTGATTATTCAATTTTTGGCTGAAGAATGATTTTTTCAGTTAAAAATTCGTTTTTAGTACATTTATTTAAAAGTTTAACTGTTTCCGTTGAAGATACATTGTTTTATTTGAAAACTTTTATTTATTTTTTTTTAATTCTACTAACCCAAGTCGAGGATTCATCATTCCAGCTGAAAATTCATCAGTTAAGACGAAAATTAATTTGTTCTATTCCATATTCAATTAAAAAATTACTCTTTTTTTACAGTTAAAAATTCAATTAATTGATTAAAAATTTGTATTTTTTTATTGAAAATTCAACTATTTCGTTAAAATTCATGCATTTTGTTGAAAAAATTTATTTTTTGTTATAAAATTAATCTTTTTATTTGAAAGTTAATCTTACTGTTCAGAACAAAAAGATTAATTTTATTAAAAAAATACAAGTTTTCAAAAAAATACATGAAGTTTAACGAAATAGTTGAATTTTCAATAAAAAAGATCAATTTTTAACTAAATAATTGAATTTTTAGCTATAAAGAAAGAATCATTTTTTAACAGAATATGGAATAGAACAAATTAATTTTCGTCTTAACTGACGAATTTGCAGCTGAAATGATGAATCCTTGACTTGGGTTCGTAGAATTTAAAAAAATAATAATAAATAAATAAAAGTTTTTTAATAAAATAATGTATCTTCAACTGAAACAGTTGAACTTTTGAAAAAAATTCACTCAAAAAAATCAATTGTGAACGAAAACTTAAATAATTATGTTTAAAGTTAAAAAATGAATTGTCAACCAATAAAATTAATTTTTCACTCTATTAATGCAATATTCAACTGAAATGGTATTTTCATGTTCAGTTTAAGGAAAAAAATATTTTCAACCCAAAAATGAACAAATTTTAAATAAAATTGTTAAGTTTTCGGTTACAAAAATTCCTTTCATCCAAAGGATTAAATTTTTTTGTAACCTCTACTGGAATACTCAAATATTTAACAAAAAAGAAGAATATTTACATTTACACATCTAAATTCACTTTTAAAGAAAAACATTATTTTCGACAAAAAAGTAGGTTTTTTGCACAAAATATGTGAATTTTCAACAAAATAAATTAATTTTCAATTAGAAAGGACAAATTTACATTCAAATCATTAAATTATGAACTAGAAAAGGTCAGTTTTCAACTCTAAGTGAAACGGTTTTATTTTATCTGAATTCATTTTATTTCCAGTTTGAAGAAATAACTTTCAACCAAACTGATAAATTTTCAACTAAAGTTATGAATCTTCAACTGGAATAGTTGAATTTTATACCTATCAAAAAGATAAATGTTTTATCAATAGGATTAGTTTTTTTCAAAAATGGACAAATTTTTCACAATTTACATGCATTTAAAAAAAATTTGAATTTTTAAATAAGAAATATCAATTTTCAAATACTTAAATTTTCATCCAACAAGGAAGAAATTTCAACAAACATAAAAGTAGTTGAAAAAATCATATTTTCAGAAATATTGTTGAATTTTCGGTAAAATAATCCGTTTTCATCCAAAGAAAAACAAGTTTGAAAGCAAATAGCTCGTTTTTAAACAAAAAAGTAAAAATGAATTTTTATTTAAAATTATGAATCTTGAGTGAAAAAAATTAATTTTCGATGAAGGAGTTTAATTTTAAATCAAGTAAATGTATTTATGACCTAAAAGGTCAATTTTCAACTAAAATTATGAATATTTAACTGAAATGCTTGAATTTTTAACCAAAAAGAATCATTTTTAAACAATGTGATTAACTTTAAAAGAAACCAATTACTTTCTATCTAAAACTTTTTTTTATAAAACAAAATACGTGCATGTGCAAGAAAATAAATTAATTTTCAATTAAAAAGACAAATTTAGATCCAAATTGTTAATTTTTGAACGAAAAAGGTCAATTTTCAACTCAAAGTGGAACGGTTAAATTTCCAGTTGAAAAAATTAATTTTGAATGAAACTGATACATTTTCAAAAAAAAGGATTAATTTTCCACAAAAAACGGATTTTCGGCAAAATAGTTAAATTTTCGGTAGCAAAATTTGTTTTCATTCGAAAAAAAAACAAGTTTTTAAACTTATTTTTCATAAAAAAACTGAATTTTTAACTAAAATTGTGAATATTCAACCAGGACACTCGAATTTTGAACCAAAAAGAAAAAACTTTTGAACAAGGAGATTAACTTTCAAACAAGAAGATCATTTTCTAGCAAAAAAGTAGATTTTTTAACACAATACGTGAATTTTCATCGAAATAAATGCGTTTTCCATTGAAGAAGATTAAATTTACATTCTAATTATTGAATTTTTAACAAGAAAAGGTCAATTTTCTACTGCAATAGTCAAATTTTTAGTTTAAAAATTGGTTTTCAACAACGCAGGTACATTTATAAAAAGAGATGAGTTCTCAATAAAGATGATAAAGCTGCCAAAAATATAATTAATTTTTAACAAAAAAGTTTATCTTTTAATCGCTGGTACTTGAATTTTCCTGAAAAAAGGAAAATTCCTAACGAAAAATCTACAAATAATTTATCTTATAATTCAGAAATATTTCCTTTTAAAAAAAATACTTTCACTCTAAAACCTACTTGCAGTACTTTCTTTTTCTATAAACTTCGGTAGAAAGAATTTTTTTAATTCTGACGAATTTTTACTTGAAATCTGAATTGACTTAAATTTTGACTTTTAAATCCCTGTTTTAATTATTTTTAACAGCTTCGCTTCTGCGTCCAAAATTCCCTATCCCAAGAAAAATTATACTTCTTTACCAAATCTACCTGTCCTGAAATAAAAATGTAATAATTATTATATAAATAATGAAAACATGAATTTTGCTACTATCAGAATTAAATTCCCGGTCACTTCCCGGTTTCTCTTTTAAGTCGCCATCCTGAATAAGTTTCAACAACGATCTAAAATATCTGTTTGAATCCAAAATACTTGCATTCATTCCAACTATCCACATCTTAAACGGAGCTCATCCAATTCTTTTTAATTCCTCTGCATCCTCAATCTTCAGAGGTCAGTCTTAAATTACAAAACCCTCTTGTAATCAAATTCAGGAAGCGTCTAGTCCATCCATCCCCCTAGAGCCTAGAGCCTAGGGCAATGGCCTACCGAAGGTGTACGAATTGTCCAAGCCCCGTCCTCACCTTGGACCTTTTGGGTGCTCAGAAAGGGGCATCGGAAGGGGGTGGTCCGAAGGTCCGGGGAATATTGAGCCGCTCCGTTAATGTTTATAACGACGTTAGACGGTATCCTCGATGGTGCGTGTGTTGGATCCTCCAACATCCCACATACAAGGTGGGTATGTAGGTCCACCGCCAACAGAAATAGCAGTACCATCACCCGCACCAGTAGCATCACCATCACTAGCACCAGTAGCACAGCAGCAGGACAGGAACTGACATAAGTGTGGGAGTGTGTATGTAGAGCACGTACTACGGCTCTCGAGTTCGACGTCGGAGATGGTGTGGGGTCGTGGGGACCCCCGTCGGGTGGTCGAAGGGGGTGGCACATCTAGCAAAGGGGCAAAAGAGAGAGAAAGCGAGAGGGTGATAGTGAGAAGAAGAGAGAGTGAGTGAGAGAGAGAGAAAGAGAAGGAGCGATAGCCTCTGTCTAATCGATGCCGCGGCGGTGCGCGCTCGGCCCGCTGGCTATTACGCACCTTAATGTCCTCTCTCCCATTCCCTCTCGCCTCGCGAGAACCCCTTTGCCCGGCGTCGCTCGCCACCCTTCGACCTCCTTCCCATCCTCTGAGCCACCTCTTCCACTCCGAGAACCGAGGCGGCCATGACACGTGTCAATCTACCGCAGACGCCCGATCGATACGGACAGACCTCGACTCCTCTGCACTCCGAACTCCCTCCCCCCTTCATCCTATACACCCCTTCAACCAAACCCTCATCCACAGCTTCCTCCACCTTCTCTTTCACCCTTCACCGCTTTCTCCTATTCTTCTATATCCTCCGACGTTATAACACTATCAACGAACCTCACCGCTCAAGTCGACGTCTTCCTTGCAATGATCTTTAGAAGGAAATAATTGGTCAAGCGTCATAGTGTATGGTCCAAGTGTTTACGGGATGGAAACTTTAGGGTGGTTTGGCGGAAACAAAAAACTTATTTAGAGTCGAAATACTGACTTTTAGACTATAACCTGCAGTCAGAAGTTTGAACAACTTTGTGTTGTTTAAGATCAGAGAAGATATGTTTAAAATAGTTCCGTATGTTTTTGATTGGGTTGCCAGTTTTAGCAATTAAGAAGTAAGCGAACAAAAAGGGTTTGATACATATTTTGAAAACATTGTGATAACGATTGTTTCTCGATAATTGGAATACCATCCATTCATTTAGCAAACTTAGGTTGGCGAAAAAGTTTCAACTTTAAAATACAAATGATGACCATCCCTATAATGACGACGCAATGATATTTGCAAGGGAAATAATTATTAAATCGTCCTACTTGATGGTCCAAGTGTCTATCTACGAAATGAAGACTTTAGGGCAACTAGGTGGAGAGTTGAGAGGTGGGTAGGTGGTTTGGCTAAAACTCTAGAGTGAAACAATAAACTGATTTAGAGTCGAAATATTCATTTTTAGCCTATAACCTGCGAAGTCAAAAGTTTGAAAAACTTGGTGCTGCCTAATATCAGAGAGACAAGTTTGAAACAGTTCGATATGTTTTTTTTATTCTGTAGTCGGTTTTGGTAATTGAGGATTAAGCAAAGAAAATGTGATAGATCCATTTTTTGAAAATCTTAGGATAATTATTGTTTCTCGATGATTGGAATAGCATCCATTCATTTAGCAAACTAAGGTTGGCGAAAAAGTTTCAACTTTAAAATACGAACTATGAGTATCATCCTTATAAACACGACACAAAGGAAAGTAATTATTAAAATGTCCTACTTTATGGTCCAAGTGTCTATTTACGTAATGAAAACTTAAAGGCAACTAGGTAGAGAGTTGAGGAGTTGCTAGGCGGTTTGGCTAAAACTCTAGAGTAAAACAAAAAACTGATTTAGAGTCGAAATATTTATTTTTAGCCTATAACCTAAAGACAAAAGTCTGAAAAACTTAGTGCTTCTTAATATCAGAGAAACAAGTTTCAAACAGTTCGATAGGTTTTTTGATTGTGTAGCCGGTTTTGATAATTGAGGATTAATCAAAGAAAATGTGATTGATCCACTTTTTGAAAATCTTAAGATTGCTTCTCGATGATTGAAATACCATCATTCGGTTATCAAGTTTATGTCGGAGAAAAATTTTCAACTGTGAAACACTGCTGATGTTTAGTGGATAGTTAAGTGGATAATTGATGAGTGGATAGGTGGTTTTCCTAAAACTCTAGAGTGAAACAAGAAACTGATTTAGATTTGAAATATTGACTTTTAGACTATAATCTGAAGACAAAAGTTTAAACTACGTGGTGCTGTTTAAGATCTGAGATGACAAGTTTATAATAGTTCCATAGCACTTTGATTGTGTACCCAGTTTTGGTATTCGAGGAGTAATCGATCTTTTTTTTTTTTTGAAAATATCGAGATCAGGATTGTTTCTGAATGACTAGAATACTAATAATTTATTTATCAAAATTAGGTACGCAAAAAATTTTCAACTCGAAAACACTAACGACGAGCATCATCCCCATAAAGTCGACGTTTTCATTGCGTAGATCTTTCGAAGGGTAATAATCAGTCATGGGCATGGTCGAAGCGTTTACGAGAAGAAAACTTTAGGACGGTTAAGGAATGGGTAGGTAGTTTGTCTAAAACTATGCAGTAAAACAAAAAACTGATTTAGATTGGAAATATTGATTTTTAGTCTATAACTTGAATCCAGAAATTTCAACAACTTGTTTTTGTTTAAGATGGGAGATGACAAGTTTAGGATACTTCCGTTGGTTTTTGGTTGTGTATCGAGTTTCGGTAATTGAGGAGTGAGTGAACAAAACGTGATAGATATATTTATTGAAAATATCGAGATAAAGATTGTTTACCGATAATTAGAATAACATCAATTGATTTATCAAACTTAGTATAGCGAAAAATTTTCAACTGCAAAAGACTAACGACGTGCATTATTCCTATAAAGTAGACGTCTTCCTTACAATGATCTTTCGAAGGAAAATAATTGATAAGACGTGCTACTCTAAGTGTTTACGGGATGAAAACGTGAGGGCGGCTTGACAGTGAGTTGAGGAGTAGGTAGACAGTTTAGCTCAAAGTCTAGAGTGAAACAGAAAACTGATTTAAAGTCGAAATATTGACTTTTAGACTATAGTCTGAAGACAAAAGTTTGAACAACTTGGTGCTGTTTAAGATCAGAGATGACAAGTTTAAAATAGTTCGATAGGTTTTCTGATTGTGTAACCAGTTTTGGTACTTGAGGAATAAACAAACAAGTATGGATTTTTTTATTGAGATAATGATTGTATCTCGATGATAGGAATACCACCAATTCAATTTGTAAACTTAGGCTGGCGAAAAAATTTCAACTTTGAAATACTGCCGACGAGCATCATCCCTAGAAAGGCGACGTTTTCCTTGCAATGATCTTTGGAGGGGAAATAATTGGTAAAGGGTCATGTTGTAGGGTCCAAGTGTCTACGGAATAAAAACTTTAGGGCGGTTTTGCGAAGGGTTGAGGAATAGGTAAGTGGTTTCTAATTTAGCTAAAACTCTACAGTAAAACAAAAACCTGATTTATGTCAATATTTACTTTTAGAACGAAGCCTAAAGACAATAGTTTGAACAATTTGGTACTGTTTAAGATTAGAGATTACAAGTTTATAATAGTTCCATACATGATGGATCTTTTTTCGGAAATATCGAGATAATTATTGTTTCTCGATGACTGGAATACTATAAATTCAGTTATCAAAACTCAGGTTGGAAAAAAAGTTGCAACTCAAAAACACTAAAGACGAGCATCATTCATATTAAGACAACATTTTCAAGGCGATGATATCTCAAAGGGTAATAATTGTTCAAACGTTTTACTGCCCGTTAAGGTTAACGAAACAAAAAACCTTTGTAAGCTTGAGGAACTGGTGGGTTGTTTGGGCAAAACTCTATGGTGAAGCACACAGCTAACATGAAATATTAACTTTCAGATCATTCCCTGAAAAAAAATTGGATCAACTTGGTGTCGGTTAAGATAAGAGATGAAAACTTTTAAATAGTTCCATGGGTTGTTGATTGTGTGCCCAGTTTTGATAACTGAAAAGTAGGAATAAAAAATATGCAAGATCCATTTTTTGGAAAACTTAAGTTAATGATTGTTCCTGGATGATTAGAATACCATTAATTCAGTTATCAAACTTAAGTTGCCAAAAAATTTTCAACGTTGAAACACTAACGAGACAAAGATTTTGCAGATATCTCAAATTTTAAAGATTTTATTCATTTTTTTGAAGAGTTCAAGGGCTATAAACTATAAAACATTCCAAAAAATTTCAAAAATATTTAACAGGATTCGAAAATATTTTACTGCAAATAATATTTCGAAATATTTTAAAGATTTAAAAAATGTTCAAACATTAAAAATAATCTAAAAAATGTAACAAATCTTACGAAAACTTAACAAGGATTGCAAAGATTTTACTTCAAAGAATACTTCAAAAGATTTCTAAAAAAATTACGATTTCACAAAGATTCCAAAGATTGTATTAATTTCTCAAAGATGCTAAAAGCCGCAAATTATTTGGGGAAGATTTCAAAGATATCAAAATTTTCAAAAAAATTTTCAAACATTAAACAAATTTTAGAAAGATTTCTGACTAAAATCTTAAAAGATTTTAATGATTTGACAGAGATATCATAAAGATTTCAAAGATTTTACAAATATTTAAAAGATTTCTCTTTAAAAAAATATTTCAAATGTTTCAGAAAGGTTTCAAAGATTTAAAAATATTTCGAAATATTTCCT
This sequence comes from Druon quercuslanigerum, assembly GCA_010014905.2. Lineage (NCBI taxonomy): Eukaryota > Metazoa > Arthropoda > Insecta > Hymenoptera > Cynipidae > Druon > Druon quercuslanigerum. Next base: position 448,202 of record JAAAKG020000019.1, read on the forward strand.
AAGGCTTTCAGAAATTTCTCTCCAAAATATTCGAAAAAATTGCAGATAATTCAAAAGCTCTAAAAAATGCCACAATGATTTCGAGAAATGTACAAGTATTTCATAGATTTTACAGAATTCAAAATTTTCTAAGCCTTTAAAATATTTCCAAGATTTCAAAGTTTTCATATAGATTTTTAAGATTTCACAAACACTTTATTAATTTCTCAAAGATTTTAAAGGCTGTTAATCATTTCAAATGATTTAGAAACTTTCACTTCAAAGAATATTTTAAAATGTTTTAAATATTTCAAGAAGATTACAAGGATTACAAAAATTTCGAAAAATTTTCCAAACATTAAAAAAATTTCACAAAGATTTCTGATAACATCACATGACAACTTCACAATGAGTACATAAATTTTTCTCAAATATCATAAATTTAAACAAATTCAATGAATTCAACGAGATTTCACAAATATTTCAAATATTTCTCTTCAAAAAATATTTCAAATATTTCAGAAATGTTTCAAAGATTAAAAAAGATTTCGAAAGATTACCTTAAACTTTCAAGAATTTCTCTTTAAAAAATTTGACAAAATTTCAGACAATTCAAAAGAATTAAAAAATTCACAATGATTTCTGAAGAGTACACAAATATTTCAAATATTTTACAGAATTCAAAGATTTATAATCCTTTAAAATATTTCGAAGTTATCAAAGTTTTTATATCAATTTTGAAGATTTCACAAACATTTCAAAGATTTCTACGATTTCACTTCGAAGAATATTTCAAAATATTTCAATTCTGTCACAAAGATTTTACAGATTTCAAAAGATTTCAAAATATTTTATAAATTATTCTAAGATTTCAAGAGATTTTCGAAGATTTCCAAAACATTAAGAAAATTTTACAATCATTCCAAAGTTTTTATTAATTTCTCAAATATGTTTAAGGCTGAAAATCATTTTAAAAGATTAAAAAAATTTCACTTCAAAGAATATTTTTAAATGTTTTAAATATTTCAATAAGATTTCAAGGATTAAAAAATTTCAAAACGTTTCCAAACATTAAAAGTATTTCACAAGAATTCTTGATAATTTCACATAATGATTTCACAATGAGTTCATAAATTTTTCTCAGATATCACAAATTTAAACGATTTTATTAATTTCAATGAGATTTCACCGAGATTTCACAAATAATTCCAATATTTCTCTTCAAAAAATATTTCAAATATATCAGAAAGGTTTCAAAGGTGTAAAAAGATTTCGAAAGATTTCCTTAAGCTTTCATTAATTTCTCTTTAAAAAATATTTGACAAAATTTCAGATGATTCAAAAGAATTACAAAATTACATAATGATTTCTGAAGAGTACACAAATATTTCAATGATTTTACAGAATTCAAAGATTTCTAAGCCTTTAAAATATTTCCAAGGTATCAAAGTTTTTATATCAATTTTGAAGATTTCACAAACATTTCAAATATTTCGAAGATTTCACTTCGAAGAATATTTAAAAATATTTTAAGTCTTTCAGAAAGATTTTACAGGTTTAAAATTTTTTTTAAATATTTCATGAAGATTTCAAAGGATTGGAAATATTTCAAAAAACTACAAACATGTTAAATATTTCACAAAGATTTCGATGAATTGAGAAAAATGTCAAGGGTTCGACAAACATTTTAGACTCATTTTTTACACATTGAACTAAGAATATCTTTCCGATTGTTTGATTTCTATGATACTTTAAAAATTTACAAGAATAATAATTCTTCAAACTATTTCGATTAAAAAATTAAGAATTTGGCCTTTATCCTACTATTAAATGATTTAACGGAGCAAACGAAGAATGCCTTTCCAACAAATAGTTTTTATGTTGCTTTGTGCATTTACACGATTGTTAATTATTTAAATAATTTCTATTTGAAAATTAAGAGTTTGAAACTTTTTCTACGAGTAAGCTCAATTTTTTACAAATTAAACCACGAATATCTTTCCGATGATTTTGTTTCGATGGTACTTTGTAAACTTGCAAGAACTAGTAACTATTAAAAAAATTTTGGTCAAAAAATTAAAAGTTTTGTCTTTTTTCTACAAATAAGATCAATTTTTTACAGAATTAACTAAAAAAAATCTTTCCGATTATTTTTTTCTGTGATATTTTAAATATGTACAATTATTAATGATTTGCACAATGTTTATCGAAATATTTCAAGCTTGGCTATTTCTCAAGGAACAGGCACACATTTTTCTACGGATGAACTAAGAATATCTTTCCGATGATTTGTTTCCATGATGTTTTTCAAATTTATAAGAATATTAATTGTTTAAACATTTTCGATTTAAAGTATCGAGTTCGGTTTTATTTTTACTAATAAATTTCTTTACGGAGTCTAATATTTTAGACTGTTTACTTGAAGAAAACTTTAGGATGTTTTAAGGTCTTTTCGATTGTCTCTCAAAGAAATTTGTCGAAAGATTTCATGTTTCCAAAAAGAAGTGGAAACTTTAAGATGGTTTCTCAAATTTTTTATTGTTTAACTAGTTTTTTTAATTTAAGAGTAAGCAAACAAAAAGTGATAGATTCCTTTTTTTTAAATGAGATAATGATTGTTTCTGTATGATTGAAATATCATGAATTTGATTATCAAACTTAAGTTGGCGAAAAAAAATCTTCAACTTCATAAAACCTAACCAATAGAAATTCGACGTCTTTCTTGTGATGATGATCTTACTGTATGGCCCAAGTTTCTAAGATACATTATTGTTTTATTTTTATTATTTGAAGTTTAAAAAGCGGTCCAGATTTGGCACGACATATCAAATCGGAAAATATGATAAGACCCTTACATTCCAGTAACATTTAATACATGCTTTTAACCAAAAATTTATTATTTTGATAAAAAAATAACGTTAATGAATATAATTTTTACCATTTTGAAGCGATTAAGGCCGTATGATCGGATGTCAATTTTTTTGAATAAAACAAAAGTAAGCATTTACATTTCCACTAAAGTCTGATGAAAACAAGTAAGATAAGTTTTTTGAGGGCACACAATAAAGCAAAAATCTGATTTAGAGCCAAAATAGATATTGTGTTTTAGATTATCACCTGAAGAAAAATGTTCAAAAAACCTGGTGTTGTTTTGCTAATTTAAGAGTAAGCAAACAAAAAGTGATAGATTCCTTTTTTTTAAATGAGATAATGATTGTTTCTGTATGATTGA
>JAAAKG020000019.1:477801-488914 GCA_010014905.2 Druon quercuslanigerum
ATAGTCGATCACACACTGAATTCGGGACGCGTACTGTCTAGCCCAGCCTATCTTTATGGCGAGTTGATGCATTCGTCACTTGGTCTTATGATCAACCGTTGGTTTTTTTTACGGTTCGCATCAGCCAAAGCTCTCACTGCATTATACACACAAAAACTAATAGTCCAGATCTTTAGGCTCGGCATAAATCTGGATATTGATGTTTCTCCGGGTCATAAAGCATCGCTCGTCCTCTATCGGATGCCTGCCCATGGTTGGTCTTGTCACCTCTCTTTCTCTGCTGCCGACTTGTTCTGGCTCTGGTAGAGTAGATGCTCCCCTTGCATAGCCCCTTTTTTGGCTATGTGATTCTCTCGTTTAGGGGTTACACTTGCTTCGTAGCATTCTAGCAAGTCCTGATTTTGTCGCTCCGTCCACCTAAAAGCCCCAAGATTTCGCCGGGCCCCCCAGCTCTAGAGTGATCGGCATTGTTGGCCGACCCGTTGTCGGGAGGCCTGCGCGTTTTATTGTTTTGAAGTGCACTTAATACAACTATTTTTGGTGTTATCAATGTTGTTCTCACGAGAAGGTAGGAAAAAGGGTTCGTCCATCCTTGTAGAGCTCCGCATACCGCCTGTAAAATGTTTATTTATAATTATAAATTTTGTACGGTTAACTGTCACCGAGCGAAACTGTTGTCGTCTGCAAGTCCACGTCTATCGGGGTCGCTAGGAGTAGTCTCCCATAGCAAAAAGAGAGAAAGAGAGAACCCATAGATGTGCTGTCACTGTCCACTTAGTCGCGCGTAACCTACAAGCCACCATCTTGAAGAGCCAGGGAGTAGACACTGGCCACAAGTCGAGACAAGTAGAGACAAACTATAATTCTCCACGACTCAAATGAGGGAAAACATTTACCAATTAACATCCATCAACTAAACTTCTCAAAAGTCTACTTCCGCAGGCTACAGAAATGTTAATTAGCTCCAGAATTGGTAAATGTATCAAAAATACCAACATAGTTAAAACTTTCTCCATATACCTCCTTTTATTATTTTGTCGCCAGAATCTCTAAGTAGCTTCCCACCAAGATAGCGGACCAACTTTGAATACAGACGCGGTGATTAGCGGTCTACGATGACGCGGACGCAAGAAGAACGCTCATTGATTCCATCACTCGCAACGTGCTAACTAGCTTCGCGTTTATTGATGCACGTCTCGTCACTTTCGTTTGGAGTCTCCAGTGGAGAACTTGTTTCGTTTTTTTACCGAAATTGTACAGTGTATTTACTGTTAGGGCACTAAAAAGATTGTTTGACGAAACTATGTAGATAAGACCCTGATTGAAAGAGAAATAAGAAGTCATAAAAACACAAAAGCTTGCATGAGAAAATGCATAGAATGTGGAGCAAGCTAAAGAGGTATGCCAGGAAGACAAGTGTGGCGACAAATATTTCTTAAGAAAGGCTGAATGTACAGTTACAGTTGTGTAACTATTCTATAATTCTATATTAATCTATAGCCTTCCTTTTCTTATCCGCCTCCTACAACTCCGTTTCCTACCAAGTGAGTGACACTTATCCCCAAAAGCATATGGCTTAATGGTACGATAATAATAATAATACTATACACTCGTCCAACCGCAGATGTTCTCGCGTTGGTGTATCGGTAGGGCTTGAGCTTTTCTCTCATGACTTTAAAGCTTATGTTGGCGGTAGCACTGCTACTGACAGGTTTTCCCATGCCAGATAGGCAGATAATGAAAAGGATAGATACTGAGAAGGACACCAAAACCCCTAAATAATAATAGATATAATGTTAAAGATTTTGAAATGCTTGTTGCTTCCCGACGATCGTCGGGGCGCCCCAGGATCCACCGCTAGGAAGCACAGCATACCTGACGGTGGCGGTGGTGACCTACGAGATGGTCAATGGATCGCGCTAATCAAACAGCTGTTCAGTAAGACTAACTAACTAACTTTGACTAATGTCAGCAGTTGGCAGCAAACTACCTCAACAGAAATACCGTGGTAAAGCATCAAGTTTAATGCCACAATGAAAATGGAATTGGTACGTCTTTTGTATAAACGTACGAAGTTTGAAAGCAAAAGTGAAAACGATATAATTTCAGGGCAAAGTGTACTGCAAAGTATCCTATCATATAGAAGGTTTTATGTGAAGAGTATCGATAAGATTAGGGACATCAGAAATAATTTTCTTATCTCACAACACCGAGTAACGAAGATTAAACAGAAGGTGCATTTGGCGCAGAGACACGTCGACAATGAACAGCAGCTAAAGAGTAGTATTGCAGTTAAAGTGAAAGCGCAACCTAATGGTTATCCAGCATCACCATATCCTCCAGAGGTATACGCCTTTATAGTTTGGCAGAGAAAAGTGCACAAAGTTTAAGGAAAGAACACCATCGACTCTTCTCATTTAAGTACTTAAAGCTGGTTACAAAAATAAATGATAAAAAGATTGCTCTCGGCTATTGAATGAACATCAAGTAACGGATCCACTAGAACCACATTCGCATATTAATAACGCTGATGTGAACAGCGAAATCCCACAACAACTGCAGCACCTTTTAAGGTATTTTGGTTATGCTTTACAGCTTTACAGCTTCACTCCTATTTACCATGCTTTGTCATGAGTCCAGACATGTAAAACCAGCCCAAAGGCATTCTCTGTATAAGGCGTATATCACAAATGATCTGAATGCGCTAATAGAACACTTTAGAAGCAAGGTTTTACATATGTATTTAAACAAATCACAAACTGTGTTAGAGGTGCAAACTCTTGTATAATGTTAATTTAACATCGAGGATCAGGTTGGATATGGATGCCAGCAAAGTAAGGTGCAAATTGGGTCAATTTATTTGATATAAGAAAGAAAATAGAATCAGAAAGCTGATAGACCATGCTACTAAAATTATTAACCCTCGGTACATCGAGATATTAACACCAGCAATATTGGATGAGATTATAGACTTCCAACTATAGAGATTTGATGTTCTTACTGCTATACTGCATCGGTACAAGAAAAGTAGTGCAAGAAGGCAATAAAATTGAACCTTTCATGTAGATGACAGAAGGTTCTATTGTGAACTGAGTGTAAAACAAAATAACTAGCAAGGAACCGAAGTCCCTCAATCGGATGACATGACTAACAACTGGTCGGCTATTTGGAATAAATTGAACAAAAGCAATTTGGCACTGCGTGGTTCCAACTAGAGAAAGAAAGTGTGAGCTATAACCCTGTACTATTGCTGACTAATATCACAGCTTCAGATGTTTCAACGGTTCTGAAAACGGCAAATAACTGGAAAACTTCAGATCTGGACATGGTACACAGCTTCTGTTGCAAGTGCTTCACGAGTGTGCATCCTGCGTTGGCAGGTTTTTTTTAGAAAATCATTGAACACTTAGATCTGATGTCAGTCTTTATGCTTAAAGTTACAACGTATATGGTGCCTAAAAACTAGACGCTCAAAGTCAGTCTGAATTTGGCCGATAACCTGTCCTCCAACAATTGATGAATACCTTACAGCTGTCATTGCAGATATGCAGACATGACTGTTGTCACCTCCAAGGCTCGCAGCTGCTCGTAATAATATACATCATCATCGCAGGAGGTTTCAAGCATCCTATTAAATTAACTTATAACATACTAATCTCATCACTCATTGGACTTACTCCATGGCTATGGTGTATAACCGAGTTTACCCGAATAAAAGTTTTAAATAGAATTATAATAATAGAACCTCGGTGGTTCAGTTGGTTAGAAGCTCGGACTTCTCCTCAGAGGTCCGATCCCTGAGGTAGCACCTCAACCTAGTCCGTCAAAGATGGGGTAATAATTAGGCTTATCACATGGAGTGAATCTGCCCAAATAAAAATACAATTTTTCATTTTAGTTATGTTTTGTCATAGATTGACATAATCTGTTGGTATTGATAGATAGCTGTTAATATTTTTTTCCGTGTAGAGGTAAGTAATATCTCAAAATTACTTGCTGCAATTTTCATTTCAAAAAATGTATAGTACAAAAAAAATTAGCAAAAAATAGTGGTGTGACTTAAATTATTTATGTGACCAATCGCAGTGGTATCTTCGCACCACCAAGAGACGTTAGCAAGGGACAGGCATGAGAAACACGTTATTTTTGTGACCAATCACAGGGGTCAAGTCAAATTTTTCCGAAATAGAGATGATGCAAAGTGATTTACCACGAATGTCACTAGCCGTAAATGTGACTTGCCACAAATGTGAAAATTTCCCTGGACTTTAAATTTTTCTCAATGAGATATGTCACAAATGTGTCTTGTCGGGGGTTAGCATGACTCGACCATACTATTTTCTTTATGGGGGACGCGCCGCATTATTGAAAAGATGTTATCTCGGAGGTAGTTGGTTTTTTTAGGATGTTTCTGTGGTGATTTATAGAGCTAACTAATAGCTTAAAAGTGCTTGACTGTTTTTTATTGAAAAATAAACAACTTATGTTGTTTTCTCTGTGTGGGTCCGGCGTTTTTTGGAACGCATCGTTATTTGACTAGAGTTTTTTGCAGATGGTTGTTTCTATCTAAACACTGCTGTGACCGCTTGTTAGAGATGAGTAATTGCTCGAGAGTATTAATTGCTTATAATTCCAAATACATTTGTTTAAATAATCTTTCATTATTTTTTAAAAACGAAAGTTATGTATGTATAAAGACCCCAGAATACATTTGTGATATTTGTGGATTACTATATACTCCCGGCTTAATTATTCAATATAAAAATCTTCGTTATTTAGAGGTTTCTCTTTGCTATAATGTGCCATTATATTGTTTACTTTCTTTATTAGGATTCATAACGATATCTGATTTTCTATTCATGAAACTCGTAATTTGATTTGGTGCGATTTTATGACAGGCCCTAATTACAAGGCAGTGAAATTTTAGATTGAGAATTATAGACTAATTTATTTATACGACCGAAAAATTACGTTTAACTTGCTCATTCGAAAAGTTCGAGTTGAATTGATGGTATTTCTCCACTTCTCCACTGGTCCTATCTTCTTATTTTACAATTAATAAATGATTAGTATAATTATTTATTTAAACATTCAATCATTTACTATATATTATTAAAAAGACATTTCACTGTGGGCATTGTGCTTTTAATACATCTTCAAATAATAAAATAATTAATACAGTGGTCATACACATCAGCAGACAATTGCGCTGGATCATGAATATTCATGAAGCGAAGTTCGTAACATGTGCAGATGGATATTTATTTCAAAAAGCACGTGTAAGAGGTCACTGTCCACAGGAACTACATAGTGTTATTTTTATTCTGTTTCAAATGAATATTTATCTAAAGACCATAAATTCAATTATGTTTATGCAGCGCTTTGGGTCTCCAATTGAAATCTTCGCAAAAATGCACTGTAAAATTTAGACTCTTGCTATCTTAACTTATCTAGTTACTCCTAGTATTAGCCTAACAATTTTAAACATGAGGATGCCTTCATATCCAAACAGTATAACCTAAAATAGATATAATTTTAAATGCACATTACACATCATTCGTTCTCCGCTTAGTTGCGCCGTTTTTATTTTTTACTTTGAAATAAAAATATTAAATAGAACGTCATCTTGACTGAATGTATCATCTGATCGGCATTTTTCATATCCTTTATCTGTTTTCCGTTCATGTATGTACAAACATTCAAATTTACTTTTAAATTCACTTACTTTGCACATCTAGATTGCTGCAATATAGTTAAGCATAAATTATGTCAACCCTGACCATCTTAATGTTACATTTGAACATCCATTTTTCTTCGCGCAATCGATTCGGCATCAAGTCTGGCCATCTGCGACGATAGCCGACCCGTTGAAGACCCGTAGATATGTTTGAAGTTTTATTGGTTTAAATTAAATTTGTGATTTCACCGATCACGTCCTGTCTATTTCATGTTTCTTTATAAGTATATTAAGTTACAGCACAGAGTTGAAGTTAAGGGTATTTATTAGACTGTCAACACGGGACTCCATTTTAAAGCATCTAAATTTTGGTCTATTTTGCTGTCCAGGGCCGGTTTAAAAAAAAGGTTTATATTTTGTTTGGTAAACAAAAAGGAGAGAACAATAGAGAAAAATTGCAGTGACACTCAGTGTGCAGGTCAGTTACAAAAACTCAATGTATGAAAGCATATATTGATTGATTTAACAAGGGTCGATGAGAATGCTAAGAGAATCCACACTGAGCGTCACTGTAATTTTCTCTATTATTCTCTCCTTTTTGATTACTAAACAAAATATACTAGCCCAACATTTAGATGCAGTATGCAAATAAGCAGAAAAAAATATTCAAAATTGCGGCTTTAAAATGGAATCTCCTTTTGCAAGTTTAATTAATCCCCTTAAGAAAGAAAATGTGAGAAATTCGCGGTGATCGGTCAATTCTCTCACGATCGACAGCAGTAATCGCTGACTTAAACTTGACATTTCAGACTTGGACATTTTTAGACGTATCTCAAAAAACCTAAGAGATTTTTGAAGTTTTATTGGCTTAAATTAAAGATAATACTGTAAAAACTGCGCGATATGCATTTGAGATTTTTGCTTCAACTTTCCAAGGTCATGTCACAAGTTAAATTCGAGGTACAAAGTTCGAGAAATCCTTGCAGTTTTTTAAAACTTCTTACAGGGTGTATTCTCTTTAAAATATCAAAAATATCTCTATGAGGCGTCATTCGATGCGTACTTTAATCAGAGCGGTAGAAATTTTGAGGAGTTTATTCACAAAAAGAAAATGTGTAACTGTGATAAGGAAACTGACGAAGATTTATTTCTCAATATATATGAAACTACATCAGATAAAGACATAAAACTTACAAAACAAATTTTAAAATAACAATATCACGAATAATCATTGCATCTTTTCTGTTGCAATGCATATATAGGACATTCCACACAATATTTGCCACCAACATTTTTTCACGTAAAATATTTTTTTTCTTGTTTAACACTCAAAAATATGCTATACGTTTTTTTACTTCTATATGACACGCAAAGTTTTCATGAAAATTTTTTTCAAAATTTTATGTTCATAAAAAATACTTTTTTTCAATTGCTGATACTGCAATATTAAACAAAGATATGCAAATTCATACGCCAGATAAAATGTGGGCCTTTTCCTCGACTTTCGAATAAAGTATACTAAAATCCACTTTATTATTTATTTAATAATATAAATCAAATATTTATAAACTAATAGATTTTGTTTCAATTTGGACCTGTCTTTTAAATTTTGTATTTTACTTTAAACAGTGGACTAAACGTTTTTCTTGATTCACTTGCAAAATCATATATTTTTATATTGTTAATTTAACATATTATACACGTCGCGTGCGCGAGCCGCTATTAAGAAATTCATTGCTTTAAAAGTATTTAACTACACACTCCCAAATTTTTACCAGATCAAGAAAAACGTTTAATCCACTTAGTGGATTTTAGTGTATTATATTCGAAAGTTGAGGAAAAGGCTTACATTTTATCTTCCGTATGAATTTTCATATCTTTGTTTAATATTGAAGCATAAGTAAATAAAAAAGGTACTTTTTTATGAACATAAGATTTTTAAATATTGTCTCGAAAACTTTGCGTGTCATATTAAAATAAGAAAATGCGTATAAATTATTTTTGAGTGTTAAACAAGAAAAGTAATATTTTAGGTGAAAAAAAATTTTTTGTCTTAAATATTGTGAGGAATGCCCCATACAGTGTATGCCCCATACTTGATCTTTGGTAAATAAAAATAAGATATTACTTGAATTGTATCACACACAAAAAAATTTTAAAAATTTTGTGAAAATTTGAAAAGTTTTTCGAGTCTGAATTTCCCGCAAAACAAATTACACAAAAATCATGCGAGTTGAGAATTATTAAAAGAAGTGATGTGAATGTTTTCAGATTTTTTCTAATGATACAAAAAGAGTAAATAAGATAAAATGGACGTTATCCCCTCACCCTATAACTCATTGAAAGTGGCAGCAAACGGTTCGAAATTTTGGAAAACTTTTTTTTTATTGTATGCTTTCAAATGCCTAACTAAGCATTTGATTACCTTTGGGGACATGTTTTGCATGCTTACCCGGCTATAGCCTTTACCGCTATTAAGTGGAATTTACCTCAAAATCAGGAACGTACTTTGGGCTATTTGCATTATAGAAGTTTCATTGATTCAAATAGCTGTAAGTATTTCACTGATACTATATATTGTTCTCTATCCCTTTGTTAACTCAGCCTTTTTCGCCTATCTCTTTTATTACCTTGTTTTTCTATGCGCATTTTTCCCTTGTATATAAGACTGTCCCTTATATAGAAAATTTGTTTTGGAAATCATTCAATCACGATGTTGCTTCGAATTTCCAAACTCGAAAAACCTTCAAATTTTAGTCAATCCAGTTAATATTGCCTTATACACTTAAAATGTCTTATAAAATTAACATGGAAGAAATATTATTTTTATCCCAAGTGCACGATTTTCGCGTTTTTTTGCCCTGTCTACAGGAAGAATGTGGCGTTTTTTTGGGTCACTGGAGTCTTTTTTCCCCTAGAGCAAAAAAGGAGGGTAAAAAAGAAAAAACAATGCAAATCGAGGTTTTTTTTACCTATCCTGTCATGAAACTGAGAGGCCGATATTTTCAGTACAGGTAGTATTCTATTCCTCAATAAGTCAGACAGAGAGAAAAAAAATGCGAAAAAGACAAAACATCAGCGTGTAATGCGATTGGTTCGCAGACATGCGCAGCACAACGCGCGCGCAAGAGCAAAGCGTCGCTTTTCTTTTTTTTTATGTGCATCATTTGCTCTTTCTCTCTCTCTCTCTCTCTCTCTCTCTCTCTCTGTCTCTCTGGCGCTCTTCAATTTAACCTCACAAAAGTACTTGAGCGCGGCAATGAACACTTCGTTTTTTGTAAGATATTTTATTGTTTTTAGTCGTTTTTTGAGTTTTTATCGTTATTTTACTATCTATTATTAATAAAAATTTTTCGAGAAACGCTCAAATCGTGCATTGGGAATAAAACTATCGTATACAACATGAGGATGCCACATTTTTTTGACACGAATGATGTTTTCAACACTCGTTCCCGGCTCGGCCGCCTGTGGCGCCCTCGCCTGTTACTCGTGCTGAAAACATCATTCTAGTCAAAAAAATGTGAAGGGCATCCTCTTGATGCATAATATACTATTACACATTTTGATGAAAATTCCTGCAAAAAAACAAGAATCTAACGACCAAATTTAGAATGCACCGAACAATCAAACAAAAAAAAACTTTTTGCAATTGCAATCTGAAAAAAATTCTTGTTAAAACTTCTCTTTTTTTTCGTCTTTTTTGTTACTAATATTATCAAATCACAAAAAAGGAACATTAAATAAAATAAAATAAAAAAATATATAAAATGAGATTTGATTCTCAGGTATCAAAGAGAGAAACCTGCTCTCTTGCGCTACTGTTTATTTTATTTTTTAATTTTTTAATTTTAATTTTTAATTTTTTTCAATGTTCCTTTTTTGTGATTTGATAATATTATTTAAAATTTATTCAATTATTAATTAAGCGACAGAAAGAAAAATAGAAGGAAGAGGATGTGGTTGGTTGCCTTCTCATTTTTCTTTCCTCTTTTTTATTTTTTGCTCAAATTTTTATTTTTAACAAGAATTTTTTTCAGATTGTAATTAAAAAAGTTTTTTCTTGTTTGATTGCTCGATGTGGTCCAAATTTGGTCGTTAGATTCTTGTTTTTTTGCAGAAATTTTCATCAATTTGATAATTGAACGTTAATTAGGATTTTTGATTTAGATTTTAATCTAATTTTAATTTCCTAAATTTGAATGTACACATTTTTTAACTCGAATGATTTTTTTAAAAAATATACTCAAATTGAAGATACAAACGCAATTTATTGTCTAATTTCCTATATTCCAAACTTTAAAAGCGATAGATCAAAATAAATGTTTACCAAACTTTCAATGCATTTTTGGAATGCACTAATGGTACATGCTCTTAAAATGTTAGAGAAAAGATTGAAAAACATGGGATTTTATGGCGGCGTAGAATTTCTTTTATTCAAGTCGGGAAGAGAAAAAGGGGATAAACCAGGGTGGTAACTTGGGCATAAATCGGTGTTGAGGAGGTAGGGTGGGAGGGAGGTATGGAGTGAAGTATTGTTTTCTCGATCGCGACTCTATGCGCTGCATTGAGTCCGCCGTCTATGCGCCTGTATATGCGTATAGTAAGTAGGCTTACTGTGCACAGGGTCAGCTTGAGTGAGCAGGCAGGCAGGCAGGCAGGAGTTCGGCTTCGGCTGCCGGCCGCCGTAAAAACGTCAATTAAAGTGTTTTATTTGATCCTTCGTTAGAACGTTGAAATGGAATTTTGATTTATGACCCTGGCGCGGCGGTGCGCAGTGTGCGCGAGGGCGCGCGTAAATAAAATAAATAGGAGGCTATAATTAGCCGATCCGATGGGTAGTTTCACTAAGCCGAGCAAATGCTAAAAGTTAAAAGAAGTGTATGGTATTCGATAAACAAATTTTCGAACAGCCTCACTACACTGGATGGCATTTTCATCCATCCGGCCACAAATCTCTCTCATTTGACGAAATCACTCCCTTATTTCTTCTACTATTCTAAATAAACACTCTTCCATGATGTATCTCTCAGGAATGTAAGAATCATAAGATTAGAAGAAAAACTCCCTTTTTTATTCTACTTTAGTTAAAATTTACTTTACTTTTTCACTAACTTTTTTAAAAATCAACACCTCCATGCTATACTCTCTAATCTGGGGTTAGCAGTCTAAACTCTCTAATTTTGAGGTGTACTGGCCCGTAGCGCCTCGAACACGTAGCGGGGTTAGGTGTCAATATAAAATGAGTTTAAAGAGTTTAAACAGCTAAGCACGGATTGGAGAGTTTAGCATGCAAATCCCAAACTTTAGAGTTTAGAGTGCTAACCCCCAGACTTGAGAGTTTAGAATGCTAACCCCAGATTTGAGAGTTTAGAATGCTAACAACAGACTTGAGGGTTTATAATGCTAACAACAGACTTGAGTGTTTAGAATGCTAAC
>JAAAKG020000019.1:498397-509324 GCA_010014905.2 Druon quercuslanigerum
TAAAAACGTTTTCGGATTTTAATAAACTATTAATTGCAAAAGATTATTTAACATTACAAAATATTTCCGAATTTAAAAAAAAACCATACGAATGATCATTAAAATAATTAAGTTTTCAAGAAAATAGTAGAAATTTTTACCAAATAGCTGTATTTTCAACAAAGAATATCCATTTTCTACCAAAAATGGAATAGTTCAATTTTCAGCTTAAAAAACGAATTCTCAACAAATAAAGACATCTTTAAAGAGTTGAACTCAAGTGAAAAGGAAAAATTTTTAACAACAAAAATTCAGCGAAATTTAAAGCAAAAAAATTTATTAAATTTCAAGAATCAAAATAATATTAGACACATAGACAAGTTTCCGACAAAGAATGCTTTGTTGAACATTTTTTCGAACAAAAAAGATAAACTTTCGACAAAACAATTTAATTTTTAACTATGAAATATAAGATTTGAAGAAAAAATTAATTAGGTAGATTTTAGATTTAAAAAATTCATTTTTAATTCAAAAAAACTAATTTTTAACAAAAAAATTAATTTTAATGAAATAAAGGTTAAGTTTTAATCATTAATTGCATTTCTGTCCAAATAGGATTTATTTTTAAACAAGAAGATTGATTTTCTACGCAAAAAAGAAGCATTTTAAATAAAATAGTTGAATTTTCGAACTAAAACGGATTCATTTTCAACCAAACAGCTGCAGTTTTAAAATAAAAATTATGAATTTTCATCAAAATAGCTAAATATTTGAATAAATAGTTTAATTTTAAATAAAGAGTTTCTTGTGCTTACAAAATAGTTAAATTTTTGACAAAAAGTTAATTTTCCACAAAATAGTTCATTTTTTAACGAGTTAATTAAATTTTTATTAACAATCAACTTTGAATCAAAAATAGTTAAACCGTCATTATGAATTTTCAACTAAAATGATGATTCTTGAACAAACAAAAGCTCAATTTTTACAGAGTATTTTAACTTTAAATCAAGTAGTGGACTAAAAGTGAAATAAAAATGGTTAATTTAACACAAAAAAGAAGAATTTTCAACAAATTGGTTGAATCGTCGGCCAAAATAGGCTAATTATCAGTTTAATTTTTAATCGAAAAGAATCAAATTTCAACCAGAAAAATTAATCTTTTACACACATAAAAGGAATTATCAATAAAATATGTAGCAGTTAAAATTTCAAAAATTTGTTTAATTTGTGTTTAAAAATTCATTTTTAAACTGCAAATTTAATTATTCTATTTCTTGTTAAATATTTAACTTTTTTAGTAAAGATAAAACTATTTCTTTAAAAATTCATCTTTTCAAGTTAAAAAGTCAAATACTTCGATGTAAATTCATGCATTTTGTTGAAGTTTTGTTTCTGCTTAAAAAATCTATGTTTGTTTTAAAAATCGACGTCGAAAAAAAATTTGAATAAAAACACAAGAAACGAGAAACCATCCCTTAACAAAATTGCAACTCAACACTTGCAAGATATCATAACTTGCCTGGACTTTTCATACTTTCGTTAAGTCGTTAGTAGTCAGTTGGGGGTCAGAGTTTACTCTTTGCTTGCAGAATCATAACGAAGATGCACACTGTTTCCGTTAGGTAAACGCCAAACGTTAATTCTCATAACCCGAACTTGGCAAATACAAAGTTACGCACACAGTCATACACATACTTCGCTATCTATGCGCAAAGATGAGACAACTGCGAAGCGTTATAACCCGTGGGATAGGTAGAGAGGGAAAGATTCGTAACGAGGAACGCAAAAAAAAGAAAAACAAAAGAAAAAAAAACGTTACAGCACAAGTAGGCAAAAAGGGGTGGTCGGGGTTGTTGAGGGGGTTGCGAGTAAAAGCCAGAGCAAGGGACGAACTGCAGCCTCGCGTTGCACGACTTGATAATAATAAACTGAAAAAGGAGCAAAAGACGTTATTTTGAAAGGGAAATGCAGAGCGCCGCATTTTTATGTCTTCGCCAGAACTTTTCATCTCTGCCGCGTGCTAAAGGGGACGCAGAGGGTTGGGGGTGTTCTCTTCGCTATGGGGCAAAACGGGACGGCAAAGAGCTTGACTATCCGGAGGGTGGGGAGGGCGCTAAAAACGCGGAATGAAACGGCAGACTGCCGCTGATGAAATTCATAATTTAGATCCAATGCGCTCTCTGTACCTCGTTTAGAATACACTGCTATTTATAGTCGAAATTTTCTCCTTCGAAACGATCTCTCCATCCACCCACCCATCCAAACTCCTCGCGCCGCGCGACCCCGGAAACGCAAACTCGACACCCCCAGCCTCCTTCAACAACTTTTTAGTTCGCCAGGAAGACAGGGATACACATGGCATTTTCCTAGTGCTCGAGTTTTATTGTTCCTTATGACCAGAGTGGTTAAGCTGAAAAGTTCCCTTTGATGATTTCGGAATTTCGGCTTGAATTTTAATCCAATTTAGGATTCAGTGACCCAATTTTCAAGCGTCAAGAATAGAGTTCCTTTAGGCTCTTGCTCCTCGAGAAAAAACTGAGAATTTAACCTTTAGTGTACTCACTGGGTCATTTATACCCTGTAACCGACTTTGACCAGAAATAGGGCTTAAGCGATTGAAAAAATTGTGGTACCGTCGCTTTATAAGTATAGCTCAATGTCCCAAATAAATTTTTAGACATTTTCTGTAGCGTGCCGACTCATCACTCGTTGTTGAAGCGATTGAAAGCGAAACAGGGTTAAGGTGACCCATGTGTGTACGTCACGTCGAATTTGCTGAAATTTGGATTTTTTGTTTTCATGAGCCAATGAACGATGACGATCGCGCGTACATGTGCAACGATTGTGTTGGTTATAAATAAGTATCAGTAAATACATCATTGTATAACAAAAACTTTTTTTAAAATATTTTATGATGAACAAAAATTGGTTTTACTCAGATATGTGAAAGGATCGCTATTTTTTACACATTTCAAAACACCTTTTTCAGTATGCGAAATAAATACCTTTTTTGTAAGATACAAAGTAGGACTATTTTTTAATGAATAAGGCATACTTTGAGAGTATTCACATAAATTCTCAGCTAAAAATATTAAGGATTAAAAAAGTTTTGATTTTTTTCATAAAATTTCATTTTCTGCAAAAAAAAATTTTTCGCGAATTTTTTAAAGTATGTTAAGGATTTTAAATATACCTCTAATACTTATAAACTACTTGAAAGTATACCTCTAAATTTTGGTAAGCAAGAAGTTTCAGTAGTTGTGAAGTTATAGACAACCAAATAGTGAACTGGGTAGTGTTGACCCAGTGCGTAGGCCATTTCAAAATAATAGGTATGTACTCGAAGGGTTAATTTAGAGATAGGCAATAGAATTTCTGTATCAAGATCCCTACCTTACCGACGTCGAGAACGATCTCGATGGTGTCATCAAATTATACAAAGCAATTTGATGAAACGAATTTTGCGTAAACAACTTCAAGATATTTTATTATCTGAATTAAGCTTTTCGCGTAAACACTTCAAAGATTAGATTTTGATTTATCCATAAGCCTTTCCGGCTTCTAGAACATTCTACAGCTGAAACAGTTCGTGTCCGAGTAAAGTTTCTAGAACATTCTTAATGACGTACGAAAATTATACTGCGCAATTAGGAGGAACGAATTTAATGTAAACAACTTGAAAGTTATTAAAAAAAATTTAAATAACGCTTTATATTTTTTTAACAGTGCAAAGCGTCATGTTCTAGAACTTTGAGAGAAAAAGGGGTATATAATAAAAATTTAAATTAAAACATATTATCTCTAATTTAGTATTTTCTATCAACTATGCGATGCAGTAGAAAGTACAAGGACAAATCAAAATGTAACATGAAAAGCGTTTACACAAAATGCCTAATTGAGATAATAAATAACCTAGAATCTGTTTACACAAAATTCATTTCACAAAATAACACAATGTTACTGGATGACGCTATTGAGAACATTCTAGATCTAGAAATTTCGCACAGCCACGAACCATTTCAGCTGCAGTATCTTCTAAGTGTCGGTAATGTAGGAATCTTGATATAGAAACGCCTTCACGTATCTGCTGATTGCCATTTTTCATTTCACTCTACTAAAATAAATATTTAATAAGTTTTTATATTAATTTATACTATATTTTAAAACTAAAATTTTAATTTGAAACAGGAGATTTTTGAAGAGATGTCTGTCGTTCCAAAATTTAAAAAAGGAATTTTCAAAAACAAATATTATATTACTGACTTTGAACGAGATATTATTTTGAAAAATCAAAAAATGATACAAAGACAAGTTTTTAATAAAATTATTTAGTTTTTACCCAAAAAAGATATTTCAGTCAACAATGAAAGAAAATTTGAGGCCAATTATAATTTGAAGGGGAAAATAATTTTTAATAAAAAGAAAAGTATTATGTTTAAAGTTTCTGTGTTTATTTTCTTCAATTCTATATAAATAGCGAAATTTCTAAGCATTTTTTTTATCCTTCAGAATTTCACTAAATTCCACGGACAATTCGAGTCAGTTTTAAAACATATTTAGAACTCTTTGGTGGTCGGAAAAACTTAAAGAATATTTTAATGATCTTTCGAATGGGTTTTTCGAAAATTCGGAAATATTTTGTAATATTAAATAATCTTTGTAAATATCCTCTTTGAATTAATAGTTTCTTAAAATCTTTTCAAATCTTAAAACTTATTTCAAACGTTCTAAATATTTTTTTAAAGTATTTGAAATTTTCCTAAAACTTTTAAAAAGTTCTGAAAAATTAAAAAAATATTTCCGAAAATCATCCACATTCTTTTTTAACAATCTTTTCGAAACTTCGAAAATATTTTTAAATATTCTTTTCAAATTAATTTCTAAGGCGTAAAATCGCTTTTAATATGTATACTTTTCCATTTCAATTTTTTTTTTCAAAAATTTCCAATAACTCTTAAATACCTTTTTGAATTATTTTCATTGTTCCTAAAATTTTTTAATCTTGCAAAATTAAAAAAACTGTATTAAAATCTTCTAGATTCTTTTTCGACATATTTTAAAATCTTCAAGTTTAAAATCAAACTTTTAAAATAAAACAGAGAATAAAATTTAAATCATTTAAAATTTCTAATACTCTAAGGTTTTGTCCACAATTTTATTTTTGTTATCGCTTTGACGGGTAACTAAAGAATGATTTTTTAATTATAAATTTAATGATTAAATTTTTGATTGAAAATTTATGTTTTTGTTCGAAGATTTACCATTTAAATTAAAAAAACAAAATTTTAGTTGGAAATTTATCAGTTTAGTTATAAATGAAGTTTTTCCACTTTAGTGTAAAATTCAACTATTTGATTAACATTAAAAAAAAAACAATTTTCTTTGAATAAAATTAATTTTCTTTCTTGAAAATTCATCTGTTTGGTTAAAAATTCCACTTTTGGGTTGAAAGTTTCTACTTAGGGTTATAAATTAAAACTTAGTTGAAGAATTATTACTTTTAAAAAAATGGAAATAGTTTATCCGGTAATCTGAATTTTTGCTAACTCAATTAATTAATAAATAATAAATTTTGTTTAAAAAATAATTTTTTTAAATAAAAAGTCAGTTTAAATTACCCCAGGAATTTTAAGAAATATTTTTTATTATCGTGAAACCTTTCATTTTTAAAATTGCCCTGAATGTTTTAAAATTTAACATAAACTTTAAATTTATTCGAAACTACGTAATGTCTCTTAATATTGTAAATCATCCACATTCTTTAGCGAAATTTTTGAAAATAATTTAAGATGTTTTGAAATCGTTGCTCATTTTCTCCTTCACTTATTTTTTTTTAAATAAAATATTAGTTTACATTTTCCTAGGAATTAAAATTTTTTTTATTACTCTGAAACCTTTCGAAATCGATTTTTCTTGCTTAGAAATTTTTCTATTTTAAAAGTTGCAAAGAAACTTCTTATATTATTTTCAAATTTTGACTATTATTCTTAAAATATTGAATATATTCTTTAGATAATAGAAATGATATTTTAACTAAAATGATTTTAATTTTAAGTAACGAAAGATAAAGTCATGCAAAAACAATTTTAAGAAAATATCTAAAAACTTCAACTAAAACAGTATGTTTTATCCTGTTGCATTTTATACCAAAAAATCATTAAATTTTTTTGAAAAGAGACGAATTTTATAAAAACAATTCAATTTTTTAACACGAAAATATATAGTTGTTATCAATGATTTGGATTTAAAAATAAAAAATTTTTAATAAAGTTTGAATAAATAAAGTTTTAAAAACATATATCTTTTAAATTGACTTGAATTATGCCTGAATGCTTTTATTTATTTAAAAAATAGAATAATTACTCTCAAATCTGCCAAATTTTTTTCGATATTCTTAGAAATCTTTTAAAACTTTTAAAAACGTTTGAAAATATTTTTGAAATAATTTAAAAGAAAAAAAAATCAGTTTAAATTACTCGATGAATTTTAAGAAATGTTTTTTATTATCGTGAAACCTTTCAAAATCTTCAAGAAGCTTCAACATTATTATTTTCAAATATTCAGAAAATTAACATTTTTGAAATTGTTGTCAATGCTTACACCATTTAAATTAATTTTGAATCTTTTGGAAACTGCTATGTGTCTCAATATTACTCGAATTTTGTATAAAACTTTGTAATCACGCTAATTGAAAATTTGATTTTAAAATCGTCCACATTCATTTTATTCTTAATTTTTTATCTTTATTTTGAATCTTTTCAAAAGTTCTTAATGTTTCTTAAACTTAAACAAATTTTTGATAAAACTTTGTAACCTTGCTTTTCTCTTCGAATTTATTTTTTTAAATTCATTTATTTGGTTGAAAATTCGTAATAAGAAATAGAAAATCAATTGTTCGGGCTCAAAAGATTCATCATTATAGTTAAAGATTATTTTCTTTGGTTACAAATATAACTACTTTCTTGATGATTCTTTTTTTGAATTTATTTTTATTTAATTTTTTTGTTTGGTTGAAAACTCATTTTTTTGGGTTGAAAATTAAATTGCTTTCGTACAAAATAAATATTTTTGATTTATAAATTTAACTTTTTTGTCAACAACTCGTCTTTTTTGATTAGAAAATTAACATTTTGGATGAGATATTTTTTCTTTCTTAATTAAAAATCTTTCTTAATTGAAAAATGAAAACTCAACTCTTTTGATGAAAATTTCTCTTTTTAGTATTTTTTTGGGGTTAAGATTAAAATAATTTGTTTAAAGTTTGCATTTGATCGTTTATTTCAACTGTTTTCTATTTATATTTAAAATGTTTTTCAGTGGATACAATTTATATTTTTTAGAAATAATAAGATATGGAACTTGAAACTAATCGAAAATGTAAATATTTAATATAATCCATGGTTTAATTTACAGATATAAATAATAAAATTTAGATATATTATAATAATTATATGCGAAAGATATATGTATATATATTTTAAAGCAAATAAATTAAGCTAAAATACGAATGTTCTGTTCAAAAATAGAAGTTTCAGCAAAGAATTAATTTTAAACAAAATATTCAAATTTTAAACCAAGACATAAGCTTTCATTTAAAATTGCTTTAGGAAAATTTGAGATAAATTTTTCAGTGACTGAAATTTTCGAAAAGTTAAAATATTAAATGGGTTAAAAACATTTTTTATTTTCAAAGTTGCAAAGAAACTTCTCACATTATTTTCAAATTTTGACTATTATTCTTAGAATATTGAATATATTATTTAGATAATAGAAATGATATTTTAACCAAAATAAATTTAATTTTTAATTAAAAAAATTTAAGGCATGCAACAACAGTTTTAACAAAATATCTGAAACCTTCAACTAAAAAAAGTATGTTTTAGCTAGTTGTATTTTAAACCAAAAAGCATTAAATTTGTTTGAAAAGAGACAAATTTGATCAAAACAATTCAATTTTTTAACACGAAAATACATCATTGTTTTCAATGATTTTGATTTGAAAATTAAAAATTTTTAATTAATATTTCTTTTGAATAAATATTTCTTTATATCTGTTTAGAAGAGAATTCGAAAATTTAGAAGTTTTTAAAACATATATCTTCTAAATTGACTCGACTTATGCCTGAATTTTTTTTATTGTTTTAAAAATAGCAAAATTACCCTCAAATCTTCCAATTTTTTTTCGACATTCTGAGAAATCCTTTAAAACACATAAAAAAGTTTTAAAATCTATTTAAAATGAATTTAAAAATATAAAAAATCAATTTAAATTACTCCATGAATTTTAAGAAATATTTTTTAATATCGTGAAACCTTTCAAAATCCTCAAAAAGCTGTAAAATTATTATTTTACATTATATTTTTTTTTTAAATGTTGTAAACATTTAAATTAATTTTGAATCTTCTTGAAACTGGTAAATGTCTCAATATTACTCTAATGGAAAAATTGAATTTTAAAATCGTCCACATTCATTTTTTATCTTTATTTTGAATTTTATTACAAGTTCTTAATGTTTCTTAAATTTAAATTAATTTTTTATAAAACTTTGTAATCTTGCTTTTCTCTTCGAATTCATTTTTTTAAATTCATGTCTTTTCTTGAAAATTTGTCTTGTTTTGATTTTAAAATAAATTGTTTGGGTTGAAGATTCATCATTATAGTTAAAAATTAAATTCATTAGATACAAATAAAAATATTTTCTTGAAGATTCTTGTTTTGAATTTATTTTTATTGAGCTTTTTTCTTTAGTTGAAAACTCGTCTATTTGGGTTGAAAAACGAAAACTTAACTCTTTTGATTATAATATCTTTTTTTAGTCTTTTTTTTGGGTTAAGATTAAAATAATTTGTTTAAAGTTTGTATTTGATCGTTTATCTCAATTATTTTGCATTAATATTTAAAATATTTTTCAGTGGATACAATTGTTCTTTTTCAGAAATAATAAGATATAGAACTTGAAACTAGTCGAAAATTTCATAATTTAAAAGAAAACATGCTTTAACTTACATATATAAATAATAAAATTTAGATATAATATAATAATTATTTGCAAAAGATGTATGTATATATCTTTTAAAGCAAATAAATTAAGCCAAAAGACGAATTTTCTGTGCAAAAATAGAATTTTCGGGAAAGAATTCATTTTTAACAAAATAGTCAAATTTTAAAATAAGAAATAAGCTTTCATTTAGGGATTTGTACAATTTATCTCAAAAGTCTCCAATCTTAAAAATGATTTATAAAATCAACAAAAAATTAGATCTATTATTGTTTTCCGGAAATTTATTTAACAGTAGTTATTTAGCGTTCTATTTTTTGCGTGGTGTTAATTAAAATTTAAACTATGATTGTTTATAACAATAATAACTGTATGGTTTCTCAAATTAATTTTTTTAAATAAAATCAACCCAAATAAAAATTTAGAGAATCCTTCCAAGAGTAAAATGAGGTCTTGATCATTAGAATTAAATCAAAATTTTAACTTTTCCCTCAGGAGAATGAAGAAACTAAACATTTAAATAACTACTGTTAAATAAACAATTTTACCCTGAAATATTTTTTTCTGAAGTGTGCTTAAAGAATCCATTATTATTACAGAAATTAAAAATAGATTTTTTTTTTTGATTATATAAATCATTTTAAATATAGGCAACTTTTGAAATTGATTGTACGTAGTGTAAATCCTTAAGACGGATTCCCTTTTTAATTAAAAAAAATCAGTTTTCAATCAAATTTTCTCATTGAATCTAAAACATCATTGCTTGTGTATTCCATTTTTTTAATTTCCAATTTGATGTTAATAACGATTTTACGAAAAAAAACTATTTAAATTGACGAAATAAATTTTGTTGAAAAAACAAAAGTTCCAACCAATATTTTCCAATTATTTCCAGTTATTTCGAGAAGGTTCGAGAATTAATCGAAAATAGCGCCATGCCGTTTTTAATAGATGGATAATTATTATCCATAATTATTTATTTTATCAGAAAAGAGAAACATTTTTATAGAAATATCAGTACTTTTTATGGATTTTTTTAAAATAAGCCTTTACTTAAAACTCTTTTAGAGAAGTACATTAGTTCTAAAATTGAAATGTTACCTTCCTGAGAAAAAATATCACCAATGGCCTAAGCTACCGTGAGAGATTTGAAAACACGAAAAAACATCAAATTAACAAGGATTAAAATCTATTTTAATTACCATATGCAGTAAGTGCACATTTCAATATACCAAACGACTTATTCTCCGTAGATTTTAGCAATCTGGGAATCACTCTGCAATAAATAAATCGAGAAAAAAGGAGTTTTCGGTCAGTCCAAAAGGACCGCTTTCCAATAAATAACGTGATAATCTTAGGTGAAATCAGACGAGTTATGTCCGCCATAAAGGTTCATCCAGGCACATACAGACACAGCAAACAGGTATAGTGAAGGTGACGTAAGGCGGTAAAGATTGATTTATCGACGATTTTCGAACATTCCTGATTTCTGTCGTGCTCAAGACGAAGAATTATATCGAAGGATTTCGACTTTGACCGAAACTCAAATCCCCCATGACGACATTACCACTGTAAAAAATCTGGAAGTTTTTCCTGATACGCAGTAGGAAATATTTCCGAAATCTACGGATAACATCTTTTTCTGAAGGGGAAACAAACTCCTAAAGATGCGGTTCAGTTGAGGCGGATTATTTCCGGTTTATATAAAATTACACTGGATTACTTCTATATAAGGAATTACTCTGGATGACATAAAATTTTTGTGGATTACTCCGCTTAAACAAATCAAGCGAATTTTATACCAAAAAGAAATTTTTTTTTTAAATAGTTGAAGTTTTAACAAAATAGATGAACTTTGAACCAAAAAGTTGAATTTTTAACGAAGATTAATTTTTTACCGGAAAAGAAGAATTTTAAAGAAAATTTATGACTTTCTACAAATTTATAAT
>JAAAKG020000019.1:509424-528898 GCA_010014905.2 Druon quercuslanigerum
GTGTATTAAATTTCAGATGTGTATTTGAACTTTCAAATTTAGTGGTATCTTAAATTTAATATACGTATCTGAAAAAACTTCTAACACATGTGTATTAAACTTAATACAGCAATTTTTAACAGTAACATACATTGGTTGAGTGCATTTAATATATATGTGCATTAAATTTAATATATATGTGTATTAAATTTAATATACAGGTCAGTAAAGCGCAGTGTGCATAAAAACTCAAAGTGCTTTCATTTCTTTAAAGCTTGTCAAATATTCGCAAATAAAGTAATAATCTAAAATTCGTCGACCTAATTATTATTTATAAATAAAGTGCAACGTGCATGTGGAACTTTTTCCAAAATTCGCTCTAAATAGTAGAAATTTAACGTGAGTACAGTCGATCGTAGGTTAGGTCCGTTATTTATTCGCTTAATTGAACTTTTATATTTGAAATCGAATTTTATTTTTGCTCAACGTGAAGAATGTATCATGTTTTATTATTCAGAGTCAAAAATTACTGCTAAACTTTTTTTTAATTTGTGAAAACTGGAATTATCTGATTTTGCTTGTAAGTGATTAGCATGAATGCATATAAAATTTAATATACGGTCCTAATGGCGACTTCATATTCTTGACATATCAATTTTAATATACATTGGTATATTAAATTTAATATTATTTTTAACAGTGTATAAAAATAAAAAATTCCAATTCATTTTTGGACCACCCTAATGTATATTCAAAGTCAGACAAGAGAGAACGTTATATAGTATATCTAAAAGAGTATGCACACGGTTCCAAGATAATTCTGGACGCACGTGCATCGAGAAATATGTACATAATTTGAAATGAAACGGATCTCGAACGCGAATCGATGGCGAGAAACTCAAAATGGCATAGAAGTTCTTGGCTGATATAGTTCCCAAGAACGAGTAGTGACGACGTGAGACGTGAGTGCCGTGGGCTCCGTGGGCTCTGCGAGGGGGTTGGCGAACAACTTTATGGAAGGGGTGAAAAACTAGGGGGAGGGGGTTGAGGGGAATATGCCCCTCACCTCTTCCACCCTCCTCGGAGCATTAAGAGTTCGGTAATAAATCTCCTTGAAAAAACACACACATTCTCCTGCATTGGTACACTCATGCCTACACACGTTCTTTCTGAACTCACATCTTTACTCTTCTATCTCGTTCAGTTGGTACATCTGTGCTCACTCGCAAATCTTTTCTACGATTGTCTTCTTTCTTTCCCTTCTTTGGTCAACCATTTCCCCCTGTGACTCATCTCATAGAATTCTGCATTTTTAAGACTATCCTGAGCCGGGGCTAACCGGGACGCCCTGGGGAAACCGGGACACTCGTAATTTAATATTTTAAGAGCTGATTTCTCTTTTTCTTGATGAGAACTTGAAATATTTTTCATTGTTTTTCTGTTGAGAAGTTTTGACATGCAATATTTGTTTCATTTACTAAATAATAATAAAAGGTTAATGTGTAGAAGTCCTGAAAATAAAAACATGAATCGAACGACCAAATTTGGATAACCACCATAAAATGTTTCTATCATTATTAAAAAAAAAGATAAAAATGATCCTGAAAGAGAAGAGAAAACAATTCTTTGGTTGGACAAAAAAAAATAAAAATGAGAGGGCAACCAATCAAATCCCCTTCCTTTTTTTTCTTTATTTCTTTTTTTTTAATTTTTATTTCAAAACACAAAAAAGCAGTTGTAAAAAATAATCACCAACGTCACCCTTATTAGGGAAAAAAAATTGAGCAGGTAGGAACAGAACGAAACGACGATGCTCTCTATCCTATCTGATACCTTAGAATCAAGTTAGTTTAAAAACTCATTTTTCTGGCTTGAAAAATCAAATATTTTATTTCCCATAGGAATTTCAACTATTTGCTTAAAAATTAAATTTTCCGTTCAGAATTGAACAATTGAATTAAATATATATATTTAAATAATTTTTTTAAACTGAAAATTCGTCATTCATAGCTTGAAAAGTCAACTATTTTGTTTCTGATAGAAGGTTAGACTATTTGGTTAACAATTAAATTTTGCGTTGAGAATTCAACAATTTCATTCAAAATATTGTTTATTAGTTGAAAATTACTGTTTTTAAATGAAAATTTATGTATCCTATTTTTGATTTTAAATTCATCCTTTTCATTGAAAATTAATTTTTTTAACACAAAATTTATCTGTCCCATTTTTGGTTTGAACATCATCCTTTCTGATTGAAAATTCAACTATTTTGGTAGAAAGTTAAACTATTTGGTTAAAAAAATTTAATTTTCTGTTGAGAATTCAACAATTTGATTGAACATAGTTTTTTTTGTTTGAATAATAATTTGTTTTAATTACAAAATTTAAAAATCCTGACCTATTTGAATTTTTAAGTCAGAAAGACGCATTTTCAACCAAAAATAGGATAGTTAAATTTTTTGTTAAAAAATAATTCATTTGGATAAAATTAAATTTTCTGTTGAGAATTCAACAATTTTATCAAAAAAATATTTTTTTAACTAATTTTCTTTGACTGAAAATTTAACTATCCTTTTATTGGTAAAAATGTTTCCTTTTTTGTTAAAAATTGGACTATTTTGGTAGAAAGTTAAACTTATTGATTAAAAATTAAATTTTTTTTGAAAATTCAACAAATTGATTGAAAATTTTGTTTTTTTTCGGTGAAAAATGAATTTTTTGGTCTTAAAATTTAACTGTCCTATTTTTGGTTGAAAATTCATCTTTCTAGCTAAAAAATTCAAAAATTTGTTTGCAAATATTTTTGTTTTTTGAATTAAAAATTAATTTTTCTAACTCAAAATTTGTCTATACTTTTTTTACTTAAAAATTAATCCTTTTTATATGAAAATACATTTATTTTTAGAAAAACTGCAACTATTTAGTTAAAAATTAAATTTTATGATGAGAATTCAACAGTTTGTTTGAAAACATTGTTTTCCCTTTAAAAATTAATTTTATTGAACTGAAAATTTAACTATCCTATTTTTGGCTAAAAATTCGTCGTTTTTTGTTGAAAATTCAACTATTTTGGTAGAAAGTTAAATCATTTGGATGAAAACTAAATTTTCTGTTGAGGATTTAACAATTTTATGAAAAAATATTATTTTTTTAATTAATCTTTTTCACCTAAAAATTTAACCACCCTATTTAAAATAAAATTTTTATTTATTTACAAGTAAAAATTATCAAATTAAACATTCATCTCTCCTATTATTTGCAGAAAATTCATCCTTTTTTTAGAAAATTCAACTATTTTTCTGGAAAGTTAAAATATTTGACTAGAAATTAAATTTTTCTTGAGAATTCAACAAATTTCTTGAGAATATTGTTTTTTTGTTGAAAATAATTTTTTTAAATGAAATTTCAAGTATCCTGTTTTTTATTTTATATTCATACTTTTCGTTTAAAAATTATTTTTTCTAACTCAAATTTTAGCTATCCTATTTTTGGTTAAAAATCCAACTATTTTGGGAGAAACTTCAACTATCTCAATTAAAATTAAGTTTTCTTTTGATAATTCAAACATTTGTTCAAACAAAAAAAAATTTAATTAATTTTTTTCACCCGAAAATTTAAGTATCCTTTTATTGGTTAAAAATTTATCCTTTTTTGTTGAAAATTTGACTATTTTGGTAGAAAGTTAAACTGTTTGATTCAAAATTTTTTTTTTTTAAATTCAACAAATTGATTAAAAATATTGTTTTTTTTGTTGAAAATTAATTTTTTTCATCTGAAAATTTAACTATCTTATTTTTGGTTGAAAATTCGTCTTTCTAGCTGCAAAATTCAAGAATTTTATTGCAAATATATATATATATATATTTTTTTTGAAAATTAAGTTTTTTAACTCAAAATTTACTTATCCTTTTTTTAGTTAAAAATTAAATTGTATGATGAGAATTCAACAATTTGATTAAAATAATTGTTTTTTCTGTTGAAAATTAATTTTATTGAACTGAAAATTTAACTATCCTATTTTTGGCTGAAATTTAATCCTTTTTTGTTGAAAATTTAACTATTTTGGAAGAAAGTTAAACTATTTGGTTAAAAATTAAATTTTGTGTTGAGAATTCAAAAATTTCATTGAAAATATTTGTTTTGCTTTGTTTAAATAATAATTTGCTTTAATTACAAAATTTAACAATCTTTACCAAATTGTTGAACTTTTTACCAACAAAGTTGAATTTTTAAGCCAGAAATCCATTAAAAATAGGATACGTTTATTTTTTAGTTAAAATAAATAAATCTCAAATAAAAAAACAATAGTTTCAATCAAGTTGTTGAATTCTCAAATAAAAATTTAATTTTTAACCAAATAGTTGAAATTCTTACCAGAAACAAAATAGTTGAATTTTCAAAAACCAGAAAGATGAATTTGCAACCAAAAAGGAGGAATATTCAACCAAAAATTGGACAGTTAAATTTTTAGTAAAAAAAATAATTAAACGATATAAATATTTTAAATCAAATTGTTGAATTCTCAACAGAAAATTTATTTTTTAACCAAA
This sequence comes from Druon quercuslanigerum, assembly GCA_010014905.2. Taxonomy (NCBI): domain Eukaryota; kingdom Metazoa; phylum Arthropoda; class Insecta; order Hymenoptera; family Cynipidae; genus Druon; species Druon quercuslanigerum. Next base: position 513,954 of record JAAAKG020000019.1, read on the forward strand.
TAGTTAAATTTTTAACCAAAAAGGATGAAATTTAAACTAAAAATAGGATAGATGAATTTTGAGTTAAAAAAATAAATTTTTTACCGAAATGGATGATATTTAAATTAAAAATAGGACACTTAAATTTTCATTTAAAAAAATTTCAACCGAAAAAAACTAATATTTTCAATCAAATGGTAGAATTTTTAAAAACAGAAACATGCATTTTCTACCAAAATATACTTCTAAATATTTTTTTTATTTTACTGGAATCCCCCCCACATTTTTTTTCGCCAAATTAAAAAATTTGTAGTCTCTGTTTTGTAAATTTAGAAAAAAAATCTTTGCTCGAGTTCTTTGAAAAGCTAAATTTTGCTAAAAAATGGATCTTTAAAAATTTCTACATTTTCTTTTGATATTTAACAAAATGATTTAAAATGTTGTGAAATCTTGCTCAATTTTCTCTTCACATTAATTTTATAAAATGGAAAATATTTTTAAACCCAGGAATCTTAAGACAATTTTTGATACTCTTGAAACCTTTCAAAATCCTACAGAAGAATTAGATTTCAAATTTTATCAAAACTTTCTAATCCTATCTTCTAAACTGATTCGAATTCTCTTAGATTTTTTTAAAATCCTTCAAACTTAAACAAATTAACCTTAAATCTCTTAGATTTTTTTTTCAATAATTGTAGAAAACTTTTGGATCGCTTAGCAACATTTGAACAGTTTTTTAACATTTATTTTAAAAATAAAAATAGTTTTTTGTTTTATCAGAAATCTTTAAAAAAATTGGTTAAATTCTCTCGAAACATTTCAATATTCTTTCAAAAAAAAAAACTTTTTTTAATAGTCATACACCTCAGCATTCTCTTTATATTCAGAAATTTTTAAAATATAACTCATATAATATAGTAATAACATTTTATTTTATATTTGAAAAATATCAATCATAGGTATAAAAAAAATATATAAAAGCACAGTTTTATACGGAAAAATAAATTTAAGTTACACAAGTGTTTTCGATAGGTTTATAATTTTTATATATATTATAATATAATTTATATAATATTTAATTTTTCCTGTTCAATTCTAACTCGTTTATCTAATTTATTCATAAAAATCTAAAAACGTGGTCTTACAGAACCGAAAAGGGAAGATGCAGTTTGCATCGATTTATTGCAATTAAATGAATGATAAATATTGAAGAATGCTATCAGCTAAGAAAGAAGCAATGCGTGATTTTCTTTCTCTCGAATGAGAGACAGTGCTAAACGTTGATTCAGAGCTCCATTGAAATTGTCGAATAAAGATTTAAAGATAGCTTCAAGCTTTATGACTCTTGGATCATCTTTTCAAATGCACACAATGGAGCTTAATATTTTTTATGTCCAAGATATAATTCTCCGCGATCTTTTTCTTGTAGAACGAATTACCAATAAATGTCCTCGTAAAATTGTTCAGCACCTTATTTAACATAATCCCTGTAAACTCTATTAAAATGCAATACAAACTAATATTGTAGCTAAAAGATATCTCTTGATGTAAATATTAACATCCGGCAAATATCGATTTTAATAATTTTTTTTTTAGTATCAACTTTCTATTGGCAAAGGAAAAACATGAAGAATAAGTGGGAAAAATTATTTTTCAAACAGTATTGTTGTTTTAAGTGAATTTTTTTGCTCTTTTCCCATAATGCTTAAAAAATAATTTAAAGAAAAATAGCTTTCTTATACAAGAGGCAAACACAAAGAATTGAATAATTAGAAAAGATAGGTATAAACAATATTGAATTGTATAAACAATTTTTTTGTTATTTCTAATTAATTATTAAGTCACGTCTAATGAAAAATAGACAAACAGTTGAAAATTTCAGAAAAACCGCAAAATTCTACCAATGAAGCAAAGCGAATATTATTAAGAATAATAATAAATTGTTGAAATTTTTTTTTGTTAACATGAATTCATGGATAATGAGCGAAATAGTCTAAAAAAATTATTTTTTTGAAATGTGAAGAAAAACCTATTTAAATAAAGTTGTTGAATTCTTCATAAAAAAAATAATTTTTAACTAAATAGTTAAATTTTCTACAAAAATAGTACAATTTTCAAAAAAAGGATAGATAAATTAATAGTTAAAAAAAATTAATTTTCAAAAAAAAACACAATATTTGCAATCAAATTGTTGAATTTTCAAACAGAAAGACGAATTTTTAAAGCAAAAATAGGATAGTTAAATTTTTTAGTTCAAAAAAATTAATTTTCAGAAAACAACAACAATATTCTCAAGCAATTTGTTGAATTTTCAAAAAAAAAATTATAATCAAATAGTTTAACTTTCTACAAAAATAGTCAAATTTTCAACAAAAAAGAATGAATTTTTAGCCAAAAATAGGATAGTTAAATTTTCAGTTCAATAAAATTAATTTTTACAGGGAAAACAATATTTTCAATCAAAATATTAAATTCTCATCATAAAATTTATTTTTCAACTAAATAGTTGAATTTTCTACCAAAATAGTTCAATTTTCAAACAAAGAGAGTTAATTTTTAAATATAAAAGAATAGTTAAATTCTGAGTTAAAAAATTAATTTTCAACAAAAAATAATATTTGCAAACCAATTGTTGAATTTTTCAGCCAGAAAGACGAATTTTCAACCAAAAATAGGATAGTTAAGTTTTTAGTTGAAAAAATTAATTCTGAGCAGAAAAACAATATTTTTAATCAAATTGTTGAATTTTCAACAGAAAATTTAATCTTTAGTTAAATAGTTGAATTTTCTGCCAAAATAGTTGCATTTTCAAAAAAAGTATAGGTAAATTAATAGTTTAAAAAATTTAATTAAAAAAAAAAATATATATATGCAATCAAATTGTTAAATTTTCAGTCAGAAAGACAAATTTTTAACCAAAAATGGAATCGTTAAATTTTTAGTTAAAAAAAAAATTAATTTCTCACTGAAAAACCTATTTTCAATTAATTTGTTGAATTTAAAAAATAATTAATTTTTAAACAAATAGTTTAGATTTCAAACCAAAATAGTTGAATTTTTAACAAAAAAGGATTAACAAAAATCTAAAAGTGTTTTCACAATTTCACTGTTAAGTTTTGAGTTCAAAGAAATTAATTTTTAACAGAAAAACCTATTTCAATCAAATTGTTTAATTATCAAAAAAAATAATAATTTTTAACCACATAGTTTAACTTTCTACCAAAATGGTTGAATTTTGAAGAAAAAAGAATGATTTTTTAGCTTAAAATAGGATAGTTAAATTTTCAGTTCAAGAAAATTATTGTTTTAACAGAAAAACAATATTTTCAATCAAATTGTTGATTTCTCAACAGAAGATTTAATTTTTAACTAAATAGTTGAATTTTCAAAAAAAGGATAGATAAATTAATAGTTAAAAAAATTAATTTTTAACAAAAAAAAGAAACAATATTTGAAATTAAATTGTTGAATTTTTTAGCCAGATAAACAAATTTTCAACCAAAAACAGGATAGTTAAATTTTTGTTCAAAAAAATTAATTTTTAACAGAAAAACCTATTTTTAATCAATTTGTTGAAATTAAAAAAATTAATTTTTAATCAAATAGTTTAACTTTCAACCAAAATACTCGAATTTTCAACAAAGAAGGATACATTTTCAACTAATAAGAGGATAGTTAAATTTTGAGTTGAAAAAATTAATTTTCAACAGAAAAACAATATTTTCAATCAAAATTTAGAATTCTCAATGGAAAAAATAATTTTTAACTACATAGTTGAATTTTCTACCAAAATAGTTGAATTTTCAAAAAAAAAAGGATAGATAAATTAATAGTTAAAAAAATTAATTTCCAACAAAAAAACAAACAATATTTGCAATTTAATTGTTAAATTTTTTAGCCATAAAGACGAATTTTTAAGCAAAAATGGGATAGTTAAATTTTTAGTTAAAAAAAATTAATTTAAAAAAAAAAAACAATATTTTCAAGCAATTTGTTGAATTTAAAAAAAAATTAATTCATAATCAAATAGTTTAACTTTCTACCAAAATAGTGAAATTTTCAATAAAAAAGGATGGATTTCTTGCAAAAAATAGGAGAGTTAAATTTATAAGTTAAACATTTTTACTTAAAAATAAGTCAAAATTTTATTTGAAAAAGGGTAGTTAAATTTTCAGTAAAAAAAAATAATTTAAAAAGTATATATTTTTTTGATCAAATGGTTGAATCCTCAGCAAAAAATTTAGTTTCTATCCAAATATATAAGTTTGAATTTTAAATAAAAAATAGGATACATAAAATTTCATTTAAAAAAATTCATTTTCACCCAACAAAAAAAAAACAATATTTTCAATAAAATTGTTTGATTTTCAAGAAAAAAATTAATTTCTAATCAAATATTTTAGCATTCCAGAAAAACAGTTGAATTTTCAACAAAAAAGGATTAATCTTATGCCAAAAATATGAGGGTTGAATTTTTAAGTTAAAAAATGTTACTTTAAAATAAATAAAAATGTTATTTTAAATAGGGTAATTTAATTTTCAGTTAAAAAAAATAATTAAAAAAATATTTTTCCCCGATCAAATTGTTGAAACCTTAACAGAAAACTTAGTTTTTATCCAAATACTGGAAGTTTTTCCCAAAATAAATGAATCTTTAACCAAAAATAGGAATGCTAAAATTTGAGTTAGAAAAAATTATTGTTAACCGAAAAGGATGAGGTTTTCATAAAAAATAGAATGCTTGAAAATATGTTTAAAGAATTAGTTTTCAACAACAAAAACAATATTTTCAATAAAATTGTTGAGTTCTCAAGAAAAAATTAAAATTTTAACCAAATAGTTGAAATTCCTAACAACAATGTTGAATTGTCAACCAAAAAGGATGAATTTTCGACCAAAAATAGGACAGATAAATTATGAGTTTAAAAAATGTAATTTCAACTTTTATTTAAAAAAAATTATTTTTAACAAAAAAGAACAACGTTGAAACTTTAACTGATGAATTCTCAATCAAAAATTTAATTTTCAACCAAATAGTTGAACTTTTGACCAAAATAGTTGGATTTTCGACAAAAAAGGATGAACTTCCAACAAAAAATATTCCCCAATACACTGTTCTACATTGCAATTTCAATATAATTTTTTACTTTGTAAAAAATCGAACCTAATTTAAATTTTGAAACCTGTAAATATATTTAAAAAGTACTTCAATTGAAAAATAAATAGTTTCGCGCTGATCTTATCTTGGACGAATCTCCAGGAGGTGGGTTCTGTTCAGCAGAATCGAAATCCATTTTTACAAATGAATATTAAATTAATTTCAGCCGAATATTTATTTAGTAATATATGGTACTGGTGTTGTATCAGTGCGTACAACCATTTTATTAGTTACAGTGACCATTCTATTAGTACCAGAAATTAAAATATTGTTTCAACTAACACAATAGCAGAACCATACCTTAAAATTTGAGAAATCCTTTTTTGGACAAAAATAAAAAATAGGAAAAAAATTAATAGGCAACCAACCAAAGTTGGGGCACTCATACAGCAACCTTAAAAAGGCAAAAAAAAAAAATTGGAGCGAGCAGGAACAGCAATGAAACCATGTTTCGTTGCTGTTCGTGCCTGCTCCATTTTTTTTACCTTCATAAGGGTGCTGCATGAATGCCGAAACGTTGGTGATTATTTTTACAAACCTTTTTTTTATTGTCGAATTCTTTACAATACCATATCTTACAAACCGAAAATTTCGCCAAAAAACAACATTTTTTTCATTGAAAAAATCAGTTTGAGTCTCCGAAATTAATTCAATTTTCCCCAAGAGAAAAAAGAAAACTTTAATCCTTTATCCTCAACTTCACTTTTCTCTTCTGACAATCAAACAATAAAACCGTTCATCTCATCCACTCTTTCGACTTTGCCGATTTCCCCCGGGAGCCGAAACTACTCATCAGGCATAAGCGACGAGTTGCCTTTGTCCTTTGCTTCTGGAAGGTCCAGTGGCCAGAGTTAATTTATATTTATCCTTGGTGGTTTTCGAGATTTGCTGAGAAAGACGTCGGACGCGAGAAGATGAGGAGACTAGGAAAGAGGTGTTTGTGGGTGACGAGGGTGGTTGGCCAAATAGGGGGTAATGGAGAGGAAGGGGAGGGGGTAGGAGTATAGAATTCCGAGATACCACGATGGGGGGTTGGAGGGGGAGGGGGGCTGATGCGAGAACAAGTAGAGGGGGATAGTTAGAGAAGAGGTGGAAAAGAGCGATGGAGTAGATAAATAGATGGATGGGCAATATTATAACTCACTGGCTGTCATCCTGTACGACCGAGTCAGGCTGCTAATCAGACCCTGCCTGCTCTCGCCCCTTTGCCGACCCTTCACGAAAAATGGATTTATTGCCGTACGCCTCGACTTCGGCACGCTATCGAGCTCCCTGATCCGTAGAACGTAACCAGCGTTCCCTCTGCTATTCGCACTGCGCCCCACTGCCCCCTTCACCCGTGAACCCAAAAATCTACCCCCACCCGGCCAACACCCTTTCATCCCCTCTCAGTTTCTTCGCGCCCTCTTTGGATTCCGGCAAAATCGAAAAACCACTCGCGTCTTCCTTTCATCCTCAATGTCCCGGAAGTAACAACTGGACGAAAAATTATTATCGAAGTAGCCCTTCAAACATGTGAGATTTTAAGCCTGGTCACTGCGATCCGCTACAGTATCGACTTTGCTAAGGAGTCATCGAGAAAGTACGTTAGCATTTTTGGGCAATTTTTGACCACCCCTCCTTTTTGACCACCCGGGGATTTGGTTCCCCCCCCCCCCCCCCCAAGTAGCATAGTCCTTTAGGTACTCTAATCTATATTTTCTACTAGACGGTGTGGTGAATTATAAAAATCGTATTATTTAATTTTTAAATTAAGAAATGTAAATTTTGAACCAAAAATGGCATTCTTGAAATTTTTATTAATATAATAATTTTAAATTATAAAATACAGGCATTTTCTACGAAACAGACGATTTTTCGTAACTAAATTATCGAATCTTCAAGACAAAATGACGAATTTTCTACGGAAAAGAGTTGAATTATAAGATCAACTATCAAATAAAAAATTGACATTTTTATTAAAAAGTTAATTTTGTACAAAAGAAAATTTCCATAAAAAATACAAAAACTCTAAACCCAAAAGGTGAATTTTTATCTAAACTAGATTAATTTGCAACAAAGACACAAATTTTTGACAAAATATTTGAATTTTAACAAAAAGTTGAATGTTTACATTAAAAAGAACCTTTCTCGACCAACATTTTTTTAACTTAAATCTTGAATCGTCAACCAAAAAATGCTTTTTTTAGAAAATAGTTTAACTTTAAAATCTAGTAGTTTTTTACCAAAAAGATGAATTTTTAAATGAAAAGAATCATTTTCTACGGAAAAAAACGAATTTTGTGACAAAATTTAAAAATCCTTAATCATAAAGTTGAATTTTCAATTAAAAAATATGAATTTTCAAACAAAAAAAATTAATTTACTATTCCAAAAAAAGACAAATTTTCAATTAAATGAAAAAATTCTTAGTCAAAAGTTGTATTTTCAAATAAGGAAGATAAAATTTTAATCAAAAAGATTAATTTACTGCCTAAAAATACGACTCAAAATTTTCTCTCATTTTCGACTCACAACATTAATTTTCAAAGAAAAAGATTTTTTTTCTACCAAATGAGTCAAAATTTTAACAAAATTAAAAAATTACGAACTGAAATGTTGAATTTTTAAGCAAACCAAAAGAATTTTTAAACGCAAAAATTCATTCCCAAACAAAAAAGACGAATTTTGAATGAAATTCAAGATTTCGGTACAATAGAATTGATTTTTCAAATAAGAAAGATAAAATTTTCAACAAAAATATTAATTCACAACAAAAAAATACGAATTTCAGTAAAATTCAAGAATTGTCAAACAAAAAGTTAAATTTTCAACGAAAATTTTAAATCGTCAAACAAAAAATGCATTATTAAAAACTAGTTAAACTTTAAAGTTGAATTTTCAACTAAATAATATGAATTTTTAAACAAAAAAATTAATTCACTATACCAAAACAAGACAAATTTTCAATAAAGTGAAAGAATTCTTAGCCAAAAGTTGAATTTTTCAAAAAGAATTTATTTTTTTAATTTTTAAGATAGTATTTCATGTTTAAAGCCCAGTTTTTAAAATTTTAAACAAAAAAATGAATTTCTAAACCAAATGAATAGTTTACAGTAAAAAGACAAATTTTTAGTTAAATATTATAATTCGGAAAAAAGTTGAATTTTCAAATAAAGAAGGTAAAATTTATAACAAAAAGATTAATATACTAACAAAAATACGAATTTTCAAAGAAATTCAAAACTTCTCAAACAAAAAGTTAAATTTTCAACAAAAAAAAATTAATTTTAAAAGAAAAATATGATTTAACTACCAAATAAAACAATTTTTTTAACAAAATTAAACAATTGTGAACCAAAATGTTGAGTTTTTAAGTAAACCAGAAGAATTTTTAAACAGAAAGATTAATTCACTACTAAAAAAGACGAATTTTGAAAAAAAATTTAAAAATTCGGAACAAAAAAGGTGTATTTTCAAATAAAGAAGATGAAATTTTGAACAAAAAGAATAATTTACAACAAAAAAATACAAATTTTCAATAAAATTCATTAATTGTCAAACAAAGAGTTAAATTTTCAACTAAAAGAGATGCATTTTTAAATAAAAAAATGAATTTACTACCAAAGAAGACGAGTTTTCAATAAAATTTCAGAATTTTCAACTAAATTGTTGAATCGTTAACCAAAAAATGCATTTTTAAGAAAGTAGTTAAACTTTAAAACCTAGCTGTTTTTTTACCAAAAAGCTGAATTTTTAAATTAAAAGGATAATTTTGTTTTGAAAAAAAATAAATTTGTTACAAAGTTTAGAAATCCTTAACCAAAAAGTTGAATTGTCAACTAAAAAATATGAATTTTTAAACAAAAAAAATTGTTTATTATATCAAAAGAAGACAAGTTTTCAATAAAACGAAAGAATTCTTAGCCAAAAGTTTTAAGTTTTAAACAAGAAGATGAATTTTTAAACCAAACGAATAATTTACTGTAAAAAGAAGAATTTGTAGTGAAATGTTAGAATTCGGAAAAAAAGTTGAATTTTCAAATAAAGAAGGTAAAATTTTTAACGAAAAGATTATTTGACTACCAAAAAATGCGAATTTTGAAAGAAATTCAAAAATTCTCAACCAAAAAGTTAAACTTTCAACTAAAAAAATTAATTTTTAAAGAAAAAGATTGTTTATCTACCAAATATGACAAAATTTGAACAAAATGTTAAGTTTTTAAGTAAACGAAAAGAATTTTTAAACGGAAAGATTAATTCACTACAAAAAAAAAGAATTTTTAATAAAATTCAAGAATTCTGAAGAAAAAAGTTGAATTGTGCATTAGAGGAGATAAAATTTTGAACAAAAAGATTAATTTACTATGAAAAAATACGAATTTCCGATGAAATTCCAAAATTCTTAACCAATAAGTTTAAATTTCAACTAAAAAAATTAATTTTGAAAGAAAAGTTTACTTAACTACCAAATAAGACAAATTCTTAACAAAATTAAACATTTCTGAAAATGGGTTAATTTACTACCAAAAAACACGAAATTTTAATCAAAGTCAAGAATTCTTAACCAAAAAGTTGATGTTTCAATTAAAAAAGATGAGGAATTTTGGAAATTTTCAAATTTTTAACCAAAAAGATTAATTTTTAGACAAAGAAATTAATTAACTACCAAAAAGGATGATTTTTCAATAAAATTCAAGAATTCTCAACCAAAAAGTTGAATTTTTAACAAAGAAAGAAATTTTTTTTCTTATTTTTAAGAAAGTATTTTACCTTCAAAGTCTAGTTTTGAAGTTTCTAACCTAAAGGATTAATTTTTAACGAAAAAAACGAATTTTTAATAAAAAATTCAAAAATCTTCAACCGAAATATTGTATTAAATATCAATTTTTAAACAAAATAATTTATTTTCTAACAAAAAAATACAAATTTTTAATAAAATTCAAGAATTCTCAACCCAAAAGTTGATTTTTTAACTAAAATAGATGAAATTATAAACCAAAAGTTTAGTTTTCTTAAAAAAGACGAATTTTGAATAAAATTCTAGAACTGACACGAAAAAAGTTGAACCAAAAAGTTGAACTTTTTTTTCTACTAAAAAAGAAGAATTTTTAAACAAAAAGATTAATTTACTTTCAAAAGACGAATTTTTAATAAAATTCCGGAATTTAGAAAAAAAGTTGAATTTTCAAATAAAGAAGATACAATTTTAAACAAAAAGATTAATTAGAAAAAAATACGATTTTTCAATAAAATTCAAGAATTGTCAATTAAAAAGTAAAATTTTCAACTGAAAGAGATGTATTTTTAAATTTAAAAAAATGAATTTACTATCAAAAAAGACGAATTTTTAAAAAAAGTTTAGAATTTTCAACTAAAATTTTTATTTTTTGAATAAAAGAAAATAATTTTTAAATAACAAAATATAAATTTTTTTTTTTTAATTTACAACAAAAAAGATTAATTTTTAAACAAAGTAATTAATTAACTACCAAAAAGGACGAATTTGCAATAAAATTCAAGAATTCTCAACAAAAAATTTGCATTTTTAAGAAAGAAAGAATTTTTTTTCTTATTTTTATGAAAAAATTTTTAATTTAAAATCCAGTTTTTCAATAAAAAGTTCAGAAACCTATAACCGAAATATTGAATTTTAAACTAAAAAATATCAAATTTGAAACAAAAAGATTTATTTTTTCACAAAAATACGAATTTTCAATAAAATTCTAGAACTGTCAAGAAAAAAGTTAAATTTTCAACTAAAAGAGATGAATTTTTAAATAAAAAAAGGAATTTACTACCGAAAAAGACGAATTTTCAATAAAATTTCAGAGTCAACGAAAATGTTATTTTTTTAAGTCAAGACTTCTTAAACAAAATGTTGAAGTTTCAATTAAAAAAGACAGGAAATTAAGTTTTTTTTAATTTTCAACAAAAAAGATTAATTTTCTAACAAAAAATACGAATTTTCGATAAAATTCAAGAATTCTCAACCAAAATGTTGAATTTTTAACCAAAACAGATGAAATTTTAAAGCAAAAGATTAGTTTTCTTAAAAAAGACGAATTTTCAGTAAAATTCCAGAACTGGCAAAAAAAGTTGAATTTTTATTTAAAAAAGGTCAATTTGTAATGCAAAATATTAATTAACTGCCAAAAAAGAGGATTTTTTAAACAAAATTCAAGAATTCTGAAGCAAAAAGTTGAACTTTTTTGTTTACTAAAAAAGAAGCATTTTTATACAAAAAGATTATATTAGGTACTTTTGAAAGACAAATTTTTTATAAAATTCAAGAATTTTCAACCAAACAGTTAAATTAAAAAAAAATATTTTTAAAGAAAAGGATTATTTAATTAACAAATATGACAAAATTTTAACAAATTTAAACAATTCTGAACCAAAATGTGATTCTGAACCAAAAAAGTTGAATTCTCAACTAAAATTTTCAAATAAAAAAATGAATTTACTACCCAAAAAGACGAATTTTCAATAAAATTTCAGAACTGTCAACTAAAATGTTGATTTTTTAAGTAAAAAAAAAGAGTTTTTAAACAAATCGGTTAATTCACTACCAAAAAACATGTAATTTTAATTAAAGTCAAGACTTCTCAATCAAAAAGTTAAAATTTCGATTAAAAAAGGTGAGGAATTCTGAATTAAAAAGTTGGAGTTTCAATTAAAAGAGACGAGGAATTTAAAAAAAATAATTTGCAACAAAAAGGATTAATTTTGAAACAAAGGAATTAATTAACTACCAAAAAGGACAAATTTCCAATGAAATTCAAGAATTCTCAACCAAAAAGTTGAATTTTTAAGAAAAAAAGAAATTTTTTCTTATTTTTAAGAAAGTATTTTAAATTTAAAATTCAGTCTTTAAGTCTCTAACCAAAAGGATGCATTTTTAAAGAAAAAAACGAATTTAAAAAAAAAATCAAAAATCCTCAACCGAAATATTGAATTTTAAGCTAAAAATATCAATTTTTGAATAAAAAGATTTGTTTTCTGATAAAAAAAATACGATTTTTCAATAAAATTTAATAATTCTCAACCCAAAAGTTCAATTTTCAATTAAAGCAGATGAAACTTTAAACAAAAAGATTAATTTAACTTCAAAAGAAGAAATTTTTAATAAAATTCAAGATTTCAGAACAAAAAAGTTGAATTTTCGAATGAAAAAGAGAAAATTTGAACCAAAAAGATTAATTTACGACAAAAAAACGAACTAAAAGAGATGCATTTTTGAATAAAAAAATGAATTTACTATACCGAAAAAGACGAATTTTCAATAAAATTTCAGAATCATCAAATAAAACGTTAATTTTTTAAGTAAAAAAAGAGAATTTTTAAACAAATGGGTTAATTTACTACAAAAAAACAAGAAATATTGATCAAAGCCAAGACTTCTTAAATAAAAAGTCTAAGTTTCAATTAAAGAATATTAGAAATTTTTAAAAAATTTTAATTTTCTCACCAAAAGAATTATTTTCAAACAAAGAAATTAATTAACTACCCAAAAGGACCAATTTCCAATAAAATTCAAGAATTCTCAACCAAAAAGTTGAATTTTTAAAAAATAAAAAATTTATTCTTTTTTTTAAGAAAGTATTTTAACTTTAAAATCCAATTTTTAAGTTTCTAACCAAAAAGATGAATTTTTAAACAAAAAGATTAATTTCTAACAATAAAAAAACGAATTTTTAATAAAAAGTTTAAAAATTCTTAATCGAAATATTGAATTTTTAACTAAAAAATATCAATTTTTAAACAAAAAATACGAAAGTTTAATAAAATTCAAGAATTTTCAACAAAAATGTGGAATTTTTAAGAAAGAAATTTTTTTTCTTATTTTTAAGAAAGTATTTCAACTTTAAAATTTAGTCTTAAAGTTTCTAACCAAAAAGCTAAATTCTTAAAAAAAAGATTAATTTTTAACGAAAAAAAAACGAATTTTTAATGAAAAATTCAAAAATCCTGAACAATCCTGAGCAAAAAAAATTTAATTTTCATTTAAAAAAAGATCAATTGGAAAAGAAAAATATAAATTAACTGCCCAGAAAGAGGAGTTTTTAAACAAAATTCAAGAATTCTGAACCAAAAAGTGAAACTTTTTTTTTACTAAAAAAGAAGAATTTTTAAAGAAAAAGATTAACTTACTTTCAAAAGACCAATTTTTTATACAATTCAAGAATTTTTAACCAAAAAGTTGAATTCTTAACTAAAAACATAAATTCTTAAACAAAAAGATTAATTTTCTACGAAAAACGTTTCCCATCCGGAAGCGTACTAAAAATGTTACCACCTGTACTTTTCGAAACAAAATTTCTCTAAATTTTAAAAGGTGTAACATTTTGAAATATAAGTGTAAGGTTACTTTGACTGGGATCTCCCCCCCCCACCCTTTCCTATTAAATCACCTGAGTTTTGGTGTGCCCCCCCCCCCCTAAATTGGTAACGTAGTTTAAGGACGATCCCTAAGGAGCAGTGCATAAATTGTTTAAAGTATTTATTCTGAAATTTCGGACCTCCCCCCCTCCCCCTTTTATGAGGGTCACGATTCCTTCAGACTTTCTTTCCATTCTGTTGAAATCGAAACTCCTGTCGCTTCTATATCTCTCATCCTCAGTGACCCGGAAGTAGCACCGGGACGAAAAATTACTTTCGAAGTGTCCCTTTCAAATGCTTCAAATGACTCGGGTGCAAATCCTGGTAAATTACGTCTACAAGAAGGATTTTCTTGATGTGATATTTATCTTTTTCGGGACAAAATAAAAATTTACACCACACGCGTAATTTTATGTAATATTGCGTAATTTTTACAGCCTTCATTTTTGGTGTCAATTTATTTAGGGGTCATTAAAAATCATCATTAGAAAAAAGACAAAACCTTAACAAAAAATGAATAAAAGTTATGTTAAACAATAGAAGATTAACATTCTAAGTAAAAAAATTAGTTGTACAAAAAAGATGAATTTTAAATAAAATAGTTGAATCTTCAGCGAAAATAGATTTATTGTCAACAATTGCAGTTGCATTTTTAAACAAAAAAGAATTATTAACTGCCGAAAGAGATGAAATTTTAATTCGAAAAGACGAATTTTCAACAAGAATTAAATCGTCAATCAAAAAGATTAACTTTCTACAAAAAAAAAAGAATTCTCAACAAAATGCATTCATTTTGAAACAAATAGATGAATAGTCAACCAAAAAAATTAATTTTCTACTAAAAAGAACGAATTTTTAACAAAATATATTTATTATTAACTAAACAGTGGGATTGTCGACATATATAATACATTTTCTATAAATTTCATAAATTTTCTACTAAGACTTCAGATTTTATTCAGTCTTCACACTCTTTCCCCTATTCCTATATTTTTCCCTTTTTTTTAGAGAACTCTTCTTTTTTCTCCGTTTTTAAGAAAATTCTATCTTTTGGTTGAAACATAAAATACTAGGTTTGGAAATTTAATTATTTTGTTCAAAATTTAACTACATTATTGACAATTAGTTTCATTTTTAGTTGAAAGTTAATTTCAAATTGAAATTTAACTATTCAATTTCTTGTTAAAAATGTATTTTTTTTAGTTAAAAATTCAACTTGCGAATGATTTATTTAAACCGAATTTAATTTCAATATTTTTTATTTTTTTTTTTATTTCTTTACTCTCTGAGATAAAAATTATCTCTTCCTTAATATGAATAATATTGAAAATTAATACTTTTAATTCAAAATTTATCCTTGTTCGTTAAAAATTAACTTTCTAGATATAAATTATTTCGTTTTGGTAGAAATTTTATCATTTAATTGAAAATTTTAATATTTATATTA
>JAAAKG020000019.1:528998-565548 GCA_010014905.2 Druon quercuslanigerum
AGCTGGAAGAGGTTAGGATTCGAGTATGTGAGGTAGGTCCGGGAGGAGAACGGATACCAGTGCGTATAGCATGGTGAGTGTCGAGGCGGCAGAAGCTCCCTGGCTTCATTCATACACACTGGCCCGATACGAGCACGTGTTACGTAAACATCGGCGTACACATTAAAGAGAGAAATCTTTTTGCAGATATGCCGATTAGCACTGTGAGAAAAAGGAATAAATTTTATTTAAAATTGTTGAAAAATTAATTTCTAGCGTTCTATGCATTTGACTCATTATGCCTTTTTCGTATAAACAAAGGGTAGTCGGTACAATGGGTGGCCATCCCCCAATGATTGGCTACGACATCGAACATTCTTGTTTTTTTTTGCATGAAATTTCAACTTGTCGGCTGAAAATTAATTTTCTTGGTTGAAAAAATCATGTTTTTAGTTAAAAATTTAATTATTTGGTTAAAAATTAATCCGTGTTGGAAAAGGTTCAAACAATTTTTTGCGTTTTTTGGATGAATATTGGTTTCTTGAAAATTCGTCTTTTTGAGTTGAAAATTCAACTTTTTTGGTAGAAAATTTAACTTTTAGGTTGAAAATGAACTTTTTTTGTTAAATAATTGTGTAATTGGCAAAAAATTCTTGACTAAAAAATTATCTTATTAAATGGAGTATTCGTCTTCTTGGTTGCAAATTTAAACATTTTCTTAAAAATTCGCCTTTTCAGTCAGAAAAATAATGTTCTTGGTTGAAAATTAATATTTTTAATTAAAAATTTGACTATTTACCAAAAATAGTAGTTAAAAAAAAATAAAAAAATAGTAGTTTGTAAAAAATTGAACAATATTGTAAAAGAATGATTTTTCAGGCTGAAAATTCACCTGTTTTGTTAAAAAATTGAAAGTTCATCTACTTTGATAGAAAATGAAAATTTTTGGTTGATAAATTTTTTTGTTGTTGTTGAAGATTCATGTAACGGGTTGCAAATTTAACTATTTGGCTACAAAATTTATCTTTTAAATTGAAAATGTGGTTGAAAATCTGTATTTTTAGTTAAAAATCAATTAATTGTTTGAAAATTATTTTTTTTTTAATTTAACAATATTGTGAAAAGATATTTTTTTTTGCAGAAAATTTGCCTTTTCTGTAGAAAATTCGTGTTTTTTGTGTCAAAAATTCAAATTTTTAGTTAAAAAATTCACTTTTTTCGTTGAAGATTCATGTATTTCGTTGATAAATAATCCTTTTTGCAAAAAATTGTAGCATTTTGTAAAAATATCAGTTTTTGGTTAATAACTAACCGGTTTTCTTGAAAATTTGTATTTTTGAGTTGAAAATTCAAGTTCTTTGAAAGAAAATATAACTTTTTAGTTGTCAATTAAATTTATTTTAAGAATTATGTAATTGGTTAAAAATCCAACTATTTGGCTAAAAATTTATATTTTTAAATTGAAAATTCGTCTTTCTCGTTCGAGAACTAATCTTCTTCGTTGAAAATTCATATGTTTACATCAAAAATCCATATTTTTTTTTAAATTGATACAATCTGTAAAAAAATTAACAATGATAATTTTTTGGGTGAAAATTCACCTGGTTGTGGAGAAATTACCTTTTTTCTTGAAAATTCGTGTTTTTAAATTAAAAATTTAATTAATTTGATAGAAAATTTAAATTTTTGGTTGACAAATAATTTTTTTGTTCTTGAAAATTCATGTAACTGGTTGCAAGTTTAACTGCTTGACTGAAATTTTATGTTTTTCAATCGAAAATTCATTTTCCTGGTTGAAAATTAATTTATTTTCTGAAAAATTTGTCTTTTGAATTAGAAAATTAATCTGTTTGGTTAAAAATGTATATTTCTAGTTAAAAACTTAAATATTGGTTTAAAAATGAGTATATTTTGTGAAAAATTGAATTCCAGGGTGAACAGATAATTTTTGTGTGTGAAAAATTCACCTGTTCTGTAGAAAATTCGTCTTTTTGTTTCAAAATTAAAATCTTTAGTTGAAAAGTAACTTTTTTTAGTCTAATAAAAATTCTAATAATTTATTAAGAATTTTTTTGTAGAAAACTAATCTCCTTGTTTAAAAAATTTATTTTCTGCAAAAATTCATTCCTTGCTTGATTTTGTCGAGAATTAATCTTCTTTAACAGAAATTTAATCTCTTGGATAAAAAAATTAATTTTTAACTGAAAATTTAACTATTCTACTTAAAATTGAAAATTTTTCTGTTTTAGATGAAATTTCAATTTTTTTTTTCCTCTAAAATTTATCTTTTTCTAAATCTTTAGTTCAAAAATATTTTTCTTTTTTTCGTTAAAAATTCAATTATTTTTGGTCGAAAATTTATAATTTAGGGTTGAAATTTCACCTTTTTTTATTAAAAATTAATTTTTTCTGGTTGAAAAGTAAACTATTTTGCAGGTTTCTCTCTTTAGTTAAGAAAAGCCTGTTTTGGTTAAACAACATTTTTTAAAATGAAAATTGAATTATTGGATAAAGAATTTTTTTGAAAATTTAAATTTTTGATTGAAAATTCAAGTATTTTGTAAACAATTATTCTCTTTTTGGAAATTAATCTTCTTAGATGAAATTTTTTGTTGTTAAAAATTCATTTCTTTTGTTAAAGATTATGTTTTTTCTTGAAAATTAATTTTTTAACTGAATATTTATAAATTCCATTTTTTATCAAAAACGTTTTTTTTCTGGTAGTTTAATCTTTCTGGTTAAAAATTTGTCTATATTGAGCATTTGTTTGAAAATTTGACTATTTGGTTTAAGTAATCTATTTTTAGTTGAAGATTTTTCTATTTTAGCTAAAAATTCAACAATATTATTTCAAAATCATCTTTTCGGTTAAAGAATCATTTCTTTAGTTGAATATTTATTACATTTTTGGTTCAAATTTTTTTTAGTAGAAAATTCGTTTATTGTTTTGATTCCGATCAAAAATTCAACTTTTTAAATATAAATTCTTATTTCTGGATTGAAAAATTGAACATTTTCGATAAACAAAATTTTTCTTTATAGACTGAAAAATATATATTGGTTAAAAATTTATTTATTTATTTTTTTTTTAATTTATATATTATATAGGCAATAGTATATAGGTTATAAAGGCAATAGTAAATAATAAATTTTTCTTTCAAAATTAATTTTTTAAGTCGAAAATTCATTACTTTGGTAAAAAATTGAACTATTTTGTTGAAAACCAATTGTTTTAACCAAAAATGCAATGCTTTCATTTTTGGTTTAACATAATACAACTTTTTTACCAGATTGTACTTGAGTATTATATGAGTCGGAAATCTGACTTTTCCTTTTGGATATCGAACCTAAATTGGGAGGAGAGTTTGACGTCTTTTTTCACTCTTATAAGCGTGGGTACTCAGTCAACCAGTTTAGCGTCGAAAAAAGTATCTAAGAGGCTCAGGTGCAAGTATCTGCTGCGTCCGGCTCGAAAGATCGAATTGCTCGATGTCTTCTCGAATGCCCCAAGAAACTTGAAACGCCTAAACCGCCAACTTTTCCGCCCCTATTACTCGCTTACTCTCGATTCTTTGTTTTTCGATCCTACTTGCAGGTTAGGTTCTTTACATATCAACTGCTGAACCATTTAATATGTGTTTCAGTTTTATTCAAGCTGTCTAAGAATAACCTTCATCGAGATTAATCACCTGATATCTAGACTCAAGCATTCAATTATTGCGCTAAGATTCTCATTTTCAAATTGAGGTGACGGGTGCAATAACTCGGTAAGCGCTCGAAACCGCGATGAAGAATTGTCCACTCGGGACAGTCTTTGGACAAAAAAAGTTAATAAAATACAAAACAAAATATACCTTCGTATTCAGCTTGACGCGACCGACAAATTTTTCTGATGAAACTTTTTCATTCGACAAATATTACTCATGAGAAACTCATTTTCGAATTGAGGTGACGGATGCAATAACTCGGTAAGCGCTCGAAACCGCCTAGAAGAATTGTCCACTCGGTACAGTCTATCTACAAAAAAAGTTAATAAACTGCAAAACAAAATATACTTTCGTGTTCAGCTTTATGTGACCGACAAATTTTTCTCATGAAACTTTTTCATTCGACAAATATTACTCAAGATAAACAATAAAAAAGTTCGACAATTTTCCGATCAAAAATCAATGTTTTATAAAATACAACTGGCGATTATTCTGTTGTTTATTCATAAAAATGCTTGAAATTTGTATGGTATATTCTAAATATATAAGTGACAACTATAAGAAACGCATTTTGTTTAAAAAAGTAATATGCTTGTTATTGTTTAATAAAAAATTCATTCTGAAAGAAAACCATGGTTTTATCACGTTCTTTACATATCAACTGTTGAAACATTTAATATATGTTTCAGTTTTATTCAAGCTGTCTAAGAATAACCTTCATCGAGATTAATCACCTGATATCTAGACTCTTGCATTGAATTATTGCGTTAAGATTCTCATTTTCGAATTGAGGTGATGGATGCAATAACTCGGTAAGCGCTCGAAACCGCTTAGAAGAATTGTCCACTCGGGACAGTCTATCGACAAAAAAAAGTTACTAAGCTGTAAAAAAAATACTTTCGTATTCTGCTTGATGCGACCAACAAATTTTTCTGATGAAACTTTTTAATTCGACTTTGTTTAAAAAAGTAACATGCTTGTTTTTGTTTAATAAAAAATTCATTCCAAAAGAAAACCACGTTTCGCCAACTTCGACCAGTGGGTCGTTCATCGAAAAATGTTAGTTTAAATGAATGAACACGAGATATTTATTTACTAGAGTTTGAGAAAGTTTTTCTGCAAATTTGGAGAAAATTGGTCGGAAATTTTTTGGAAGAACAACGTTAACTACAAAATGAATGAATTCCTTTTCCAAAATGATTCCAATTCCTTTTCCAAAATGATTCCAATTCCTTTTCTAACGTTTTTTTTATTGTTTTTGACTAATTTTTATATTATCTTTTGATTTCTGCAAAAAAAATTGTTTAAAAATGATAATTAATTATTGAAAATGCATTTATAGTTGAAAGATTTGAATTATTACAAAATATTATTCAATTAGGAAATTATAATTATTGTAAAATATAAGGTACATATTATTAATATCAATATTAATCATTTTTTATTTGTTAATTGTACATTTTTTAAATTAAATACTCTTCAATTTTAAAAGATTCTGAATTCAAATTTTTGCAAATTTTGAACAGTTACAATTGTCAATTCCTTAATGTTAAAATTTTGGAATTACAAATATATCCAATTAAGAAAATTAAAAGTTCTTAAATTTTAAATGTGAACAATTCCAGGTTCTACAATTTTGAAGATTTACAATTCAAAATCTTCAATCTTAACGATTCGCACTTTAAATGTTTTTAATTTTAAAAGATTTTCAACTCAAAGTTTTTCAATTTTGAAGATTTAAAATATAAATTTATTAAGTTTTAAGACTTATATTTTAAATTTATGTCATTTTGAATGTTTTTTTAAAAATTATTTAATTCATTTTTGAAGATTTGCAATGGAAAATTTACTAATTTGTAAGGTTTTCAATTGAAGACTCTTCAATATTTTATGTGACTGTTTGAAATTTGTTTGAAATAAATTAATATTAAATAGCTAAAATTAAAATTTATTTAATTTGCCAGATTTATAAATTAAAAATATGTAATTTTAAACAGGGTTTTTAATATGTAGTTGAGTTTTCAAGATTTATAATCTGAATTTAATAAGTTTCAAAATTTATGTCATTTTTTTTTTAAATATGTAATTTAGTTTTGAATATTTACAATACAAAATTCTCCTATTCTAAACATTTTGAATTGAAGTCTCTTTAATATTTAATGTTATGAAAGTCATAATTTTTACTGTAAAATAGAGATTTTTAAAAACAAAAAAAGTTAATTTACAACTAAACATTGGAATTTTCAAGTAAAATGATTATTTTTGTACAAATTAGTACAACTTCTAACTGAGTAGTGGAATTTTTATTTAAAAAAAGGCGAAATCTTATCAAGAAGTTCACTAGTTTATATTTCAACAAATAAAAAATGAATTTTTTAGAAAACAGTTAAGTTTTTTATAGAACAATATGACTTTTTAAAAAAATTATTTAATTTTGAAATAATAAATTTTTAATGAAAACAATTAAATTTTAAACCAAGTAATACATTTATTAACCAAAAAATAATTGAAATTGCTTGGACACTGTTTCAAATTAATGTAATTATTTTAAGTACTATAAATTCTAACTTAACAAAAGTAATAGTAAAATTTCAAACAAAAAATTAATTTTCTTTAAAAAAAGACGATTTTTCTTCAAAATAGTTATTTTTTGAATTCGAAAATAGAAATTTATTGTATAATTCGATAATAATAACCTTAATAATATTTATAAAATTTAATAATTATCTATAATATTAGATTTTGATGCAAAAAGTCTACTTAAAAAAAAAGTAATGAGTTACTAAATTCAAATATTTTTTAGATGAAAATTCAACTTTGTTTTATTGTTGAAAATTTGTGTTTTTATTCCTAAAATTTCATCTATTTTAGTAAAAACTGCTTTTTTTAGATAAAATAGAAACTGTTAAGTTAAAAATTCGAAAATTGGGTTAAAAAGTTATCGTTTTTGGTTGAAAATTCAACTTTTCAGTAGAAAATTGAAATTTTTTCCGATAAAAATACAACTTTTTTTCAATTGAAAATTCAACTGCAAGCGTAAAAAAATTACTTTGTTGACGTTTTTTTTTTTAATAGGGTTTTGTCTATTTGGTAAAAATGTAACTATTTTGATGAAGATTATTTATTTATCGCTAAAAATTCAATATTTGTACAGAAAATTTGTCTTTTGGCTAGAACATTCAAAAATGTAGGTAAACTACTTTTTTTCATTGCTGTAAAATCTTTTTTTTGGAAATTCATCATTTTAGTTGTCCAATTAATTTTTTAAATGAAACTTTATCTTTTTAGGTTGAAAATTTAATTATTTTTCGAAAATGTATTTATTTTGTTGAAAATTCAAGTATTTTGTTCAAAAGTCATCTTTCATGGTAGAAAATTAATTTTTTTTGTTTAAAATAAATAAGCATAAGACAATCTTATTTTGTTTTTGAAATATTTTGTGATTCTGCTTATAAAAGATCCGATCTTAAAAATATTAGAAAATTAAAATGCTGGTATATGTATGTTAATGGTCAGAAAAAGTAAGAAACTATAAAAAGAAAATTCTAATAATTTTGAGAACAAAAATTTTGACCCTGCAAAGTTTATTTTAAATACAAAAAAATTTAATTAGTCTCAAGTCCAATATATTATTATTTTTGGAAACTATAAATTACCTACAGTAAGAACGTGGGGGAGGGGGGAATATTTTGTTAGGGTCGGTTTTAAGGGGGGTGGGTCTTGGAGAGGGTCTAAAATTCGGTAAATAATTTAAGTAAGGCCCCTAATAATTGAGATTAAAATTATAAAAAAGTTTCGAATTTATAAATGGTGCCCCAGAATTAAGTGTCCGGACTTATATAGCTGTATAAAAATACAAAACACGAATCGAAAATTCCTTTTCCAAAAATCAGTTCAAGTTTTTGTTTTTAAGTTATTAAATATTTAGGCTGGGCCAATCAGGAGCGTGGTATAAACAGACGCACGTACGCGAGTGTGATTCCCACGCAGCATTAATAAGAGAGCGCCGAGGTGGGGTTAGCGACGGGAGAACACTGGTCACTACACAACGATGGACTCCCGTTCATCTACACACGACTGTTTATACCGCGCTCCTGATTGGTCCAGATTAAATCTTTTCTAAATCAAAAGCTATAACTTCAACTGATTTTTGTAAAAGGAATTTTCGCCTTATTTTTTTATTTCTATACAGCCACATAAGTCCGGACACTTGGGTCTGGGAAACAATGTATAGCTCAACCAGGGAAAGAAGCAATTAAACATAAACGAGTCGAAACCACCCAGATGCGGAAACGAAGGCCACGGGAGTTTGGAAAGCGCAAAGTCACGAACTCACGTAGAAATCGAAAGCGGCAAGTAGATTAGTCGGATGAGGAGGCAAAAGAATTCGCCGTGGTTTGAAAAGAAAGGTGAAAGGCGGTTCGGATAGCCAAAGGAAACTAGTGCGATAATGGCGATGCAGCAACAATGCCGCGAGGATCAGAAACCTTCAGGTTTGCCTTCAGGTTTGCCTTCAGGTTTACCTTCAGGAAGGAATAAGTCGCCGTGAGGCAGGGGGAAGAGGGATGGCAGGTCACTACTTCTGGAGGAGAGTGAAGAGCGAAAAAGTTGATTGATGGAACGTCAGTCATGGCGCTGCCATCAATCACCGAACTCTGCCACCAAGGTGCAGCAAATACGTGTAGATGAGTACGCGCACAAACACTGAGAAGTTCGGTATTTATTATTCCCGGACAGGGTGGCACTCCTCTTCGGGGTCCTCAGGTTCTGCATCGCTAGTCCCTAGATCGGCTCCAGCCAAAGGTTCTCGATGACGCAGCACTGGCTAGGTACTACTTCGCATCCTGTCTACCAAAGTGTATACACATATATCATAGATCTATCAAACAAAGACGCAATGGTTGGTGGCCAACTATTGCCCCTATATAGGATCGTATAATGCCAGTCCGCGAACCCTACTGACTCGTCTGCTGCGTCACGAAACAAATGTCCGTTTGGCCAATCATCATACTCGAAACTGAAGGATGCCGATGACGATGATCAGCCGAGGAGGATGACTCTTCGCAACTGTCAATCTTTTATCAAAGGAAAGGAAGCGAATCTTTAATGACTGCGATAAACCGGGGGTCCCTCGCGCAACTTCGGCAATCGATTCGTATGGAAATATTTCGTGGGTTTGTCGTCCAAAAAGTCCTGGTTTCTTTTAAAGAGGTTGAAGTGTAGCGGTTTCTGATAAGGCAGACTTCGGAGACATCAAATTTTGCCTTATATTTATAGTTACAGTTTTAAGCATCAGCTTTTATGGCGGTCAGGATGACCCTTTTTGCCAGGGCAGGTAGGCATTCGAAACCATTTTACTGGTCCAGGACATAAAATAAAGTTTGCCTTCGTCTCATAAACTAGACTTTCTAAAACGTCTTCCACAAATTTTAAAAATGTCCTGTTTTCTTGTCATCGAGACAAATCCCAAGATGAAATATTTACACGGGGCTTGCGAAAATTACTTTGAAAATATCACGATGATATTCTCGAGTAAGTTTTCTATTTATTTATTTACTTTTTAATATAATAATTGAAACCTGTTTTGACTGTTGAAATTAGTTTTTAATAATATTATACACATTAAAATTATCATTATTTGTTTTATTTCTTTTCTTTTTTAAAAAATATTACATAATATGTCTATTAAATTTAGATTTCAGGAGTTAGCCTTTTATGAAAGCTCCATGGATATCGTAAATAATATTTTGGAATCCCTGTAAAACGATTGACCTCACTCGAGATGTCAGGAAATTCTTCGAAAATTATGGAAATCTCTTAAAATCTTTCTTATTCCGTGAAATATTTTGAAATATAACGAGATCCTTGGTGTCTTTAAAATCCCTGTACAATTCGCTTAAATTAAATTAGGTGAATTTGAAATATAACGAGATCCTTGGTGTCTTTAAAATCCCTGTAAAATTCGCTTAAATTTACAAAGTCTATGGGAATATTTTCAAATATCTTAAATTCCCTTAAAATATTTAAAAATTTTTTAAACTTTTAAAAATTTTTTAAAACCCAATAAAATTCCTCAAAATCCCTAATGAACGTTTAAAATATTTAGAAATCCTCAGGAATTTCGTTAAATGCCTTAAAATCTTCTGAAGTCTTTCAAAATTTTTGTTAACACCTTCAAATTTTTCGAAATGTTTTGAAATCTCTTAAAATCTTTAAAATTCAATCCGCTGAAATTCCTTAAAATCCTTTGAACTCTTCTGAAATATCTTCAAATTTCTTGAATTTACTTAAAATACTTTGAAATCTTTTGAAATCCCTTAAACATCTTAAAACATTTATAATACAGTCCGTTGAAATTTCTTAAAATCCTTTGAAATCTTCTGAAATCCCTTGAAATCTTAGAAATTTTACTAAAATCCCCTGAAATCCTCTAAAGAAATATTTGGAAATCCTTAGAATTTTCTTTCAATCTTTTTAAATCTCACGAAGTTCTCTGAAATCCTAAGATATACTTTAGAACCTTAAAAAACTCTTAAAATCCTTGGAAATCCCGTACAATAATCGGAACTCGTTTAAAATCCCTCAAATAAAAATCCAAACGGATAAAATCCCTGAAAATCCTTTGACATCTTCTGAAATCCTTCAAATCTTTGAAATTTCACTAAAATCCCCTGAAATCCTTTAAAATTCGTGAAAATACCTCGAATCTTTACAAATCTCCTAAATGTTATTTTTACATTCATAATAATATTTAACAAGTCACTAAAATTCCTTGAAATCTCTTAAAATCCTTTAAAATATTTGGAAATCCTTAGAATTTAAAAAATTTAATCTCACAAAGTTTTCTAAAATCCTTTGGTATACTTTGACCGTTAAAATCTCTTTAAACCATTGGAAATCCCATGAAGTAATCGGAACCTCATAAATGTCTTAAAATCTCCTAAAGTCTTTCGGAATCTCTTAAAATCCCTTGAAATCTTTTGAAATCCCTTAAATTCCTTTGAAATCTTCTGAAATCCTTCAAATCTCGTAAAGCTCACTAAAATCTCCTGAAATTTTATAAAATTCGTGAAAAAACTTCAAATATCTTAAAATCTCTTTAAATATTTTGAAATTCAATAAAATTTCTAGAAATTCGTGAAAATTCTTTGAAATATTTGAAAATCTTTAGGAGGTTCGTTCAATCTTTTTAAATCTCATGAAGTTCCCTGAAATCCTTAGATATACTTTGAAACCTTAAAAATCTTAAAATCCTTTGAAATCCCTTCAAGTAATCGGAACCCCATTAAATGTATTAAAATCTTCTACAGTCTTTCGAAATCTCTTGAAATCACTTAAAATCCTTTGAAATATTTTGAAATATCTTAAGATATCTTAAAATATTCATAATTCAATTCATTGAAGTCCCTTAAAAGCCTTTAGAATCTTCTGAAATCCCTTCTAATCTAGGAAATTTTACTAAAATCCCCTGAAATCCTTTAAAATTCGTAAAAATATTTATAATCTCTTGAACTATTTTGAAATTCAATAAAATCTTTTGAAAGCCACTCAAACTGCCCTGGAAATCCTTAGAAATTTCGTTCAGTCTTTTGAAATCTCATGTAGTTCTCTGAAATCCTTAGATATACTTTGGAACCTTAAAAATCTCTTAAAATCCTTGGAAATCCCGTAAAGTAATCAGAACCCCGTTAAATGTCTTAAAGCCTTCTACAGTCTTTCGAAATCTCTTAAAATCGCGTAAAATCCTTTTGAAATCCCTTTAAAATAAAACTTGTGAAATCTCTTTAAATCTTGAAAACCTCGCTAAAATCCCCTGAAATACTTTAAAATTCGTAAAAATTCTTCGAATCTTTTAAAATCTCGTAAATTTTATTTTTACATTTAATATAATATTTTAAAAGTCGCTAGAATTCCTTGAAATCCCTTGAAATCCTTTAAAATATTTGAAATCCTTAGAATTAAAAAATTTTAATCCCACAAAGTTCTCTGAAATCCTTAGATATAACTTTGGAACCTTAAAAATCTCTTAAAATCCTTGAAAATCCCGTAAAGTAATCGGAACCCCATTAAATGTCTTAAAATCTCCTACACTCTTTGAAAATCTGTTGAAATCCCTTAAAGTAAAATCCAACCCGATAAAATCCCCTCAAAATTCTTTGAAATCTTCTGAAATCCTTCAAATCTTTGAAGTTTCACTAAAATCCCCTGAAATACTTTAAAATTCGTGAAAATTCTTCGAATCTTTGGAACCTTAAAAATCTCCTTAAACCATTGGAAATTCAATCCGTTGAAATCCCTTAAAATCCTTTGAAATCTTCTGAAATTCCTCGAAGTAACTTTCGATTTTTAAAATACATTAAAACCCCATGTAATTATCGAAACCCCGTTAAATTTCTTGAAGTCTCCTAAAGTTGTTTAAAATCTTTTGAAATTCCTTAAAAATCTTTAAAAATCTTTGAAATGAATTCCGTTAAAAAACCTTAAAATTCTTCTAAATCCAGAGGAAATGTTTCAAATATTCTGAAATCCTTTCAAATTCCTTATGATCTTTAAAATTCCATTAAAATTCACAAACACCCTTCAAAGTTCGTAATAATACTTTATTAGTATCTCTTGAAATTCTTGAGAATCCTTTGAAATAAAGTCTGATTAAACTTCTTTCTTGAGATCCTCCCTGAAATTGTACTAGTTAACTTCTCTAAAGTCTTTAAATCGTTAAAAACTTTTGGAGTTTCTGGAAATATTTTGAAATCCCTTAAAATCTCATTGAATACATATAATGATTTGAAAGTCTTGTTAACATCTGTAACAATTTTGTATGTTTTATAAATAATTTCTATTCCTTTGAAAAAACTTAAAATCCCTTAAAATCTGTTAAAATATTCTTTAAAGTGAAATCCTCCCAATAGTGGTAGAGGGGGTCCCAAATTTCAATAATAATCGATACGTCATTGATTGACGTTCCCATATGACAGGTTGGGAAAATTCCTAAACTGAATTATCCCGCTACAAAATGCGCATAAAAGCAGAATTTGCATACTGAAATAACTTCCGCCATAAAAAACATTTGTGTCAGTAATATTCTCAAACTAATAGAAATCTATTTTTTTTCTGTTCCAGGTGAGTTCAACTACCATATCCTTTCATGAAACATCTTTGAAAGTACGTACTCTATAATAATTAATAAAAAAGAAAGTTTCAGTAATCTCAATAGTATCTTCTGATCACTAAAGTTTGTGTCCTGGGTTACCAACTTAAAACTTAAGAGATAAAAAGCCAAGCCGCCAGATCAAACCTCAATCTTCAGCTTAAATCAACCTTTGAACCTAAACCAGCTCACAAGTGGTCCTAATCGAAATTCTAAACTCTAAACCCTAAACCCTTAGAGCCAGATAGCGTTCTACAAATCGAAAGACCCACTGAAGTCTCTTCTTGTAGGATGTTTGTGGTGGTGGTTTGTGGGAAGGGGACGGGGACGGGGCCACCCTTGGGAAAGTCGAGTAATTCGTCCCCTTTGGCGTATGGTGAGTGGCCAGGACGGATCAATCGGAAGGCGGGTATAAGTTTCCGCCGTTGTGGTCCAGCATAGCTGTCGTGGTCAGTTTCGGATTGCGGCGATGTTAGTGACAGCTGCTCTAGAGTCTAGAGGGTAGCGGGCCGCGTATTGAACTCACGTCCAGTCACGCTCCTTTATACCTACTTACCTCACTCCTAACCTAACCTAACCCTCTCTTACTCCCGCTGGCCTTCTTAGGTAGCCTCCTCCTCCTCCTCCTCCTCATCCTCTTCATTCTCTTCATCCTCCCCAACCACCTTCGAGTTCTTCGCTTCGATAGAGGCTGCCCGGTCAAATAATCATCTCTGTAATAGGACACAAGCTACAGCTGACCTCAGTGGCTGACCGTAAACCACGTTACCAATTTTCGGCTATTTTACCCCCTTCTCCCACCTTCCTCCTCCCTCGCACTGAATACTATACAATTATGGTGACAGTGTTTATGACAGTGAAAAGCAAAAGCAAGAAGGGAAAGTTAAACAAAACAAAGTTAAATGAAAAAAAAGAAAATTACCAAAATGATGACTAAAGAAAATGAACTTTGAACCCTGAAGACAATTTTGAACAAACTAATTGAATTTCTTGTCGCGCGATTGTGAATTCTCTTTTGTTAAAGCTCTTTGGGCTTTAACAATCAATCGCCGCCCATAAAACACGTTAACAACTTTCCCCTATTTTTACATCCCACCACACCCTTGCGAACACTTCTTGATGACTGTAGATTTACATTTTGTATGGTACTTTTTTTTTGAAAGCCCTGTAAGCTAAACCCTTTTAGGAACAGGTGTATATGTGAAATGCAGTACTTACAATATTTACACACTATAAAATTATTCTGACTGTTTTTGTAATAGTTAAAAGGAAGAAGAAAAAGTTTAAACAAAACCAAGTAAAAAAGAACAGAAGAGAAAATGACAAAAATCATGGATAAAGAAAATGAATTTTGAATCCTAAAGAACACTTTTCAGCAAAGTAATTGGATTTTCGAACAAAAAGATTAATTTAAAAATCCGTCTGCTGCGCAGACAGATTCTTATCGCGCGAATGTGAATTCTCTTTTGTTAAAGCTCTTTCGGCTTTAACGAACAAATACTTAACGTTGTCCTTCTCTTGACTTTTTTGTAACATCTTGCGTCTTTTGTCATTTTGAAAATACTCTAACTTTCGGAATTTATATCTCAGATAAATAGAGATTAACTTAATAGTTAAATTTTCAACCAGAGAATTAAATTTTAATTTATGAAGACGATTTAAATAAATAACAGTTGAACATTTAACCTGAAAATAGGATTTTCAATGATTAAATTAATTTTTTAAAAGATTGTTTATAGTTTTTAATAATAGTTAAATGTTTAATCCAAACAGGCCAATTTTCGACAAAACGTTTGAATCTTCAACCAAACATATGAATTTTTCACAATCCAAAAATATTTTGTATTCAAAGTAAAAAACAGTTGTACTCAACCAAAAAAGACGACTGATTTCCAAAAAAGTTGAAACCTCAACAAAAATATATTAATTTTGAACCAAAGAGTAGCATTAGTGACCAAAAAGGATCAATTTTTTAAAAATAAGAATAATTTTCTACAAAAAAAAAAACGAATAATGAAATTTTGATCAAGAAAAAAAAATATCAATTAGAAATATCAATTCTAGAACTAAAATGGAATTTGCAACAAAATACATGAATTGGCAACCTAATAATCGAATTTTCAACTTAAAAAAAAAGGAAATTTTCAAGTAAAAAAAGTAAATTTTCTACCCAATAGTTGAATTTTTAACAAAGGCAGAAAAATTTTCACAAAAATTGTAAAATAAATGTAAAATTTTTAGTGAAAAAATTTAATTTTTGAACAAAAAATGAAAAACAAAAATTCACCAAAGTAGTAAAATTTTTAACTAAAATGATAAACCAAAAATAAATTAAAAAAAAATTAGTTAAGCAGTTAAATTCCTGTTAAAAAATAACAGATTTTTTAACAAAATAGTGCATTCTGAACAAAATAATTAAATTTTCAATTAGTAGAATTTTTAATAAAAGAACATGAATTCCGAACAGCAAATATAATTGTAGACTTTTCAACAACAATAAAGTAACCTTAAACTAAAAGTAGTTTTATTTTCTACAATTTGCATTTAACAAAAAAAATGGAAAGGTTAAGTTTCTTGAGAGCCGAGAAAAAAGCAGAATTCTTGGAAAAACGAAATAGGCAACTGAAACGTTGCAGGTCCATCTTTCTGGAAATTTGAAAATTTTTTAAAAATTGATCATCAGGAAACATAGTAAACATGATCCATGTTCGTATTGTTACTTCCACAAAACCCTCCCCACCTGCTACCTCTATTACCAACCATAGTTTTTTTTGCGCCCCCCCCCCCCATCCCCTCTCCTTCTGAAATTGGTAACAGTTTATGATACGGTCCCTAACCAGTAATAATAAGATTGGTGAAGCCCTTCCCATCTGCGTCGATTAGGATGTTCCCTGAGGCTATTTCTCGACCAGGTCCGCCATGATGATTGGGTATCATTGGGATCAGAAAGAGATAATAGAAGTAGAGAAAGAGACTGTTAAGGTGCATTATTATAGTCTTACATTCATTCCATTGTATGATTAAGCCGAGCAAAAGGGGACAGATCACTGCAATGACAGGGTTCGATTGTTGTAAACATAGGGAGATATTTGTTCGATCGTAGAGATCATTTATCTGAATGTCTTCAATGAGGTAAATCGAAATTTTCGAACTTTAAGATTAGAATCTTCAAAAGATATCTTCTATTCAGTACCGTACAATTTTCTCAGTTTTAGAGTCAACTATGTTGACAGAAAATATCTTTTCATCTTATCTCGATGATACAAACTTTTACAATTAATAGTACTTTGTGAGAAGAATGTGAAGGCCCGTATTACGGATCGTCTGCATATCAATATGTGATAACTGAAATGATTTTTGCCCACTTTAATTTGCATAAAACATGAATTTGAGTGAAAAAAAACCTGTCTGATGAATGAATGACGCGACCCATATAGAAACGCAAAATGCCACGTCAATCATTTATAGCTGACGTGTGCAAGTCTAGCTTGTGGTTAATGCAACCTGAGCATTAAAAAAATGACATAAACTCGTAGCATTATTGATTCGTAACAGCAGACATTTCTTGCAGTTATTTATAGGCATTTTAAAAACCCGATAAAATTAAAATCACGACAATGTATTTTCCAATCCTTTTAAACTGTATTGAGAATACTCATTTATGCTGGTATTAATAGTCTTTAGCGAACAACACTCTGGGGACAAATCTGGCTAATGAGGTTGCTTAACAACATCCTTAAGTGGCACTTGTCTTCTCAGTGACTATTTAACCCGATGCTTAATATTGAATTTTACAATTTAGAGTTGGACTCGTTACTTTAGATAAAAAGTTGACCTAATCTCAAAAATTAAAAAGGGTGAATATTCACTTATTGAAATATCGATTTAAAGAATTTTTAGCAACGTTTCCCTGTCGATTTTCTTTACGAGGTGTGAACCTTCTATTCTAAACAGATTTGCGATATTAGCTCCTGCCCTAACTATTCAGAACAGCTGATTATTTCCGTACAAGTACTAGAAAGTTTATCCGGTTCAGGTGCTAGTGTTCGCGAATAAAAATTCAGTGCACCCCAGGAAACTGTTTTACTTTCCAATTACTCGACTTCGATAGAAGAGCTATTGGCGCTCGCGTAAGTATCACAAGAGGGTTGGAAGCTCCTCCAGAGCTCCGGACAGTTTCTCTTTCATTCCTGGTTCGGTCTCTCTTCATCCCCTGATTTGAGAGCGAGAAATAAGGGACAAGTAGAATGAGTCAGGACGTGCGGAAGGTCGGGGGAAAAGCTCGGTATTACAGGAGAGCCGGGTTAGGTTAGACGGTGGAGGAAGATCTGCTCATGACCCGCTGGTCGTTACATACGGGGTAGGAGGCAGGGAGTCGTTGGGAGGGTGTCGGGATGGCCGCCAAGGGACGTTTCAACGCAACGAGCACCTTATCTTCGCTACACCTTCGTCTACGAAACGTACACCGACCTATCTGCTCCCAGGCTATACTATCCTCTCGGACTGTACGGACTTCAAAAATAAACTACTCGCCGGATGAAGCCGAATGTAATTATCTGCCAGGCTTGGAAACGACCCTTGCCTGAAACAGTCCTGGAATGCATTCACCCCATGATATCCTTTCTGTTTCGTGATCATCGCTACTCTTGTAAACTAACTTCCTATTCCAGTTTTGCAAGATTCGAGAGAGTCACAACTGGTACAGCCAAAGCTGGATTCCTATATCTGTATTTAATTAATTTGTTTCTTTAATTTTGTGTACTTTTCTATCATCTATTTTTATTTCTGGTTCTGACCTATGCTGTCATTCTCATGTCTTTAATTGTGAAGATGTTTTCACGACACGGCTATTATCTCTAAACGTAAACAAGGAGGACCGAGATCTTTAAGTCTAGATAATCATGAAGTCTTATGTTATTATCTACCAGGCTCGGAATTGACACATTTCTGAAACAGTCCTGGAATGCATTCACCCTATGAGACCCTTTCTGTTTTGTGATTATCGTTCAATTAAAGAATTCGTTTCTCTTTCTTCAGAAAGAATCTCGAAATAGGTTGTTCCTAATAAACACTTACCTCGGCTTTAAAAAACATCATCAATTTCTCGAAATTTGTCAATAAACTGCGGAATAAAGACGTGACTCATTGTCAGCTTCTTTTTCACATGATCCGCGGCACATTAAATAACATCTTT
Organism: Druon quercuslanigerum; assembly: GCA_010014905.2. Taxonomy (NCBI): domain Eukaryota; kingdom Metazoa; phylum Arthropoda; class Insecta; order Hymenoptera; family Cynipidae; genus Druon; species Druon quercuslanigerum. The sequence goes on from JAAAKG020000019.1 coordinate 547,027, forward strand.
TAATATTTGGCATCAAGATTCATTGTTGATGCTGCGTAAGTTGATTGCGAGGATTTGACAGGCCCAAAATAGTAGAAAGTTGTGACCCTCTCGGATGAAAGTGATTCGTTCCAGTTTTTAAATCGAGCAAATTTTGCGTTGGATGGCAGCGTATGGCGACCTGGGACGGATGAGGGACGTCGTCGCCACTTTTTCTCGCTCGTCTCGCGTCTCTGTTTTCCGCGGCTCTTCATCGCGGCCAACGGCAACGGGTGAATTTCACGATTTATAATCGGCGACGAAGTTTCGCTCTCGCGCGGGCTTTTCGTCTCAACCGTTTTATAAATGTCCCTGAGCAATAAAGACGCAGGATGGATTAGCCGTGGGCTTGGCATTCCACCACGGCGAATCTATTCTGGTGATTTGAAGCCGGCACGCGCGTCCAATGAATCAATCGGGTGCCATCCTCACTCGGGTCTTCTGTCTTCGTCGAGAAGCTCTACCCTCTACAACCTCTTTGATCTATCGACGAACCCTTAACCCCTTGGACAAACGTTGCTCCAGTCCGCTTGAGATTTCCGCGTAATCTCGGTGTCTTGGGACTGTTGTTAGCTCGGAAATTGGTACATTCAAAGCAATAGATTGTTGGAAGAGCGATTCGAATTTGGTGGACTGCTTTACTCTAGTTGATGATGATAGGTGTTAAAGGTTATGCTATTTGTACGTGGTACTAGATCCATATTATTAGATCTGTAAGGATAGAACGAACGTTAGATGCAAGAATAAATTATATCTTAAAATTGGATAAAAATGCTGCAGCACTTTGGTCCACTTAAAGGTAAAATTTATTTGAAAAAAAATAAAGACAGTTCAGTCACTATAAGTAAGTGATAGGTGAAAATGAATACCGCGAGGATTTTCAAACTTCTGGATGAAATTTCTTCGGGAAACCTTAGGTTTACTATGTGTTAAACCGTTTTTAATGATGCTGCCATGTACATAAATCTTTTCTATTTGGATGACTAGGTAAGAGAAACTTCGACTTGTTATAATTTATGATAGGATGATATTTAAGAATTGATCTTACATCAATTCAAGCTCATTGATCTTCCAAGAAATGTACTTTTATTAGATGTCAAAGTCATCATCAATAGTTAATAATCCCCATCAACTCATCGACATTGATTTCGAAAGCTGCCCTTATAGAATTTGTTTAAATTATCTTATCAGAAAAGAAAATCCAATAACTGTAGCCAAATCTATAATTCCACTTCCTTTCGGAACAACTCTACTCTCCTTTCTACTCGTTTAGATTCATGGACAAACTTTGTTCTCTATATTTACGAATCCGAGACGAATGACAGACGCCTCATATCTTTCTGTATATTCATTTTTCCTCCTGTTTTCAAGAATCCACGTACTCATCATAAATACTGTCCCCTTCGTATACTCCCGCATCTGCTTTTCCTCATACCTTGTGCAATTGACGTCTTCCGATATTTCGAACTGCAGCTATCTCATTTTATTATTTTTATCCATTCTTTCCTACTTTCTTCTCTGTTTTCCTTTCCTGACTCTCCTACTTTCCTTTCCTCATTGCCCTCTGCTTCCTTCTGCACTTTCTCTCCTCCAGTTGCCCCCTCTCTGCTGCCATTAACGATAACTCTCTTTGATATTGATTCTGCACAGGAGAAGGCGAATACTCACGCGACAAGTGTGTAGCCTGTGTCTGGCTTTGCCCCATAAATATACCGCGGCACAAATATTACGACGTGCCGCGGATACGCACTGAAGTCATAACAATTTTATCGAACGTTATTAATTACGGTCGCGGCTGTATCGATACGTAAATCGCTCTCTGCTAAATAAATCCAGCAGATCAGGTGGGCAATACTTCAGCCTTGCGACATCACGTTTAGTACCCGAGTCATAGGAACTAATTACCTACGGCGCGATCGGTATATCGATCCGCTTCTACTTTCAACGAGTCGACTGACTTCCAGTCGCCAGTCTTGATTTCAAGGGTTCTTAAAACTTGCCCGCAAAATCTTACCGAGTTTAGTTATTCCAACAGGTTTCAGGATACTGAAATATTGATCATTTTTAGAGCTTTTGAAATTGACTGTCAAGTAGGTACTACCTTAAGTAGATTGATAAGCGGAGTGCGCAAACTGTTCAGGTTCGAGTTCTGCGAACATTTAAATTTAATAAACCAAAAAAAGGTTTTTTTTTAGAGAAACTAATAATAAAAGCTTATGCTTTATTTGTAAAATAAAATGAAAGTAAGCCATTCAGTTTGAAGAGAAAAAAAAGCATTTTAATTTCTGGTCTCTTTCTTGGGTAGTTCTGAATTTTAGAAACATAACATTATTGTATAAAGATACATTTGGAACCAAAAATGAAATAGTTCAATTTTTAAACAAAAAAATAAGTTTTCTAACACGAATATTATGATTCTACAGGAAAGACAAATTTTTAACAAAATCAAACATTTTCAACTAAATATTTTATGATTTTAAATAAAAAAGGCAGATTTTTTACTAGAAGAAAAAGAATTTTCAAAAAATGGTTAGATTTTCAACCAAAAAGTAGATTTTCAACCAAAAATGGAATATTTTAATTTTATGTTATAAAAAATTATTTTTTACACAAAAATAGTGAATTTTGTGATAGAATACTTAAATTTTATGTCATAGAAATGAATTTGCAACTAAATTAATGACTCTTCAAAACAAAAAAATCAATTGCTTTTTAGGAAAGTAGCATAACTTTGAACAAAAATATGAATTTTCAAAGGACAGTTAAATAGTTGGTATTCTAACAAAAAAATATTTTAATAATAAATAAGGAACAGTTGAATTTAAACAAAAAGAGCGTTTTTGAACAAAATACTCAATTTTGAAGTTTAATATTTAATTTTCAACGAAGGGGAAAACACAGTTTTTTAATTAAATAGTTTAATTTTCGTCAAATTAAATGAATATGCAACTGAAAAAATAAATTTGTAGCAAAGCAGATTTGAACAAAATACTTAAATTTTCAAGCAAAACTAATGACTTTTAAAAAATAAAATAAAAAAATCAATATAATAGTTAAATTTTTATACAAGGAAGTAAATTTTCAACTACAAAAATAATTTTGTTAAAAAAAATGCAATAGTTCAGTTTTCCGATAAAAAAATAATCTTCAACCAAAAGAAGGAGATTTCAAGAAATACTTAAATGTACAACCAAAAAATGAATTTTTAACTAAAGTGTGAATTTTTATCTAAAATAAAAATTATTTTTAAGAAAGTAGTTAAATTTTTAAATAAATAAATGAATTTTTAGCTAAACTAAATAAATTGGCAAACAAGAAAAATAATTTTCTAAAAAAGAAGTCAATTTTTAAGCACATTTAAATTTTTAACCAAAATTATGTTTTAACCAAAAAGATTTACTTTTAAGAATAATGAATTATTTTCGACCAAAAGAGACGAATTATCAATCAAATACATAAATTTGCATCGAAAAGATTCATTTTTAAATTGAAAGAGGCGTATTTTTAACCAAAAACGGAGAAGTTAAATGTTTAGTTAATCAATTCTTATAGAATAAAAACTGATTTTCGTTAAATTAATGTATTTTTTATAATATTATTATTTATTTTTAATTAAAAGCTGTTGCATTCATCCAAAAGGATAAATGTTCAACAAATCATGTAATTTTTCAAATAAAAAATATCAGTTTTTAATCAAAACTAAAACAAAAGACAAATTTTCAACCAACAAGAAGAAACTTCAATCGATAAAATTTAATAGAAAACAGTTTGATTTAACCCAAAAAAAAAGAAATTTTCGCTAAAGCAGATAGTTTTTCGAATTAAAAAATATTTTTATTTTTAGTTTTCGTTAAAAAAAAATAGAAAACTTTTTAAAACGAACAAAAAGAACTATAAACTTTTATTAATAATTTGTATAAAAAAGCTGCTTTTTATATCAAATTTCAATTTTCGCAGAACTCTGGCCCGAACAAATCGCTCACTCTGATGAGTGGTAAACTTCCTCATTAATGGGGGAGTCAGAATTGTGAAGATGTTTTCATAATATTCTGGTTATCTAAAAAATACTTCAACAACAGTTTATTTCAAAAGAGGAGTTGTAAATTTGTTTTAGAAAAACTGTTATATTACCTAACATAAGAAGTATGGACAGTCGACCATGTTCTATAGATGGAGATCTATAAAGCATTAAGAGCCTTATATCTAAAATTATCGCTTTTGTTGCAATAGTATTTTTGTTGTACGAAAATTTGTATCAGTGTAAATAAACAAAAGACTATTACAGTAGTGGATTATTTCATTGCAAATCAAATTGGTACTTTCAGATTTACACTGAAAAGCGACAATGATGAACATGTTTCCTAGATTCAGAACGAAGGATTTAAATATAAATATATCAAACAAAACACTGTTAGATTCTTGAATCATTTTCTTGCAGATCAAATTTATACTTGTAGATTTAGTACGAAAAGCAACAGTTCAATTCAAAAGGATAGGAGTTTTTTTTTAATTTTTTGTCATAGGTGCTATCTCAAATTGTTTGATGAGTTTTCGGGATGTATTGACAAAACAAGTTAGTATCTCTAAACGTAAAGAAGGATGACCATGTTCCCTAGATTCAGGACGAATGATTTAAGTATAAGTGTATAAAACAAAAGACTGTTACATTCTTGGATCATTTTGTTGCAGATAAAATTGATACTTTTACATTTAGGACAAAGTAATACTTGAGCTACAATCTGAAAAAAAACAATGTGCTAAATTTGGAAATGGACACTTTAACATTAAATTGATAAAAGAATTGTAAAGATGTTTACACAAAATGTTATTATATCTAAACATAAAAAAGAATGACTATGTTCTCTATAAATCAGAGCTAACGATTTGCAATATTTGGGTACCTCCTCAAATCAATGAAAGATTTCTAAAGTCTTCACAAAACTCCTATTATTTCTAAGCATAAACAAGAATGACCATCTTCTCTAGACCCAGATAAGAATTTAAGTCAATGCTTCAGCGATAATTAAATTTAGAACAAGACTATCTTCTGGAATGGACTATCATGCTCGTTCTGTTTTAATCAGTTAAAGAATTATAAAGCTGCTTGCTCAAGACTCTCATCATCTACAAGCATAAAAAAGAATGACTATGTTTTCTAGAAATCAGAGCTAACGATTTGAGGTACTTCAGCGACAGTATAAATCAAATAACAGTGCTGACGTTTGAAATGGACTTTCAAATTGTCGCTACTTCCTAAAATAAATTAAAGAGTTGTAGAGTTTTCACAAAACTCCTATTATTTCTAAGCATAAACAAGAATGACCATCTTCTCCAGACCCAGACAAGAATTTAAAGTCAATGCTTCAGCGACAGTCCAATTCAGAAGGACAAAACTATCTTCTGAAATGAACTCTCATGCTGGTTCTACTTTAATCAGTTAAAGAATTGTAAAGCTGCTTGCTCAAGACTCTTATCATCTATAAGCATAAACAATACTAACATCTAAGATATAAGAGACAATAAAATCAGGCAATGTAAGAGAAGAAAAATCCTATTACAGTGATAGCAGCTTTTTCCGAGTTCTTTACGTATTTGCTCTTGAAGGAATTGGCGCCAAGTACTTTACGAGCATGCGCCGCGACGCCGTCTTCATCGTCGCCAGCGTGGGTCTGTTTTATGCGACCTTTACCTAACGACCCTCGCCTGACGCAACCCACCCTCCTGGCTTCCTTCACCGCCGCAACCACCCCCGTCGCCAACCCTGACCTGATTTATGAGATTCTGGAAACATCTACCCTGCTGAGGCGCGTTTTCGTGGATCCGCTCTCTCTCGTCTTTTCTTTTCCTTTCTTCGCTTTCTCCACATATTCTCTTTCACCACATCCTTCTTTCTTTTTCTCCGCATCTTTCTATCTCTTTCTCAACATCTTTCTTTCTCAGTCTCTTCACCTTATCGCACTCTCGTCTTGCAGACAGCTGGCTAGTGTTTCCACCAGTTCATGCGCACCTACCCCTATGTGTAGTATCTCTATTCTGTACAGTATACAAGCAAGTGGAGTGCTCACTGAACTTTCTTCCTTTCTCCCTTTCATCTCTATAGTCTTCATAGCATTCCGAGTGTTCCCCAATGTAGGGTATCTTCTGCAGCTTGTTGTTTTTTGGATTTGAACCCCTCTGTAAAGCTTCTATTTGGTTCAAAATTTTGTTGACTCACCCTATGTGTAGCAGATATATAAGCAGGATGGAAAAAGAAAAGTGAGGAAAAAGGAGGAGTAGGAAGGAGTCTCTGCTCTTCTTTACACGTTGCGACGGCAGGCAGGCAGGGAAGCGAGTTTAACAGTAACAGTACGTCATCCCGTCTGTCTCTCTTAGCTCCTTCTTCCCTTCTCGCTCTCTCCATCACCCCCGCATACTGTCCAGCAATATTTCCTCCTTCTCTTTATCATGGCTCTCGCACTCTCCTTAACAGCCTTCACTCTCTAAAAGCCTGGGTGTGATCTATGGCGGGACGTTGCGTCACTCCGGGAACAGATGCAGGGATCGTATATTACCCGGCGATATCTACGAGAAAGAGAGAGACACCAGCTGGAAAAGAGAGAGAGAGAGAGAGAGAGAGTAAACCGAGAACCGCACCGCACGATCAAAAGAATGGCGAACGACACAAATCACTCGGCCTTTTGTGCTCCAGATCTGATTTTTCCGTACCGGGGGTGGAAAGAAGTTTGCGCCAACCACTGCTACTCAAAAATCGCTTTTTCCAGAACTCTAGATCGATATTCTCACGGCGATAATGATAATTCCGGGTGATTTAACGCTTTGGGCTTGAGACATTTGGAATTAATTTATCGCCCGTTATGCCTTATCTTCTGCATTCAGAGACATCGGAATTATATGACCATTATTTAGAGTCTCTTTCCGTGAGAGGAAAATGAGCTTATAAACGAGATTAAAAAATAACCTTTTTTATGGTTTTTAAAACATGTTTTTGGTCCTAATTTGAGTAGAAATTTCAGTTATGTGTACTAGTGTTAATACTTTAATTAATTAATTTAATTTAAAGCCTTTCAAGTTCATCATTTTCGAATTTTTAAGCTTTAAAATTTGAATGATTCAAAAATTCAATTGTTTCAGTTTTTGTATACTAAATTTTATCAAGAAAATTATTTAGAGTCTCTTTCCGAGAGACGAAAATGAGCTTATAAACGAGATTCAAAAATAATCTTTTTCGTGGTTTTTAAAACATGTTTTTGGTCATAATTTTTATAGAATCTTCAGTAGAGTATACTAATGTGGATATTTTTTCAAATTTTATTTGATTTTAAGAGCTTCAAAGCATTTTTATATGGTTTTCGTGTTTTTAGATTATTTTAAAGATTCCAAGGGATTTCAAAGAATTTCCAAGATTTCAAGGGATTGCAAGAGATTTATACGGATTTTATCACTAAAGGGATTCTACAATAAATTTCGAAAAATCCAATAATTTCTATAGATTTTAAAGGATTGAAGAAAATGGAATTTTAAAATGTAATTTTTTAAACATTGCAAGTTTCCAAAATTCAAAACGTAATCAGGTTTTGTTTTCAAAATTTAAAGTATTTGGAGTTAATGTTTTTAAAATATATGAAATAAAAATGTATAAAAATAAAAATAAAAAAAATAAAAATATTAATAAATAAAAATAAATAAATAACAATATATAAAATAGATATATCCCACAATTTAATATATTCCAAAATTAAAAGATTTTAAAAATTATAAAGCGGTTGAGTTTAACTACTTTTAAAATTATAATAATTTTAAACAATATAATGACAAGCTAATGACAAAAATTATAATTTAAAAATTCTTAAGCATCAAAACTTGATGTTTTCAAAATTGTTTAATTTTAAATTACTAAAATTAGCACATATTTATTCCTATCAATGTTTGAAATTCTTCGGAAAAATCTTTAAACTACAAGGTTAAAAGCTTCTGAATTTTAATTTTAAGTTTATTGTTTTTAAATAATGGCTTCGTGTTATAAAAATTCGAGTTCTAACGATTTTTTTAGAAAACTTGAAATTCATGAAACTGTCAAGAGTTTCTATTAAAGTTATTTTAAAACGTCTAATGGAATATTTAAACATTTAAATCCTTCAAAGGTAATTATTTTTTAATTTTATAGTTTTAAAATTTTAAAGTTTCAAAAATTGAAAAATTTTCAGTTTTTGTGTAACGAATTTTATTATTTACCGTCAATTGTATCAAAATTTAAAACCCTCTCCTGTCAAATTTATAGTTTTGAAAGTTCATAATTTAAAAAATGGTAAACTTTAAAGTTAGGTTTTCCAAAATTCAAAATGTTTGTAATTTAGCTTTTCAAAATTTATGTTGATGGCAAATTTTAGGCGTTCAATGTAAATTTAAAATTAATTTGATGGCAGAAATAAAAAATTTCTATATTTTTCAATAGATTAAAAAAAGGTAAAGAGTTTTTCAGAAATTTAAAATAATTTTAACAGAATTCAAGGGTTTTTTTATCAAGTTTTATCGGATTTCATAGAATTTCCAAAATTTTGTCGTTTTTAAAAAGATTTTGAAAGATATTTAAGATTTCAAATGTTGTACAAGGTTTTACTTGATTTTGAACGGAAACCTAGCAATTTTACAAGATTTAAGGTATTTTATTAATTTTAATGAATTTCAAAGAATTTGAAAGAGTTTTTTAAATTAAATTTTGTCAGAAAAAAAATCTCAATTCGCTCCGCTGGGAATCGAACTACATAAATTTCGATTGCCGGTCGTGTGTTTTCCCATTAAGCTACTAGAGAGATTGAGAGAAGAATCGTTTTTCAGAAAAAACAAAGTATTGAAAAAAATACAACAACAAAAAAGTAAATAATGATAATGATAAAGCAGTTTCTGGAAAGGGATTTTGCTCTCGATCTCTTGAGTAGCTTAATGGAAAAGCAACCGCCCCACAATCGGCATTTCTGTAGTTCACTTCCCAGCGCAGTGAAAGGAGATCAATTTTTTGTTAGAAAAAACTTAATTACAAAATTTTTTAATTTGTTGTTCCGTCTAGTCTCTAAAGACGCTAAGAAAATTTTTTTATTCTCTAAAGATAATAGAGATTTCTTGAAAGGAGTTTATAAAATAAAAATTTTTGAACAGTTTCCAACGGATTGCTAGAAAACTTTAGAGAGAAATTCAATGAAATTCTAAAAGACTTCAAGGGTGTTCTGAGGACTTCTGTGGATTTCAGGTAGTTTAGGGATTTCAAAGGATTCAAAAAGATTTAAAAAGATTGAAAAGTTTTTCAGGATGTTTTAGGGGGCCTCTATCAGAATGTCTTGTCCAGAAAATAACTAACTGGGGCTCCTATCAGAATCGCTATAGTCTAGAAAAAACTGGTTGTGGCCCCTATCACAATATCTAGTCTAGAAAAATCTGATCAGTGCCCTGACAGGTTTTAGTGAGGAATTTCGTGCCTCGTATAGGTATGACAAATCTATCTGTATCCTATTTCTTTAAAGAAAAAAAATTCCATCTTTATGAAAAACTTATTTATTTAAAATTTATTCTATTGATGTTACTGTTAACAGTTCGTATATTTTACATTTACATAACCTTTTATAATAATAAATATTCAGTTAGAAAAAGAGACCATTAAAATTTTAATTCAATATATTAGCAATCAATTAATATTTATTTTTAAAATACCTTCCTTCTCATGTCAATTAAATATTCATAAAGTAATGTAAGGGGTCTAAACGTGGCTATAAGAGGGCACTCTCGTCAGGGCCTGCTCAGAAGTTCTAGCTAGAACCTATTTACAAAACTAGTCAGGCCCTCTCCAGTTTCCCGACTAGCGTCTGATTAGAAATGTTCCAAGTTTTTTTAACAAAATCTTTATTATGAAGGAAAAAAGCACCAGTTTAAATTTCTTAAATGAGTCGAAGGCCGGAAGCCTTCCAAACCAGAAGACCATTTGAAGTCTCCTGAGAGCCATTTTTTCGAGACAACAATAATATTAAATCCAACAAGCAAAGGGAAGTGACGAATCGCTGCTCGCGCAGGAGCGTTATTACTTTTTCTTGTTAATCCGTATCACCACGCCTGCGAACGTTAGGTTAATTTATGTAACATTTCGTAGAGGGAAAATCAGAAAGTTCGAGGAGAGCTGGACGCTCACCCCGGAATTCTCTCTTGGTCGCTATCGTAGCTAGTCGTATATCTCCTGGACGTACGCCCTCCAAAACGCGCAGCCTTTGTTTCAGATATTTATGAGACATTTTAATTCGCGCCCAACGCCACCCGCTTTTTGGGGTGCCGAAGCGGCATAAGGGCCAAGGGGCGCCCAATAAAATGTCCACGCACTCTCTTTCGACCTCCACCCTCTTTTTCGGAACTGAGGCCATCAGCACAAACAAACTCTTCCTTCCCGGGAAAGTAGATAAATATTATTTCCATCGTAAACTACTTTAGTAGTGTATCATAGCAGGGCGGTGACTTGACCGGGAAAAGATCGGGAATTGAATTGAAATACCGGGAATTTACTTCTGGTCATTTACAGAATTCCTGAAAATAAAACCAAGAATCTAAAGCTCAAATTCGCACAACAACCAGAAAATGTTCCTGCGGTAACCTGAGAACAAACAATTTTTCTAAAAAAGAAACAACAAAAATTTTTTTGGACAAAAATAAAAGAGAGAAACGAAAAATGAGAAGCAGAGAGCATCCTGGTTTCGTTGCTGCTCCTGCCTGCTCGAATTTTTATTTTTTGCCTTGAAATGTGCAGAAAAGTTGGTGATTATTTTTTTACAAAAGTTTTTTATTGTTGTTTTAAGTAGTAAAAACAAAGAAGAAGAAAGAAATAAAAAAAGAGAATGAAGGATATTCGATTCGCTGCCTTCTCATTTTTCTGTCCTCTTTTTTATTTTTGTCCAAAAAAGAATTTTTATTTTTTTGAATTTTTTTCTGCTTTTTAAGGTTGCCGTACTTCTGATTGCAACCAAATTTCAGTTTTTATTATTTATATAATAATTATAGTTTTTATTTAAGGACAGGGATTTTCGTTAAAGAAATATAATTTCCCTTGGCACAGGGAATTTTTGAAGAGGAAATATTTGTGAATTATATTATAAATTATTTTTAAATTTTTTTTTAGGAATTTACCTTTTTTGGGGGGGGGGGGGGGATTCAAGTTAATGCTGCAAAAAGCTAAACTCTTTTTTTAAATTTAATATTGTTTTTTGAAGATTCATAATTTTAAAAAATTCATCTTTTAGATTATAAACAAATTTAGTTGGTTAAAAAATGAAACCCTTTATTGAAAATGAATCCTATTTATTAAAAAGTTATTTTTTTGAAAATTTATCAGTGTTGAAAGTTAATTTTTGTAAATAAAAATTTAAGTGTTACACTTTCAGTAGAAAATTTACCTTTACTAGTTCAAAATTCTTAAATTTCGATGTAAATTTATCTTTTCTAATTGAAAATTCATTTATTTCATGAAAAATTTACGTATTTTGTTAAAAAAAATGCTTTTTCGGGACAACATACACTTTTTTTGGTCGAAAATAATTTTTTTATTTAAAAATTAATCTCATTGTTTAAAAATTCTTTCTTCTAGTTAAAAATTTAAGTATACCAGTTAAATATTCATCATGTTAGTTAAAAATTCATTTTTTAGACTAGAAATAAATTTAGTTCTTTGAAAAATAGACTCCTTTGTTACAAATATTTTTGCCATTAAGAATTCATTATTTGAATTCAAAATGTATTTCTTTTACTGAAAATTAAGTTAGTTGTTTCAAATTTTTTTTTTCTTTGGATGAAAAACGAATTTTTTTACCGCACTATATTTTATGACTATATTTTTGAAATCTGACTTTTTTGTTAGAAATCAAATTTTCAACGAAAATTCAACTATTCTATTTTTGATTAAAACTTTACTTTTTTTTGAGTGAAAATTAGAGTATTTAAAAATTGATCTTTTTTATTTTAAAATTATACTATTTTTTCAAAAATTCATTTAATTTGTGAAACATTCGAATTTTTTGTAAAAAATTAATTCTATTGATTACAAAATAATATTTTGTTTAAGCATAAAATTCAACTATTCCATTTAAAGATTAATAATTTTAGTTAAAAATGTATCAGAAATAGATTTTTTTGTCGAAAATAATTTTTTTCTTTGAAAATAATTCCATTGTTTAAAAATTCTTCTTTTTGTTCGGAAATTCAAGTATTTCACTTAAATATTCATTATTTTAGTTTAAAATTCATCTTTTGAGTTAGAAATAAATTTAATTGGTTGAAAAATAAACTTTTCTGTTAAAAATAATTTTTTTTTTCTGATATTCATCATTTCAATTAAGAATCCATTTCCTTAGTTCAAGAAAAAATTGTTCTATGGAAAAATAAATTTTTCTTTGGATGAAAAGAAATTTTTTTACTGAAAGCTTAAATAATTTATTTAAAAATTGCTTCTTTTTTTCGCTAAAAATAATATTTTGCTTAATTATTTCATTTTTTTTTAAAGAATGATTTTTTTTGGTTGAAAATTTGTCTTTTTGGTTTAAAATTGATTTTCTTCATTTTAAACTTAATCATTTAAGTTTCGTTGATAATTCACTTGTTTTGTTAAATAAAAACTTTTTGGTGAGAAAATAATTTTTTTTCTTTGAAAATTAATTCCATTGTTGAAAAATTCTTCTTTTTGTTGAAAAATAATCTCTTCTGTTAAAAATTATTTTTTTTCGAATATTCATAATTTCAATTATAAATCCATTTCTTTGGTTCAAGAAAAAGTTTTTCCATGGAAAAATTAATTTTTTTTTAGATGAAAAGAAATTTTTTTACTGGAAGCTTATATAATTTATTAAAACATTGTTTATTTTTTTGACTAAAAATAATATTTTTCTCTATTATTTAATTTTTGTTTAAGGAATGATCTTTTTTGGTTGAAACATTTTTTTTTGGTTCAACATTGATTTTCTTAATTTCAAACTTAATTATTTAAGTTTCTTTGAAAGTTCATCTTTTTTCTTTTTTTATTAAAAGTTTAACTTTCTCGTTTAAACATTCATTATTTTAGTAGAAAACCCTTTTTTTACAATTCAACTACTCTAGTCGAGGATTCATCATTTCAGTTGAAAATTCATCAGTTTATATAAAAATCAATTTTGTTTATATTCCATATTCTCTTAAAAATTGATTTTTTTGTATTTTAAAATTCAAATAATTCATTAAAAATGTGGCTCCTTTGATTAAAAATTTAACTATTTCGTTATTATTCATGTATTCTGTTGAAAATTTTTATTTTTATTAGAAAATTAATCTTTTTGTTTGAAAGTTAATCTTGTTCTTTAAAAATTCAACTTTTTAGTTAAAGATTCAAGTATTTCAGTTAAGTATTTGTCACTTTAGTTGAAAATTCATCTGTTTTATTTAAAATTCGATTATTTCAGTTAAATATTAATAATTTTATTTAAAAATTCACTTATTTTGTAATGTTTTGTTCTGTTGTGTTAAAGGACGTTTAAAATGAACTTCATGATTTAAAATAAATGTTTTTCGTTTTGCGAAAAATATTGAAAAACTTGACCGGGAAAAACCTGGAACTGACCATGGATTTGAAATCGTCCGCTGAATCGCCACCCTCATGGAAAATAGTATAAGAGAGGAAATATCCTCTCAGAATGGTTTCATCACGATGCGTCAGCGGGGCCTCGATCTCGAAATAATCGAATCGGAAATTAAAAATAGGCAGTAAATAATGAGATATGCAGGTTTCTAATGGGTCTCTCGTGTCGCCGATAAACTATGATGATGCAGACGAAGGGTCTTTCAAAATAGGGAGATGGAATAGTTTTCATTATGGTGATACGATTTATGACTGTCATGTGGAGTTTAATTTGCTCAGGAAATACATTCCTATCAAATAGATCCAATCTATAGATTAATTTTTATTTATCACATAATTATGATAATTGACTTATATGATTATGTTAATTATAATTAGAAACTAAAAAAACAAAGAAAACTAATTCAATTAAAATATATTTACCAGGGCTGTCTATCTCTGCTGGGTTTCGAACCCAGGTCTGCGAATTACTGGTTTGGTGCTCCCACCCACTACGCTGCGGATTATAGCACCAGACCTGGGTTCGAATCCCAGCGGAGCGAGAGGAATTTTTTTTTATAAATAAAGACTAAAACCTTTTTGTTTGAGTCTTGTAGATCAGAAACCGGCATTCCTTTTGCAAAATACTATTTAGCTTTAGACTAAATAGCATGAAAACTCATTATTTATTACACTTTTCTAAACTAAATTAGTATACTAATTTGTGCGTCTTTTTTTCCAGGTAAGTAGTGGTCTCCAATCGTTTGAAAAAATCCACCAGTTGACCCCGCCGGTACCGGACGGGAGATATGCGCAGCAAGCAGCAGCCGAGGCCTTCCTTCCGGTGGCCGCAGCAGCGCGGCGATAACATTACCGGTAAATAATACACGTGTATTTGAAAATAGGTGCACGAACTTTCTGCTTTTAGCACAATTTTGCCTGTCCCGATACCAAACTATCCAATGGCAGACACTTATGTGCAGTTTTTTAAAAAATTTAAACATATCACACTCTTAATTCAAATTAGTCAACATTTTACTGATTGAATTAATCAAGTATGCTTTAAATGAAAGGCCGTTCATTTATGCTGAGAAACCAGTTTAACTGATTAATCAGAATTTTTCACGGATTAATCAGTAGTTTTAAATGATTAATCAGTAATTTTTAACGGATTATTCAGTAATTTTAACAGATTAATCTGTACTTTTAATGGATGATTGAGAGAATATTGCTGACTGAATCAATCATTCAATTAAAGTGACTGATTTTATGCTATAACAAAATAGTAAAATTATTTTTAAACTAAAAATTAAAAAGTTACTGATTGCGTCATTCATAGTGACGAGGTTTAGAGGGTTCAAAATTACTGATTTGGTCAGTAGATATTACTGATTTGATAATTTTGTTTTTATTAGTAAAAAATAAACCTTCTAGGTTAAAATTCACGTTTTTGAATAAATTTGACAGTTTTTGATTTAAAATTAAAATATTTTTGGCTGATATATTAACTGTTACACTTTTATCGAGAATTTATATTTTTTATTAAAAATTCAAATACTTGGTTCAAATTTAAACTACTTAGTTCATAACTATTTTTTTAAAATAGTTTATTACTTCAGTTGAAAATTTATTTGTGTTGAAAATAAAAAATATTTTTTAAATTTAATTTTTGGTTTCTTTTAATTTCCAATATTAATGATTTAAGTTAAAAACTTATTTCCGCATTAGATAACTTAATGTTTTCAGTAAAATTTTTTGTTCTTTTTTGTTGGAAATTAATTTTTTGTTACTGAAAATTTATTTATTTCATTTTTTGTTAAAAACTTTTCTTTTTCAGTTGAAAATTTAACTATTTGTTAAAAAACTCACGTATTTTGATGAAAATTCGTCTTTATTGGTAGAAAAATTATCTTTTTTACGCTGAAATTTTGACTTCTTGGATAAAAAATTAATCTTTTTAGTAAAAAATTAATCCTCTTGTCGAAAAATTTATTTAAAAAAAAAACACGTAAATACAAGATCTATTATTTTCCATGATTTAAAGAAATATCACATTTTCAAAGAATTTTTTTTACAAGAAAGGGATTTGGCAGGGTTTCAAAGATATTAAGAGATTTTCAAATATATTTTTTAATTTATTTATACTTATTTGTAATTTATCCTAAATTTTATTAATTAATCCTGATTTATTTTTAATTCTTTTGAATGCTTTGGAATTCTCCTGAATTTTTTCAGTTCACTTGAATTCTTTTAAATTCACCACATTCTATTTAATTTATTGATTTAAAAAACTCTGTAATTTATTTTGAAATATTTTAAACTTGCCTTAAATTCTTTGGAATTTTATGAAATTATTATTAAATTCATTTGAATTTTTCTACACTCGTTTTAGAATTACTGAAATCAATGAATTTATCGATAAATTTTTTTTAATATTCTTGAATTGCTCTCAATTCACTTTTTTTCAATTGACCTTGATTTTTTATGAAATTCATCAAACTCTTTTTATTTCTCTCAAATTCTTTTAAATTCATTTTAATTTTAAATAAATGGAATATCTAAGATGTTTTTCTGAATAATTTAAATGATTTTCAATTTAACTTGAATTGATTTGAAATCTTACGAATTCTTCAGAATTTTTTTGCATTTTATTAATTCACTTGAATTCTTTAAAATTCACCACATTCTATTTTAATTAATGGATTTGCAAAAAGAAAATTGTGTGTTTCGTTTTAAAGTCTTTTAAACTCAATTTAAATTCTCAGGTTTTTTAAAAAATTATTTCAAATTTTCCTGAATTTTTCTAAAATATTTTTTAATTGCTTTCAATTCATATGATTTTTGTTTTAAATTTACTTTGAATTTGTATGAAAATCATAAAGTTTTTTTCACTTCTCTCAAGTTTCTCTAAATTCTTTTCAATTTGAAATTATTTGAATTTCTAAAAATTTTTGTTTACAAAATAATTTGAATTCTTTTCAATTTAACTTGAATTGAATTGAAATCATATGCATTCTTTGAAATTCTCTTCATCTTTTTGAATTCATTTGAATTCTTTTAAATTCACCAGATTCTGTTTAATTTGATAAAATTGTAAAAAGAAAATTGTTTAATTTATTTTAAAGCCTTTCAAGCTGGCTTTAAAACGATTTGTTTGAATCAACAAAAGTTTTGTTGGCTCAACTATTGTTTATGGTTATTACTTGGACAAAACATTATAAGGTTGACCCAATCATACTTATTGTTTTGTTTCAGTCAAATATGTTGGAAAATCTCGTCTAAGGTTCATGAATTTTGAATTGAAACATTTTGATCAATCACTTACTGATTTCTCGCAAATAAAATTGGCCGATCGCGAAAATTTCTGGCAGCTGTGATATCGCTACGTCCGCAAATTGCAACTCATTAACCGATTATCGTCACCCGAGGAGTTGGAGCGAGTCGTAAATCGGTAATTTACGACTTCCATGAGCGAACCAATCGCGATCGGTAAACGCGTAGAGATCGTTCGATGAACTGCCCAAGCCTTGGTCCGTGTGCTATCGAGAATAATATAGTGGACAAAATGTGTTCGAAGTATATTGCCTCAAAGTTACACACCCTCAATACGACACGTAATTCACTTCTCCGAAGTAGTTCGTAAATTACCTTAATACTCTATAATTATTTCTCAATGTCCAAAGAGCTTCTGCAGAGCCCTCTCTTATTTTACAGTCAACATTACAGCCCAACTTTCCTCAACAAGATGGTATATTCTGTCACCTACGAAAATTCATAAATGTCGCTCTGATGATAATAAAAATGATTTACTGATTAGATTTCACATCAAGGATCTAATTTATATTCCGGGATTGAATCTCATTTCTCTAAGCAGATGAAATTTGAGGTCATATTTTAAATTAGGCAAGAGCAAATCGAGCTAACTGAAAAGCGAGCTGAAAAGTATAGTTGGTGAGTCATTGGTGACCGGGTGTCAACTCCTGGCCCCGAAGCGAGCCATAAATCGGTAATTTATGTGGCTCCTCACGCGATGGTGATGCGATCTCGGCAATCGATGCAATCTGGCAGAAATCATGCCACTATCCAGACTCTGAAATATCGAAATAATGAGTACTCTGTATGCTTCCATACCGATCACTCGCTTTCATTCCCCATCAAAAATAAAATATTGCCAGCCAATCTGATTTATTCCATTACGAAACAAAAGACACATGAATATTGTACAGTTTGCCGTCACATAAATAATGCACCCTCAATATGAATTTTCACAATCTCTGCCGAATTGTCATCCAGATAACATTTATATCTGAAGATCTACCGCAACTGAGGAGGACATGTGGGGTAAAGCGAGACACCCACTTTTGATTCAAAGAAAGAGCAAGTCATGACATGCAAAGATTTCGTGTGTTCCACTTTACCCTACACCACTCCTTTTCTCATCAGAAAATTCAATATAATTAGCTAAAGTCAAGATTTTGTGTGTGCCGGATTACCCCATTTTTGTGCCATTTCTTACCGTTTTTAAATACTCACTAAATTTGTAACTATTTACATAAAAAGAAGTGAAGTCAGAATTGTTTTTGAAATGTATCGTTTCGATTCTCCACTGGAATTATTGTTTATTGAATGGGTTTTCTCCCCTTTTTTGCTCTGTCGATCACTCAAATCGGTTGATTGCTGCAGAAGACAAAGCAAGTCACTACAGCAGTAACGAGATCTCGGTGCAAGTCTTTTCATTCACTTGGTATTTTTTTTCTCCCCACCATCCCCTCGCGGTCATTCTAAATCAATCAATTCTGCCGCCGTCTCTCACTCTTCCCCCCCCCCCCCCCCCCCCCCCCCCCCTTCCCTCGCCTCTTTTTCTCCTCACGCTTTTCCACGGCGGTTTTTTTTTT
>JAAAKG020000019.1:565648-606101 GCA_010014905.2 Druon quercuslanigerum
AAACGGCTCATTAAAAAAATGTCTTCAAAATTTTGTTCTTTTCGTAAATAATAATTTTTCTAATTTCTGTTTTTTGCACTATAATCTTTTTTAATTGAGATTTAAAATTTTTGAGAAGATCTGAGGGCTTTCAACTAATAAAAATACAATAGAAACAAATTTCATTAAAATTATAATTAAATCAAATTAATTAATTAAAAATAAATTCATAAGTTATTTAACAAATAAAACTAAAATTTAAACGTCTAAGGAAATGAAATAAAAAAAGTGGGATTATTAAATATTCACTTCTGTAGCTATTTGACATAATATTTTTTACAGAAAAGAATACACTAGGAAAAAAAGTTTGATAATAAGGTATCATAATCTATCTACTTTTAAAAATATTTAAAAAATTTAAAACTTGAGGATTTTTCAATTCTCCTGTTGATCAATACTTGATGTTCTTAATTCTTTTAAATGGATCTGTTTTTAGAAAGTTCTAAAGTGTTCAAGAAATTTTAAAAAGCTAACAATAGACAAATTTTAAATACAAAAACATTCAGAAACTACCCATATTTTATAAACAGTGTTTAATAATAAATAAAATTTGTTTTCAATCCTTTTTATTTACCTGAACTTTAACGATTGAACCACCAAGATCCCTATTGTTATTTTTTTCTATTTTTTTTTCTCTAAAAAAATGGTTGAACTCGTGTCTTAATCGTAGAAGGCTGAGTTTTCTCGTCGGACAGATTTTGTACTGCGGGTTATTTTAAATTGTAGTTAGTGTATACCTAGAAAGTATGGTAGATTTTTTTGTTCCTTGAAACATAGCTTGAGGTCTTGAGAGATTAAAATACTCTGAAACATAGCAGAAAGTCAAAACATACGAGTTTTTGTCATTCTTTTCTATTTTTTCTTCACTGCCTTCCCCCTCCCCTCTTGACCTTAATTAGTCTTGAAGTAATCAAAATGCTTTGTATCTTATAAGGTTAACTTTAGAGTAGTCATAATGAGAAGAGGGAAGTAAATAAAAAACAATTGAGCGAAAAATGGACTAAGATAAGTAAAAAAAGGAGAGAACACGTGAAAGCAGTGGGAAACGCAACGAGTGGGTGCAGATGGGGGTGGGGGGCATGAAGGGATGAGCAACCTCGCTACCCCAAACTCAACTCTCGGGGGCAATATTCACCCCCCTACTCTTTCTGGCTTGCCCACTCCAGTGAATATCCTCGTTCTCTTTCTCTTTCCTCAAGCTTCTAGTATGCGATTTCCTGTCCCGTTTCTCTCGGTTCTCTTCACCGCATCTCTACTATCCACTCGCAGCATTTTAATCCACCCGACCGACGTCACTCTGCCGCCACCCGCCGCCCCGAATAATCAGCCCGAAATTCGTTGCGAGTCGCCGAGGCAGGCGAGTTGTCGCGAAACGCAACAAAAGAAGGAGATATTAGTTGTAGTGATGAGGAGGGGGGAGGGGGCGAGAGACGACCAAGAGTTCTGGAAAAGGGATTTTGATTTTGGAAAATTACGGGTTATTAGGGACACTGGGGAATTGAAAGATTTCAAAAAAGTTTTTAATATTTGGATAATTTTAGAAAGGTTGCCAAGATTTCAGAAATATTTTGAAAATTTTAGTTTGATGAATATTTTTAGAGATTTCAAAGATTTCAGAAAGATTTCTTGGACTTTGAATGATTTTAAATAATTAGGGTTTGACAAAGATTTCAATTATTTCAAAGACTTGAAAATATTTTAGATTTCACAAAGATTTCAGTTGGAAAAATATTTTTAAATATTTTAACCATTTCAAAAACGTTGCACAAAGATTTCAAAAGATTTTTAAATATTTATCAAAGATGTCAAACAATGCTCAAAGATTTCAATTCTCAAAGATTTCAAAAATTTCAAAATAATTAAAAAATTGCAAATATTTCCAAAAGGTTTCGAAGATTTTACAAGCATATCAAAGTTTTCACAGATTTGAAAATTTTTAAAGCCTTTAAAATATTTTAAAGTTCTTAAAAATGTTCACAGATATCACAGATTTGAAAGATTTTATTCATTTTTCAAAATTTAATTTTTCAAAATGTTAGTTTTTTTTGATGATGACGCAAAGGTTTTGAAAATTTGAAAAATATTTAATAGATTTCAAAAACATTTTATTTTAAAGAATATTTCAAAAAATTTTGAACATTTCAACAAATTTTCTAAAATTTAAAATGATTTTAAAAATTCGCCAAAAGTTACACAAGGATTTAAAAGATTTCACTTGAAAGAATATTTAAAAAAATTTCAGGAAGATTTAAAAAATTTCAAAAGATTTCCAAAACATTGAAAAAATTTCAAAAAGATTCCAAAACTTTTATTATTTTTTTAAAGATTCTAAAGGCTGTAAAATATTTTAAAATATTTAAGAAATTTAAAAACATTAAAATATTAAAATTTTTTTCGAATTTACGCAAAGGTTTCAAAAAGTTTTAATAGATTTTAAAAAGATGTTACTTCAAAGAATATTTTAATGTATTGTAAACATTTCATAAAATTTTTAAAGATTTTAAATAATTATTAAAATTTCACAAAGATTTCATTTGCAAAAATATTTTCTAATATTTTAACCATTTCATAAACCTTGTACAAAGATTTCAAAAGTTTTCGAAATATTTCTCAAAGTGTCAAAAATTTTTCAAAGATTTTAGACCTCAAAGATTTAAAAAATTTCAAAATAATTGAAAAATTGTAAATATTTCCCAAAGATTTCGAAGATTTGACAAGTATATCAAAGTTTTCACAGATTTGAAAAATTTCAAAGCCTTCAAAATATTTCAAAGTTCTTTAAATATTTCACAGATATCACAGATTTGAAAGATTTTATTCATTTTTCAAAATTTTCAAAGGCTGTAAAACATTTAAAGAAATTTAAAAAAAGTTAACTTTTCAAAATGTTAGTTTTTTTAATGATTACGCAAAGATTTTGAAAATTTAAAAAATATTTAGAAGATTTAAAAAAACATTTTGTTTTAAAGACTATTTGAAAATATTTTGAAAATTTCAACAAATTTGAAAGATTTTACTTCAAAGAATATCTAAAAATATTTCACAAAGATTTCAAAAATTGAAAATTTTTCAAACGATTTCCTAAAGATTGAAAAAATTTCACAAAGATTTTAAAGATTTTATT
Source organism: Druon quercuslanigerum (assembly GCA_010014905.2). Lineage (NCBI taxonomy): Eukaryota > Metazoa > Arthropoda > Insecta > Hymenoptera > Cynipidae > Druon > Druon quercuslanigerum. Next base: position 568,812 of record JAAAKG020000019.1, read on the forward strand.
AATTTCTCAAAGATTTTAAAGGCTGTAAAATATTCCAAAATAATTTAAAAATTTTAAGATTTTAAAATAATAAGTTTTTTTAGAAATTACGCAAAGATTTCAAAAAATTTAAATAAACTTCAAAAAGATTTTACGTCAAAGAATATTACAAAATATTGTAAACATTTCATAACAATTTTAAAGATTTAAAATAATTTTAAAATTTTTACAAAGATTTCACTTCAAAGAATATTTAAAGATATTTTCAATATTTCAGGAAGATTTTAAAGATTTAAAATGATTTTAAAAAATTCACAACGATTTCAAAAATTTCACTAGGATTTGAATGATTTCTCTTCAAAAAATATTTAAAAATATTTCACAAAGATTTCAAAGATTTAAAAATTTTCAGAAGATTTCCAAAACATTAAAAAAAATTCACAAAGATTCTAAAGGTTTTATTAATTTCTCAACGATTTTAAAGGCTTTAAAATAATTCGAAATATTTCAAAAATTTTTAAACTTTAAAATATTAAATTTTTGTAGAAATTACGCAAAGATTTCAATTTTTTTTATAGATTTCAAAAAGATTTTACTTCAAAGAATATTTCAAAATATTTAAAATATTTCAAAAGATTTCCCAAACATTAAAAAAAATCACAAGGATTTCTGACAATTTTTAAAAGATTTCACTTCAAAGAATATTTAAAAATAATTTTAATATTTTAGGAAGATTTCGAAGATTTCAATCATTTTTCAAAAGATTTCCTAAACATTAAAAAAAATTGACAAGGATTTCTAACAAATTTTAAGACTACATTTCAATGAATATTTCCAAATATTTCAAACTGTTCAGAAAAATTTTACAAAGATCTCCAAAATTTCACCAATATTTCTCACATATCACCGGATATCACAGATTTAAATGATTTAAATGACTTTGGAAAAATTTCTAAGATTTAAAATGGTTCAAAAATGTTCACAGAGATTTCGAAGATTTCCCAAGGACAGCAAATATTTATCTTTACAGAATAATTCAAATATTTTAAAAATATTTCAAAGATTTCAAAAGACTTCCTAAAGCTTTCAACAATTACTCTCGAAAACATGTTAAAAAAATTCAAATATTGAAAAAAATATAAAAATTTCACGAAAATTTCACAACGATTTTGAAGATTACACCAATTTTTTCAAGATTTCACTTCCGACAATAATTCAAAATATTTCAAACTTTTCAGAAAGATTTTATACGTTTCAAAAGATTTTAAAATATTATACAAAGATTTAAAAATGTTAATAAATATTTTAAAGATTTCGCAAAGATTTTGATTAACTTTTTATTCACTGAGATTAAAAATTAATTTACCTTCAATAGTCAAATGAAACTTCAACTAATATTGTTAAATTTTTCTCTAATAGAGTACCTTTTCCCTAAAATTGAACTTATCAGTAACCGCTGCAATAAAATAATAAATAAATATAATATTGATTAAATAAAAACCACTAACAAGTTTTTTTAGGTTAATTATGAAAATTAATGATATCCGAGCTTCAAAAGTCTAAAAATGAACTGGAATCTGAAGCCATCCCATAAATTGCTATCCTGAGTACATGCTCGCTGAACTACCTGAAAAAACCTTCGATACACGTCAGCTTAAATAATTCAAAGTTCAGAAAAATGAAGCACCAACTAATTCTAAGATTTCAGGAAAGATTAGGAATTTTAAGTGATCTCAATTAAAAAAATCTCAAGATAGACATCAAACCCAGATTGGATCTTCTCATAAATTCCACTTATTGGATGAATGCTCGCATTTATAGTCCACACACTTAACTCCATTTGCTGAAAAATTGACGCTTATCATCAAAACAAAATTGATATTTACAACTCATTAACGCTGACACTCTCAGCCAGCTAATTAATTTTTTCCACTCGCAACACCTTTAATCAGCCCAATTAAAATGTGGCATCAAACTATACTCGTATCAGCAGCTTTCCTTGCTCTTGGAATGAACGTGTCACGATTGCAACTTTCACATTAAATTTGACAATCCTGTATAATTATTATGTATCGCGCGAGGCGATTCGCTCGAACGATCGTGCGCTAATGAAGCAAGATTCGCGGCGCGAGTAATAAAGAAAAGGACGTGGCTCGACGCCTGCATCTTGGCCTGTCTACTGTCAAGTCTTGACGGCTGCCCTTCTCTCTTCTTAGATGCCTCTTGCGAGCCACTCGAGTAATCGCCGCAAGGCCAGTGATTCGTGCGCAAGAGCGAGCATTGACTCCAAAGAGCAGATTGCGCCCGTCCGTCTGTATGTCTGTCTGTCCATCTGTCTGTCTGTCTATCTTTCCAGCATAAGAGCGTCGATTCTCTCTTTCGCGCTTGCCCTTAATGTCAGCGATAAATTCCAACTTCGTGTTCAGGGAATACAGAAGCGCGATTTAGTAGCATAAATACGAAAACCTCGACCCAACTCTCCTCACTCGGCCTTTCACGCTCTTCAAATCCCGTTAATGTAATCATTAGCGGCGTTTCTAACTTGATATTTACCTTATGTCCACACACTTTCGTAAATTGCAATCCTTCTCTGCAGATCTTAATTTATTTACTTTACAAAGTAGCTGTCTTAACTCGTTTCGTGTCTTAGACAGTTACAATGAATCTGGGCACGTTTACATAATCCGGATACCTTCACCGAATCCGGAAACCTTAGTTGAATCCGGATACCTTCGTCCAATCCGGACTTTTTCACCGAATCCGGATACCTTAACCGAATTAGATTGTAATCTATTCGTTTTTTTCAAAGTGCTGGAAATATAACCTTGGGTGTTAGACATACAGTTAGATGCCCAGATTCAGCGCACTGGCCTGGTATATTAGGAAAGTGCTTACATCATTAGAAACCGACCAGAAATCTCCGAGCGATAGGTTCCTTGACATGAGCCCTTTTGCAAACATCTTTCGAGTTTCTGAAAGTTAACCAGTGGCTCTTAAGCTGTTTTCCACCTTGATCTGGAGCCAATTTCTTAGGAGATAACTAGCCTCTTTCGAGGATACCTACAGTTTAAGGTGGGTTCCGAACCATCAAAGTCCCGGAATAAGTATACAGAAAAAATTCCATTAATGCCGACACAGGAACTGAAGCCTAGACGTAGCCAGCCGAATTATTTTTAATAATAACTTAATAAGTTTAAAATTCGCTTTAATGTCTCAGACTTCACACTCTTTTCGCTATTCCCAGCTTTTCCCCATTTTTTAGAGAGTTCTTGTTTCTCCTGTTTTTCAGAATCTGCACCTTTTTTTCTTTTTTTTTTGCTTGAATATGAACTTATTTAATAGAATACAATAAAAAATTCAAATATTTTGGAATCAAGGTTTTTTAAAAATAAAAAATGCAACTATTTGTTTAAAAGTTGAATAGTTTCTTGAAAATTGATTTTGTTTGATGATTCATCTATTTGTTAAAAAATGTATCTTTTTCAGTTGAAAATTCATGTCTTTTTTTTAAGTTCTATGTTTTTTGTAGAAAAGTAACCTTTTTGGACTCTTTTTCTTCTTTTCTTGAAAAACTCGACTATTTGGTTGAATTCTTTTGTTGACAATTAAATTCTTTCCTAGAATGTTCATCATTTAATTTTTTAAATTTAATTCAAATTTAATTCTTCAGCTGAAAATTTATGTATTTTTTGAAAAATTCTACTTTTTAGTTGAAAACTTAAGTATTTGGTTAAAAAATCCGGTTTTTAATTAAAAACTCATACATTTTGTTGAAAATTCTTCTTTTGGTAGAAAATTTTACTATTTGGTTAAGTATTCTACTGGTTTTTAAATAATTTTATTCCTTTATTTTTCTATTTAAAAATTTCTCGTTGAGTATGTTTTTTTGCAGGTTAAAAATTGAACTATTTTGTTAAAAATTATTCATCAGGCTAAAATGTCATCCTTTTGGATTAAACAAATCATATTTTATGGTAGAAAAGTCATTTTCCTTAATTAAAAATTCATTTTTTTTTATTACACATTCACTTTTATGTTGAAAATATATCTTTCTTTGAAAAAATCCTCTCGTTTGCCTTGAAAATTTGGTTCAAATAATAAATATTTCCTTTAAAATTTCTTGTTAATGCCACGGTTTGATTAAAAATTCATTTCTTTTGGTATGGAAAATTTATATCGTTCGGTAAAATTTTTTTTTTTAAACAAAATGTAACTATTTTGTTGAAAATGCAATACAATTGCTAAACTTGAAATACGCGTTTAATCAACGGTTAAGCTACTTTTTTTTGGGTAGTGGATACAGAGGAATACAAAACTACTGATAGCAAAGTTGGAGCATTAAGGGGGGGGGGGTAGTCCAAAGTTGGTAACCCGTTACACGACTCTTAATGATCAGTATTATTTAAAGGAATGTAGTTCCATATCCAAAATTCAATGACCAATCAGGAAACCTAACATCAGGTTCGATAGAATCGATTTTGTGGACATGCTACTGAGCAATCTCAGGATGCGTTTGTTTCGTGCTCGGCTGTCACAAGCTTGGAGGCCTGGAATGAGTGCCTGCCACTCATGGATCCATCAGCGGACGGACAGATGGATGGTTTGAATGACGGGTAGTAAAGCAGGACTGCATGACACGGTCTCTGCAAGTGGTACCGACGGCAGTGCAGAATAAACTGACAGGCACGACCAGATGCGTAGTACTTATGAAATGCCATACGCGAGGCTACATACGCTTCACATAAAACGCTTGGGCCGACCTCCGCGATGCGACTTGACGCATTATGATGCTTTTTACTCACTCAAAACGTCACTCGCTACTTTATCGATGTGTTTCTTAATCGACCTCGAAACACGCCCCACGATTCAGAGAACCTTTTTTGTGAACGTTAGGGTGAGAGGAAATAATTCTGTACTTTAAATGTAAAACTATATCGCTAGGACGTGCGAGGCGAAAACTCTGTGGGGTTGTTTTTTAACATGGAGGTATCGAAATACAAAGTATATAATTGTCCAGGGATGAAAAGCTTCTTATCTTGTCGGCAAAGAATTAGAACGAGTGGCGAGTAAGGCTGTGTCTTAGGTAGTGAGAGGCCTGGTCGAAGGTAGTGAGAGGTTAGGTTCGGAGGTCCTTCGAGCCGGTGAGCGATGGTGGGTCGTTTCACCGGACACATCGGTAAATAACGAGCGACGGCTAAGAGAAAAATTCGTCGGTGCTTACGGGCGCATAAAAGGAACCGGGTGCGGGAGGAAGGGAGGGAGGGAAAAAGAGGAGGTGAGATGGTAGACACTGTGGTATATAGGGACAGCGGGGAGGCGGAATGGAAAGAAGCAGCGACCACTTGATCACGAAGCTACGGCATTCGCGTGTCTGGAAAGATTTATGCGAGAACGAGTGATAAGGAATAATGCAGTCCTCCTCCACCTGCTGGCGGGCGTCCCTACACTTTTTTCGTCCACGTCCACTCACCCCTTCATAGGGTTACCGCTTCTTTTCTACTACAGGACATTCCCATTTTTAATTCTCCACGGGGCTAACTAATCTCGTCAGCGATCTTATCTCTGACGTTACCAAAAAGTGTCCTCTGCTAGGCAGATCAAAGCTTTTACACTCTTATGGTCTTAATCCATTTGAGTAATTTGTAACTTGCAGAATTACTCAAGATGACGTTTGATCAAAACTTGATGAATCTAAAGAGCTGGATGAAACTGAACAGTCTCAACCGGATTACTCGGCTCAATTTGCTCTTCGAGTTTGGTGCCACAAATCAATATGAAGTCAGCTTCAACGATGAAGTTCGTTGATTCGGAGGGAAAGATTAATGAATTCCTATGCACGAAGAGACTCGCGGGGTCACTGCCTTTCATTTTTTCTGATCTAGATGATTCCCGTTGCGAAAGACGGAAAGTGATGAAGGAGTTGAGGAAGACGGAGAATGTAACCTCGATCTCGTTTTTTCTCTCGCACTCGCCATGCTGCAATTAATATCCTTCCCGCGACGACCTCGTTCCGATGATGCTGCTGCTGATGCACCTGGTTCTCATCGCCTAAGATCTCATCAGCCAAGACAGGATACAGAGTAGATTTAAAATCAGAACGACACGAGAGTATTTCGGTATGGGTTCAATGATCTTCCGCCAATTCCATCTTCTTATCCGATTCCATTTTTTTCTGATGCAGCTTGCAACTGAGCTGGATAGAGGCAACGGAAGTGCAAGCTGGATGCCATAGGTTCGATTCCAGATCCCAGTTGATTTTTAATAACATAATATTGCTAGGTTAATTATCATCCAAGAAGTGTATTTCATTTCAGACTGATGGACATGGAATACGAGGGAACTTGGAAGGTTGGGTTGAAAAGAGAAGGAAAGGGTGGCGAAGAGCGGATGAAGAGTTGATGTGGGTGAGGGGTTGGAGGTGGACGAGGAGGATAAGCAAAGAGGAGAGCGAGGACTGTCCGTTCTATCCATCACATCGCCAGTGTCAGCTTATCGTTCTGACACTTTTCGAGTTATTCCGGTCGTGCATCCCTCCTTCGTCTTCATCGATGAGTGACAGCGTCCATCTCACATATGCGGATTCTTGTTTCTGTGTGCTGCGATATAAACACATCGAGACATCGAGTGCGCAACCCGTCGCATCGTCCACTCGACTAGTTTGGCCAGTGTCGATCAAATTTCCGAGGCCGAGATTATTCAAGGCCGACCAGTGAGACAAAGCTTGTTGGTCCACTGACTGAAGCCTCGCACTTTTCAAACACTCTTCCCGCACATTACCATATACCTAGAAATCAATATAGATACTAATAAAACGAGGAAAGCGGAACACATGAAATCTGAAATTTCGCGAACTATATTACATTTTTTGATTGAAAAGATGATGGGGACCTTGTAGTGTAAAGTGTGGTATCACATATTTCATCAATAATCACTATATCAAAAAATACTTTTAAATATAACGTAGTTTTTTCGGAGGTATTTAAATCCATACTAAGCTTTTTTTATTTGAAAAGTCTCGTGTGACCCGGCCACGCGCATCATTCGATTAATAATTCAATCATCGTACTCGATTGGATTACCTTTTGGGAAAAAATACATTCGCGTTTGAACGAGGGAAGATGGTGAGGGGACAGTGGGACTAAATCACGCCACATCATTACGAGCGCTGCAGGCACTCGTTTTATATCGAATTATTTCCATTTTATATGGGGCTTTTGATCGGCGAAAATGACGACTCACAAATTATAGTGTGTGTGTGTGTGAGGATATAACGCGGGTGCAATCGCCCGCACGCGACATTTCGTATTCGTTCTGTGAATCCGACCGAGGTCGACCGAGTTAATTATCATCGGGACTGCCCTCGCGTCGCTGCTAATGGACTCCTTCCATCGCTGAAACACAAAACGAGTGGCCTATTTATTCGCACCCGTTCAATTATTAATTTCGACATTCGCGTGGATCACTCGTGAGAGAAATATTCTGTAATTTTTGGGAATTAACGCTCAAGACCTGGAACGTGTTAGCATGAAAAGTTAAATCTGTTAGATTTTAATCGAAGCACAATGCATAAGAGTTATTCCAAAAAAGATCTATAACTTTGTAGATACCAATAATAGATAATAATTTTTACTTATAACCAGCAATAATCGATCGATTTTTTAAATGCATTTTGTTGATCATCGGACGCTAATTAACGTAGCGACGCACTCGTTATGGGCAATTATTAAGTGCTGTAAAAATTTGCGCGAAGAGAGTATGCGTTATATTGAAATACAAACATTCCACTAGCAACGAGTCGGGTAATGTTCGGTACGGTCGGCCGCGTCGAGCAGCGGTAATTAAATTGAATGAAATTACGAACGATTAATGGCTCTCGGGCTCAGCCGGAAATCTGTCGAGGCACGCGTGAAAAATTTTCGCTTCCCATTAAAATATTACACGGTGCTTGCTCCTCGTCCAAGACTGGAAACTGCTAATCAGTTTCCACTGAATCCTCCGTGTTGAAACACGCAAGATATAATATTTGGTTATAAGATTCTTGAAACGTTCTCACCAGGATCAACTTGGTCACTGACAAACCGATATGAACACTTACAGGTGACTGGGCATGGACATAACTTGTCGGGCCAGTGAAACGCAACAGGTTATGGGCCAGTTATCATCTTTGAATTCATCTCTCGATACTACATTCTCTTTATATGCTATATAGGTCCCGGAAGAACTCCATGCGACTGGTGTTTGTTGCATCTGCAGATGTGGAGGATTATGTATGTTAATGCAGACGTCGCGGTGGTCGGTGGTATACATGGCGCGGTGACATCCTTCTGATGAAGTTGACCCGCGACATGTAATAAGGGTTGCGAGAGGCGATGCACACGGACGTGCTGAGGGGAAAGTAGGGTGGCTGGGGTGTGGGGATGGACGGTCGCTGTGTGAGGAAGGAAGAGATTGGGGTGGCGGGGAGTTGGCTGGTGAGGTTGACAAGCAGGGCGGACCTGTCGGGAGCGGGTTGAGGCTGGAAGCGGACGTGACACGACCGTCTTGTGACCCGCTAAAACCCCCCGACTCCAAGCCCGTTGAACTCCAACCCCCTACCCCGACTTCTTCCCGACTCACCCGCTCCCTCTCACATGCCTGAACGACTACTACGGCGACGAGCGACTGCTACTAGCCCGTCTCTATTGTTGTTATTATTAAAGGGGTGGGTGGGTGTTGGGTGAGAGGGACGATGACGGAAAGGAAGGCGGTGTCTGCAGGTGACAGATGAAACAGCCTTCTCTCTCGCTCATTCAACTAGACCCTCTCTCTCACTCGGCTTCCTCTCTCGTCACTGCAGATTCCGCACCACCATGTCCAAACGTTCGACCCTTCGAATCGTCACAAGTTTCAACGGGTTCCTCTCATCCCTGACTCGAAATTGAACTTGGATCAAAAGATGTCTCTTGCACTCTGGCTTTCGACAATTCGTAATCTGAATTTTTGGTTTTATTCTTTGTCAAAATCAAAAAGTTGTGATAAAAGAACACCCTGCATTAATTTATCTCGGAGTACCTATTTGTTGTACAAATTATTTCTCCACTCATTTTTATTGCAGATATCGCAATGTTCACAATTACTTAAATGTCATACGATTGCGAGTCATGTAAATTCTTGTTAACAAACCTTAAGGACGGGATACATGTCTGAAATAGCAATTTTCATTAATTTCAGATGGTTGTCGTGTGGTTCAATAAAAAAATGTGTTTATTGAATATCAAATTTTGCAGGAAGGTCGAGTGCTCCCCTGTCTTGGGCTCATGAAACGGGAGATTCGTTAATATACCTACCAGTCGGTTGATATTTACGTGCGAGCATCTTGGAGCTGTTTGCCCCACGAAAAACCTGTTTATCAGGCTCCCGATTTTAATACACGATGCCCAGGGAGGCGATATATAAACGGTGTCGTCATTCCTGAGGAGCGATACAAGGTGCACAAGAATTAATCACTTTTCTGACATCGACTTTCTAGCAAATGCCGGGAGAAATGTAATACTTCGTCAGCCGATACATGATAGTTCCTCCGGGTGAAAACGCGCTTTAATGTCTCATGATATCAAATTTATTAAACAAAAGAGACTTAAAATTGTTTTTCAATTTCTGTTTACAATTCTTCGCCGATAATGCGACTACATGCTGTTTGAAGAGGAGTTTTCTATTGTGATAATAATGGAGATAGCATTATTTATGTAAAATTACGGTTGAAAGAAAGTTTTTCGAAGTCATTCTATATCCTTGTCGATCAGTCATAACCTTTTGTTTCACCTTTATCAACTACCAAGATTTTTGAAACAGCGTTCGCGTGCCATGAAAGCCGAAGTATCCGGAAATGCGATGGAGATCGATGAAGAAGGAAGTGGACATTGTCCGAGATTCCCGGATAGCGAGAAAGTGGTAGTTTGTTGAGGTTCATTTTATTACGATTCCCTATGACAGCGAGCTCTCGACACTCTGGAAAACGCGAGGAATGCGCCCCGAAGGTTGACAGGAACGTCGTCCTTTCTCGGCAGGACCTCCGCTTTAACGTACGCTTCGGCGGACGGAATGAATTCCCCACTTCAACATCCCGACACGAATAACTCGACGTCATCACATCATCCCCTTCATTCATTACATTCTCATTTTTCCTAACTGTTACTGAAATCTTGATCTCAGATTATGATTTGTCTCATAGAATTTGCAAACTCGAATCTAAACGAGGCAACTATCTGCTCAAAATATACAATTGGAGAGAATTGGGGGAATGTTCAGTCAGAGTGGTTGAATTCTTGGCTGATGTGAATTTGCGTATAAGAAGCCACGCGGAAACCAATAAACTACCGTTCAAGGTATCCAGCAGGAAAGAACGAAGGACTAGAGAGTGACTGGTTGTCGGATCTGTGAAAGTCTTGGCCCCGTCCTGCGGAAGTTGGAGGGATGAGGTTTAAGACAAAATCCTCCAACTCTTGCTGCCCGTTCGTTGAATATACAATGAGGGCCAAGGGAAGTTGGTTTCGTTAGTTACATTCGTCTGTCCGTCCTTTCCTTCGATCGTTGTCACCCTCTTCCACTTTGTAAGGAGCGAACCAAATATTGCCCTCTGTCAATCTTGCGGATTCCTCCCAAGTCGATCTCTGCTTTCAAGTTGTAAAACTGTCGAAAAGGAATTAGATAGTTCGAGGTTAGCTGATAACCCCACAAAATATTTATCAAGAAACATAAATTTAGCTTGTTTGTTCAATTATCAGAGACCAATTAATACTAAACTAATCTCCAATTATACAATCAATACCAGTTTACTACAGCCACCATTGACACATTGGATTTAATTTTAGAAGCCTCTAATTATATTGAACAAGAGGTTTTAATTTTTTTAAGAGGATTCAAGTATTTTTTGAAGCAACATACGTCCATCTATTGGTTAGAGAGACATGGTGGACGCTCAGGCGTCGTCGCCGCTCACGGCATTGATCTGTCCGAGGGCAGTCTTGATATTGGGGGTGGAGTGAGGTGGTTGAGGGGGTACTCACATCTTCCCACCTTTCGGAACGTACAGTGTATATAGTAACTGGTACCCATTGAGTCTTGCAGGGTCGCCTGAATGTAGGGGGGGGGGTGAAAACAGCACTAAAAGGGAGCACTAGTTGATAGTGGGGTGATCGACCCGTCACTTCAGGAGACTTTTCGTCACCCTGCGTTTTGAACTCATTATATCCCCGACAAGTCACCTTATGGAAGGGCTTCTCTTTTACTCGCACCCTCTTTTCCTACATTTCCGTTTCATCTTTAGACTCTCTGATCCTGAAATGCTTTTCAATACAACAGGTCTTAATTAATGCGTTTCAGATAATGTAGCTGATATTCAATCAGATTCAACGGTGATTACGTTTCTGTTGATTTTCATTGATTGCTAAGTTAAAAGGAATTCATGAGGAATAAGACTTCATCAAGTTGGGGTGAATATTAATTAACTGACGCTATTTCTCTTCAGGAAAACATTCTTTTATTCTTTGTTTCCATATTAAATATTTTGGAATGGGAGATTTTCTTTAACCCTCAGAAACCCTTGTCTCTCAAAAGTCATCGACCGAGGTCTACCAGGTCGTAGTTTTCGCTCGATTAAATTCTTGTCGGGGAGTTTTACGGTGGGGCTTATTTTTAATGTATCTCTTTTACTTCAGCAGTTTCGTCCCTTCAAGGAAAATGATTTTTGTCCTTGAGCTCTCTTCACGAATTAGTCGCCCCATTTTTTGTTGATCTCCCAAGTGCTGACTTTTTTGCTTCAAGGGATCTTTACAAAAAATCGTGCCTCAAAATACTATACTTAGCCTAACAGTTTCAGAATTTGAATGTCTTTAATGTTATAAAAGAGAAATAAGACTGAGTGGAAGAGCCAAGTTAAAATATTCTGCCCCCTATCTTTTATGGAGGGTTAGACTTGATTGGCAATCTTTATAATGCGAGGCTAATTCTTCACCACGTGGGAATTATCCGCAGAGGCTATTTCCGCGGTACGAAATCACTTAACTCGCAGAACGATCAAGCAACCCTAATGACAGCCTCGATTTTATGATCCGAGACGGAATTCTACGAAAGAGCCTCGAGGTCATTACGGCGGGCCTCCAATTGAATTTTCGACGTTCAAGTACCTACCGAATTAAGTCTTATAGCTCGAATGACTTTGGGCAATCAATTGCTTTTCTAAGCCCATCTTGTGTAATTTAAATTTTACAGCGAATTAGTATTGACTCAGTCTAATTTTAATTAGAAAACAATTTCAATCTTGAACTGGAATTGCCTGTAGAATTAGAGGCACTAAATGAGCTGTAAGGTATTGTCTGAACATGGAGAAGAGTCTGAGATGAAACGTAACACGAAGAGGGGTTCGAAACTTGAGGTTGGGTTAGTCGGCTGACCCGGTTGACAATCGATTGACGGCTGACGAGACCTCCCTTCTTCTTTCCTCCACTCTTTCTTTTCTTCACTCATCCCCCTGCCTGCCTGGATCTGCTTGCCCGGGGTTGTCGAAAATTACTCTCTAATTAACGCTGTGCAGGAATGACAAAGCAAATTTTGTTCTTTGCTACCTAAAGTAGGCTCCTTTTATCGCTCATGAAGGGACAGTAAAGTCGACGAATGAACTTTTTATTTCTTTTTACAATGCCTCCCGTAAAGTTGACTATGGTGGGATAGTATAGTAGTCTTTTAATGCCCTATCAGCTTCAGAGAGAGAAATTGTTCCAGAGAAAAGTGGCATTTGAAATGGTGGAACAATGTAAGATTTATGTTGCTGATAGTTTTTAATTTGAAATTTTATGCTGTTGATTTCGTTTAATACAGATTGTAAAATGCACTTTCGCGTTCTTGGAAACTATGTACTAGAAGTTTGAAACCACCGGTTGAAAGGTGGTTGGGGGTGTTGAGCGCGGGAAGTACTTGTGACTAGGGAATGAGAAGACTTAAATGGGAAACGTGAAGCCAGAACTTAACACATGCAGAAGTAAGCCAAAATGATTAACAAATTGAAGACATAATTCTCTTTCCCCTCTTCCCCTTTTTCGTATTTTTTAAAAAGAATTCTTATTTTCCCCTGTTTTTTAAGAAATTTCTTATTTTTCTTATATTTGCTTAAATGCGAAAAGAATTAATGTAACCCAATAAGAAAATGCAACTATTTTTATTTTAAAGTTCATTACTTTTAATTAAAAAGTCTATTATGATATTTTTTGTTTAGAATGTATCTCTTTTGATTAAAAGTTTTATTATTAGGTTGAAAGTTCCATTTTTTTTTACAAATTCAATTACTTGGATGAGATTCGAAACATTTGGTTCAAAATCCATTCTATGAGTTGAAAATTTAAATATTAATTAAATTTTTTTAAATTAATTTATAGAAATTGAAATTTAACTATTTCAGTTTTGGTTGATAATTAATCCTTTTTAGTTGAAAATTCAAGTACTAAATTTTTCATTGATAATTGATATTTTTTTATTGAAAATTTAAATAATTTTTTTCAAAGTTGAAGTATTTTGTTAAAAATGGAGTTTATTAATAGAAAATTCAACTATTTCTGGAAAATTCTTATTTTTAATTAGTTTTTAACTAAAAATTAAGATATTCAATTCTTTTGAGGTTGAAAATTCTATTATTTTGTTGGAAAAATCGACCATTTGGTTGAAAATTAACTTTTTGGTTAAAAAATCGTATTTTCCGGGTTGAACATTCAATTTTGTTGAAGAAAACTCGTCTTCTTGGTTTGCAAATTTTTACCTATTTTGTTGAAATTGTATGTATTTAAGTTAAAAATTTTATTATTTTGGTAGAATATTAAACAATTTGATTAAAGATTAATTTTCTTGTTTAAAACTAATTTCTTAACTAGAAATTTCACTGTACCATTTTTGATTGAAAATTAACTTTTTAACTGAAAAATTAAGATATTCAACTCTTGGTTAAAAATTAATTTTTTTAACTACAAATTTTGCTATTTCAATTTCGTTTGAAAATAATTTTTTTACCTAAAAATGTAACCATTCCATTTTTGGTCAAAATTTTTACTTTTTAGTACTTCTTGGTTTGATCATTTTTAACTAATTTGTTGAAAATTTATCTATTTGGGTCAAAAATTCTATTATTTTGGTAGAAAATTAAACTATTTGGTTAAATATTATTTAAAAAAAAATAATTTCTAAACTAAAAATTTCAGTATTCCAATTTTATCTGAAAATTAATTTTTAGAATGCAAATTCAGCTATTAACTTTTTGTTTCAAAATTAAATTTTAAGATACAAATTTCACTATTCCAATTTTGTTTGATAATTTTTTTTTACTGAAAAATGTAAGTATTACATTTTTGGTTAAAAGTTTTATATGTTTTGAAAATGCATATTTTCGTATTAAAAAATCAACTGTTTTATTACAAATTATTGTTTTTGGGTATATGTTTTGGCAAAATCAACTATTTGGTTCAAGATTAAATTTTTTGTTAAAAATTTATATTTTGATATTCAAATTTCATACTTTCGCGTTAAAAATGTATCTGTTTCGTAAAGAATTTGTTTTTTTATCTTTAAAATTGAACAAGTTGATTAAAAATACAATTGTCTGGTTAGGAATCTATTATTTTGCTTGGGCATCAACTATTTTATTTTAAACTCATCTTTTTGTTGGAATTTAATGGAGTTTTCTTCAAAATTAAAATCTCTTTTGTTGAAATGTTAACTATTACATTTTTCCTTGAGAATCAATCTTTTTTCACAGAAAATATAACTTGGTTCAATGTGCATCTTCGCAGATTCTAAATTTAATTATTTCGTTAAAAATTCAGTTATTTCATTAAAAAGTTGTCTTTTTGGTCAAAAATTTAAGTTTGGTTGAAACTGCATCTTTGTATGTTGAAAATTCAACGATTTGATTAAAATTTAATGATGTTTTTTTTTAAATTCAACTATTAGATTCAAAGATCATATTCAATATGGTACCTATACCATAGTTTTATTAAAAATAACTCATTCCTCTATTTCCGTGAATAATAATCCTATTTCCCTTATTTTTCGAGAATTTTTTTCTATCTAGTCTCAAAGTGTGTCCCTCTTCAGAACCAGAAAGCGGTCAACAAATTTCTACATTTTGAAAGAAATATTTAATTTTTTCTTTTTTGGGAAAAAGAGACGAAAAGATAGAATCGGACAGGGCAGGGTAGAAATAAATTATGTATTCGGGGAGTGATTGGGAGGGGGATATTTCCCAATTGGAATAAAAAAATTATAATTAAGCATTTTAGAAACTACATTAAACAGGCTATTAAATCCTTTTTTTGAAAGCACGTGCTGCCTACTTTTACTAGTTTTTTTCCCCTGTCACAAGTAATCAAGTGAAATTCGGAAGGGTTACTTTTTCCACGGTGTTGGCATTCTTGACGATGGACAAGTTGGGACATTGAGATGAAGCGACGTGGGTCGTGATATGTCATTCAAGTTGAAAGCGTCATTGCGCAGAGTCCCTTGGTTCAGAGAGTTTTGCACATCGAGCAAACTCGGAAGCTTGATGCTGGCTCTTCGAGATGACGACTCAGGTTCAGAGCCTGATATGCTCGTCACGTCTCTGGTTTGTCCGCTTTCTGAGAAAGGTGACGGGGATGCGCGGGAAACGGTAGAAGCTCCTGGGGGTGAGGATGGCGACTAAGGGTGCGAGAGTACGAGTGGAAGTGACGTTGACGGGCGTTTGTCACTGTCCTCGGCAAATAATATCCAGGGAGGTTCTTGCACGTTAGCTCTAGTCATAGCTTTCCTGACATCCTCGTTTCGAGATGAAAACTGTGGAAAGCCGAGACGTGTAGGTGTGACGACCACCTAACGTGCAAAAAGATCGTCCTTCCATTCACTATAATGTACCATCAGTCTTGGTTCAGATATACGAACCTGCCAACCTAAATAGATTAACTGGACCTGGACGTTCAGTGGACATTAATCCTGTGACTCAAGTTTCTGCACGAGCTGATCAATGCGCAGTATTCCGGACCCGTTTGCGATTCAAGGCAGTTATCAGGTTTCGTTAGATTCATCAAATTAAAGGTTTTCATATCGACTTTATAGACTAAAGTCGGTGTCAAAAGTACGCGACCCTCACTTTAAACACTCACCACTCGTGCAAAAAAAATCGCAGAAAATTCTAGCCAGGTAGACGTGAAAGCTTGAAGTCTCCCGCGTCTAACGATATGTCTATTGTTGTTCTTCAAAAATTTTTACGCTAGCACTGATGTAATTGCCCATTTTAAGCCGTAAACCAACTCCCTATCATTATTTCTGTCCAAGAGAAGATTTTTTGGAAAACGGTCTGTGATTAGAAAATAATTTGGTATTACGAAATTATGAAAACGGCATTGCATTCTAGACACCTTAAGGAGCGTCTGTGATTTTTTAAAACATTTGGCTGACTTTGGGAAGTCTCGAAAGTCAAAAGCTAAAAAAGTTCGTGCAAAACCTCGTTTTTTGACACGTGTTACATCAGCGCCAGCGTAAAAATTTTGTAGAAGAACAATGTACATACTGTTAAACGCGAAAGACTTTGAGCTTTCTAGTCTACATGGTTAGAATTTTCTGCGATTTTTTTTTGAACGAGTGGTGAGCGTTCAAAGTGAGGGTCGCGTACTTTTGACGCTGACTTTAGTGTCGAATGACCCCCAGTTAATGACGTTAAGCATTTTCTGTGATCTGAAGAGAAAACTTGATTGACAGTATTGATTTATAATTTCACAGATTGTGGAATAATATCTGCACTGATCGATGATAACTACCTCTGATGATAATACAGATTCCCTTAAATTACATGAGAAGCTTTTTTAAAAAGTTCATGGATTTCTTGAATTTTTTTTCTCGAATTCAACTTGTGCCATGAGCTTGGAAAGTCTTAGTAAAAATCTGAATTTCACAGGATGCAAGGTTCGAGATCTTATCTTTAATTTGAGATAATAAAAGTTGGAAAATCTTTAGGGTTTCCCGAGTTATGACTAAAAATGTCCAAGCGTCTCTCCGTCAAATACGGTGATTGCCGACTGAAACGCGACTTAGAAACGCTAGGACATTTTTAGTAATATCTTAAGTAATTTTTATGAGTTTTAAAGTTTTATCAACTCAAATTAAAGATAAGATTTCAAAGATTGCAGTTTGTGAATTTTGGATTTTTGCTACAACTTTGCAAGGTTTTGACAGAACTACCAATCGAGGTACAAAATTTGAGCTTTTCTTGAATTTTTTTAAAAAACTTCTTACGTGATATATCGCTTTTAAAAACTCAGAAATATCTCTAATATTAATCATTCAAAGAAAACTGTCATAAGCTTTGAACACGTTTTTCGAAAATTTTCTAAATTAATTTCCAACAGAGTTATTGTATTTCAAAGTCATTAGTGATTTTTATCACTGATTGTGATTTTCATTCA
Source organism: Druon quercuslanigerum (assembly GCA_010014905.2). Lineage (NCBI taxonomy): Eukaryota > Metazoa > Arthropoda > Insecta > Hymenoptera > Cynipidae > Druon > Druon quercuslanigerum. The sequence goes on from JAAAKG020000019.1 coordinate 586,247, forward strand.
GAGATTACTATATCCTGTTATAACAAAAAATTAGAAGATTTTATCAATTAAATTTTTCAGACCAAGCATAAGGTTTGAAAGTCTACTCAAATTTCTTTGAGCTAAATTTTAATTGCAAAAAAATTTCTACAGATTAAAAAAACGATAATAGCAAAACTTAAAGAAAAGAATTATATTGGCGATTTTTCTTTACACTACGAAATTTTCCAGCTTTTATTTTCCTTGTCTAACTTCAGGACATTGATCGATGTATTTGAAAATTTTCTTTGACCCACTCCAGCAGAAAGTAATCATGGTCGCAACTTGACGTGGATATCTGAAAAACTTGAAAATAGCCTAGAATTTTTGAAATCACAAAAAAACAAGAGAAGAACTAAAAAAATGTTTCTGCTAGCCTTACTTCTATTTAAAAAAAAAGAAACAGTAACAGGGTGTTTACTCATATGGAAAACCTGAAAAGTTTAAGAAATTGTAATATTAAATTGTATAAGTATATTGTATATAATTGTATATTGTATTGTAGGAGGTTTTTTAATTGTTGAAAGGAATTTTCTATTACTGAATTTATAATTCTTATTGAGTTAAATTTTGCATCAAATTTATAGTCCTAGCAACAAATTTGAGAACTGAATTGTTTATTGTTCGATTATTAATTTCTTTCATTTATTTTTATTGTTTATTATACCTGGATAAACTGATGAGAAAATTATTTAGGATACACTTAAATCATTTCTGTTGTGATAAACTAATTAAAATGTATTTAAAAAATTAATAATACTTACAAAATTTTGTATTAGAAAGTCGACTTATGCCTTGAAAATTCATCGATTTGGTTAAAAATACAACTCTCTGGTTAAAAATAATTTTTTGTTGTTCAGGCTTCAAATAAGTGGTTGTAAATTCATCTTTTTGGTTTAATTCAATGCGCTTTTCTTTAAAATAAAATCTTTGTTGTGAAATATTATCTATTATATTTTTCGTTAAGGATTCGTCTTTTTCGTACAAAATTTATCTACTTGGTTAAAGTTACATCTTCATAGATTTAAAATAAACCAAGTTAATAGGAACTAGAAAATTAACACCTAGAAAATCTGGAATTGACCAGGAATTTAAAATCTTTTCTTGAATCACCACCCTGAGAAATAATTTTAAATATAAATAAATATAATAAACGTTAGTAGTTGCCAATTGTCCGGATAAAAAAATGAAGCAGCATTCAATTAGTTTCTTTCGACTTCATAATTTTTCCACAGTAGACGTTTCCTTGATTTTCAGGTTTTAGAACGTGCTTAGATGTTGTACACGGAATGATAAGCTGTGATCTGAATCTGATTAGGTTTATTAATTTTCTTGCAGACTGCATGATTTAAGAACGGAATTGATACATTCGAGAAAAAAGCAGAAATCGCTGCAGTGTCATGTAGAGTGTAATAAAACACTGTGTGAGGTAGTAAATCAATAGCTAGGTGTGACGACTGTAATTGATGGTAACGAACCGCCGATGTTAATGCCGTTATGATAACTGTGAACCCGGGAAAAGTTAATATTAATTAGTTACTTCTTTCGATTCTGATTAAATCGATTTTTATTCACTTCCATTAAATGACCCACAATCGGAAAAATCCATCAACTAGAAAATAGAGTTAATTAATTATAACCTGTTAATTATTCATAACTGGAAATATGAGTTTGCGTTCTTTCTTGAATGATTATTTCTTCACAAGGAAATCTAGTCTCGGTAGTTTTTCGACAAGCTGATCGAATCCGATCGATAGGAGGCCGATAGGTTTCTCGAAGTTTCTGGTTAAATTGTGACACGAAAAATGTGAAATGTAGCAGAGCAACCGAATCGTCGGACTTGGTGGTGGGGGTGTTGGGTGCGGGTGGCACATTGGGGGGCGGGAGACGTAGGTAGTCATTATGTGGAGGGAGGTGACGTCACTGACGGTGACGGATGGCTACGCGTCAGGCAAGTATAAACCCCATGGTACCCAATAAATTATTGCAACTATAAATTACTTCTGTGCTCACGATATAATGCCACGGCTACTGCTATACGGGTACAGGGTGTGGGCACAAGGATGGCAGTCATGTGTGCAGGCACACGTGCGTGTATGTGCACGCAGCGGCTGACGCACAAGAATTTTCACGAGTGACGATGGTGCTCGTCACGGTGCCGATGCTGCTGTTTGCTGATGGTGCTTTTGTGCTTATGGAAGAGGGGTGAACAAACAAAGGTGGTACGATTCCAGCTAACTAGTCTCGACACCTCATACCGTCGCACATATTCGTACTAACTTACCTGTATGAAGGTACAGTGTGACGATCTGATCGGGAAACCGGGAAATGACCAGGAATTTTTTTGGCCGGGAAATGACCGGGATCTCCGTTTAAACCCCGGATTTTACTTCTGATCGTAGCAACATTTAAGATTTCATTATTTATATAATAATACTTGACCGGCGAGCCGGGAATGGCCGGGAAAAGACCTGGAATTGAAATAAAAAACGCGATCTTTACTTCTGATCGTAGCAAAATTCAAGTTTTAATTATTTATATAATAATACTTGACCGGGAAAGACTGGAACATGATCAGGAAGTTTATTGACCGGGAAATAACCGGGAAATGATCAGGTATTGGATTAAAAACCCGGAATTTACCTCTGATCGTAATGCAAAATAAAAGTTTTCATTATTTATATAATAATACTTGACCGGCGAGCCGGGAATGACCGGGATATGACCGGGAATTGAGTTAAAAAGCCGAGCTTTACTTCTGATCGTAGCAAAATTCAAGTTTTAATTATTTATATATTAAAACTTGACCGGGAAAGACCAGAATATGACCAGGAGTTTTATTGAGCGGGAAACGACCGGGAATTGAATTAAAAAACCCGAACTTTACTTCTGATTGTAGGAAAATTCAAATTTTGATTATTTTTAAAATAATACTTGACCGGGAAACAGGTTGATTTATATAATAATTATCCTTTCTATTTTAGGACAGGGAGTTTCAGTAAACAAATATAATTTCTCTTGGGACAGGGAATTTTCGAGATGGAATAGGAATTTTTTAATTAACTAAAACTGGGATTCAGGAGAAAGGAGTTTAAAAAATCCCTGTTCCAAGTCAAAATTCGTCAAAATTCTAAATTTCTTTCTACCAAAGTTTAGAAAAAGAGAGTACTTCAATCAGGTTTTAGAGTAGAAGTATATTATTTTGAAGAGGAAAAATTTCTGAATAATAATATAAATTATGTTTACGTTTTTCGTTAGGAATTTAACTGTTTCTATTGAAAATTCATCTGCTTACGGTCAAAAGTTCAACTTTTTTGCGAAAAACTAATTTTTTTTGTTGGAAGATTTATCATCCTTATTGAAAATTTATCTCTTTTTAAAAATGTAACCACGTTGTTGAGAAACAATTTTTTAACTAAAAATTTGACTGTTGCAGTGGAAAATGGACCTTTTTTTGTTCAAAATTTTAACAATTTGGATGGAAATCTGTATTTTGAAATTAAAAATTTATTTATTCCTTTAAATTTTACGTATTTTGTAACGAAACTCAAATTTTTTGGTAGAAAATGATTTTCTTCTTTAAAAGTTAATCTTCTTTTTAAAAAAATTAAAAAAATTATCCTTTTTGGTTGAAAATTCGAGTATTCCAGTTAAATATTGATCATTTTAGTTTAACATTGATCTTTTAGCATAAACAAATTTACTTATTTGGAAAATTAAAAATTCATTAAAGATTCCTCATTTTAATAAAAAATTCATTTCTTTATATGAAAAATGAGTTATTTGATTAAAATCTTATTTCGTCTTTGAATAAAAACGAATCTTTTTACCGAAAATTTATATGTATTCCTGAAAATCCGATTTTTTTGTTAAGAATTCAATTTTTAATGGGAAATTCAACTATTCTATTTTTGGTTGAAGTTTTATCTATTTTCTATGAAAATTCAAGCTTGTGAGAATTTATATTTTTATTTAAAAATTAGAATATTTTTAAAAAATTCATGTATTTTTTGAAAAATTAATCCTATTGTTTGAAAATTATTATTTTTGGTAGGTATAAAATTGAATTATTCTAGTTGAAGATTTATCATTTTAGTTGTATATTTATCATTTTGGTTGAAAGTTAATTTTTCCAACTGAAAATTTAACAGTTATCGAAAACTGATTTTTCCTAATTCAAAATTGTACAATTTGGATGTAAATTTATCTGTATTAATTCAAGATTAATTTACTTCTTCAAAACCTAACATATTTTGTTAAAAAAAACAACTTTTCTGTTAGAAAATAATTTTTGTTTTAAAGTTAATTTTTTCAACTAAAAATTTATCCCTTCCACTTGAAGCTGAAAATTGACCTTTTCTAGCTCAAAATTTAATAATCTGGATGTAAATTTATGTTTTTTAACTAAAAATTTAATTATTTCGTCTACAATTCACTTATTTTGTTATAAAAAACTCATTCTTTGGTAGAAAATAATTTTTGTCTTAAACTGAACATGACAATACTATTTCAATAAATATTCCATAATTTTAGCTGAAAATACATCTCATGGGTTAAACATTCATTTCTTGACTGAAAAATTTAATTATTTAGTTTATGGTTGAAGAATGATCTTTTTAAGTTGAAAATTCATCTTTTGTGGTTCAACATTGATTTTCCCAACTTAAAACTTAATTATTTAAGTTCTGATTGACAATTCATTTCTTCTAATAAAAAATATTTCTTGTTCATAATTCGACAGTTAAGATAAAAATTAATTTGTTCTTTTCCATATTCTGTTAAAACCTGATTTTTTTCTAGTTAAAAATTCAACAATTTGGTTGAAAATTTGTCTCCTTTAATTTAAAATACAACTATTTTGTTAAAATTCGTGCATTTTGTTAACAAAATTTATTTTTTGATAGAAAATTAATCTGTTTCTTTAAAAATTAATCTTATTGTTAAAAAATTATATCTTTGTTTAAAAATTAAAGTTATTCAGTTAAATATTCACAATTATAGTTGCAAACTCATCTGCTTGGTTTAAAATTTTCCTATTCCATTTGAAGATTCAGAATTTTATTTGAAAATTAATTTATTTTGTCATTTGTTGCTCGGTTGTGGTAAAGGATGTTTAAATTGAACACCCTACTTTTAGTTGACTGTGAAAATTGAAAAACTTGACCGGGAAGAACCTGGACATGACCGAAAATTTGAAATCGTCCGCTGAATCGCCTCCCTGTGTTATCAAATCCAACTGTTTTTACATTTTTTGTTTAAAAATGGCCTTAATGTAGCTAGTTCAGATTGCTCTGAAAATAGTTTAGTGGACAGAATAGCTACGACACGCATTACCGAAAATCCACCTTTTCCAAAGTGATGCGGAAAAATACTTTTTTCATATTCCCTATTCCGGGGACATTTTTATTCCCATCGTCGGAATAAACAGAAAGTGAAACCACGATTTATGTCGATGCCATGTACCTGCTTGCATGTGCCTGTAATTCCGAACACTCGTGTTGAGCGACGAGTTACAAAAGTTTCGAAACGATGTACTTTAAAAAGTCCCGGAGCGCGTTCAAGAAAAGTTTCCTTTTTGAAGCATCCCTGCTTGGTTATAAACTATGATATGAACGAGAGTGCAACATTGTGCTAAAGATGACTTCGTTAGGAGCCTGCTCGTGTAGTTCTTGACAGGAATCGACAATTTTTCACATACGGGTATTTAAAATGCGTATTCAAATTAGATGCTCTCATATAAGGATTGCGATAAAATAGAGAATTGAGCACATTATTTAAATAGTATCTGTGAACGTATTCTGGATTTCTGAATTCAAGAGCTAGTTGGAAGTAATTAAGGGCTGTATGCAGCAATTTTGAGTGAGCTTCAAGATGGTCAGATATTTCTATAAATTGATAAGCAATCTGTATTTCTCAAATAGTTTGCTTATTTTGTGTAAGATTCACTTGATGCTTGAGGGTTGAATGTCAAAGAACGACTAAAAGGTGTGTCCAACTGCTGCGTAATTATAATCATGCATTACGAGAAAATTAATCGCATGCTTCGTTGAGATAATATAATTGCTGGTGCTGCTCTAAAGTGCTCATTCGCTACAGGTTCTGCGGCAGCGTATTATTATAGAAATTATATGCAATAAGTCTTAACATCAAAGTAGCAAAATAAGTTTTTTTCGTAGGAAACATTAACAAATCTTAGTGTCTTGTTGTGTCCACACAAAAGCAATGATAAGAAACTTCCAAGTAGAAGCGCATAAATTGTCATAAGTTCCAGATACTTTGGAACCTCCCGACTACAGAAAGGGAGATTACAAGTGACAAAGTGCCGTGAGGGATCGTTTTTTGTTTCAAGAAAATAGGCAGAAATCGACCGAAAATTGTGTATTTTAAGCCGTATCTGAAATAACTTTCAAAGGCTGGTCCACCCTATTTCTTATCTTGAAGTGCTCACACCGTCCGAACATTCACTGCTGATTATGAAAAAAGTAGGCAATAAATCGCTCGACCAAGGCCCTACGGCAGACTCGCATTACTTTATCGACCTCTTCGGCACTTGAGAATTCGTTGAGAAGTTCTTGTCCAAATCAATCAACTCAACATTCTTACATAGCTTTCAAATAGTTATCATTTTAAGCAAATTGTTACCAGCTGAAACTATGTGTTCGTGAACTTGTGGCAAGTGCTCTCGTGATTGAATTGAGCGTGGGCGTAAGACATGAGTGCCATGAAGATGAGAACCTCTGGATAACATAATCCCGATACGTAATAAATATCGTATACACCGGATCGCCAGTTCAGTATTGGTGCGTCTGTCTCTTATCCCAGTTCGATGCCGTGGATCAGAGGGACGAAAGGGGGCAGGTTGATGGGTTCGCCAGGGGAAAGTGAAGCAAGGGGAGGATATTATGGGCGAGCGAGTGAGTTATACGCCTTGCCGCATGTGTGTCGCATAAATCTGTTCCAACCTCGGGTCTCAGCCCCCTTACGACTCTGCTGGAACCACGCTCCGAGCAACCGTGGACTGACTGACTGCCACCTTCTCCTTTCCTTATCCCTCTCCTCCCTTCGCTCCCTCGTTGCCCCTCACCAACTTCTATAGTCCCTTTTGCACTCCTTCCTCTCGCCAAGAACCTCTGGAGTGGAGACCTTATCAGATCGACACGTTGTTCCATGGCGCGAATTCAACCGTCTTTCATTACTATGCGCTCTGTTCGCACCTAAAAGCCTCCTTTCTTCTTGGGATCTGATGTTAGTGTAGGAACAAGCACGACGCGTTTCCTAGATTGGGTTTAATGGTTTTGACATTGCAGCTGTAATGTGATGAAAACTCGGCCCGTGTACTTGTGTAGATGTTAGATTGATTTAAATTTCTTTAACTTCGAGAAGTAATTTTTTTAAAAGGAATATGTCCCTTCTTTAATTGTGTCAATCCTGTCACTCGGGATGAGCTCTGAGGTATGAAAGTATGAACCACATGGCTATTTTTAGATTATCTTCTACCGTGGGAGTGGAAACACTCAGAGAATACTAGAGTTAGAGAACTACTCTAGTGCTCAAGAGTACGTAGAGCACCAGGTTGCAATGCTGGAACGTGCTTCCTTAAAAGCGATCTTACTTCCAAAGAAGTAAAAAAAATATATTCTGAATATGGGATGACCTCTTTTAGGTCATAATCATACCAATAAAGTTTTCAATAAAAAGATCTCTATGTTTAGATTTTTAAAATTAATTGTTACATGAATTTATTCTGAACTTGAAATTTGATGATTGATTCTAGATCGTTTGTTCGACAAAGTAAATCGACGTGAGAACACCTGCTTTAAACGTTATTTTGTTCAGAATCAGGGGTCCGGAACCTACCGGAACGAAACGATAAAAAGAGTGATGTAGCTATTCTATTGTGTCTTTCTTTTCTGATTTATAGAGTTCATTCTCATTTCAACGAATTCCGGATTCGTGTCCGGAAGCAATATTCTTTTTTCGGTGCTCATACCTGATCCTTTTATCGCAGAATTCCTTGGATTGGCACATGAAAATCTCATATTACGATTTCATACCTCACAAATAAAGTTGATGTTATATTATACTCTAGTTTACATTTTATTTTATATCTTTGATATCTAAGTTAATGTATCGAGTAAAAATAATATTACTCGATATCCAAGATCTGTCCTCATTGTGGACCCTTCAACCACATGTAACTTTTTAACCTACATTTACACCCATTGCTCAGAGACTAAGAGGACATTTGGTTAAATACAGTAAATCTCTGAGTCTCATGGAGACAAAGCAAAGTTACGAGGCTGTTTTTCGAGTACATAAAGGACGACTATAAGGAGGAATTATAGTCGGAAAGCAAGCAGGGCTGCTAGATAGAGAAACAGTTCATAGTGTTCTTGGTGGTGGGTTTCTGTGATGAGGGGAAGATGCGGGTAGCATGAGGAAGACCGAAAGGTGCACCTGTCCTTCTGTACGTCAACCGTCCGTCATCCGGACGACAAGACGGCTCATGATATTTTTCTACCTCTTCTCTTTCGTTCTCACTCTGCCCCTCGAACTCTGCTACACTCATGTATCCCGCGAGGCATCACGCTTATTTATGCTGACACAATATTTATTAGAACGGATCGGTGCGTCGGCTCATTCGCACGGCTCGCCATCCTATTTCGAGCAGCGACGAAGAAGACGGACTACAGTATCTCCCTTTTTCTCCTTCACTCTTGCTGTTGCTCTTTCTTCATCTTGCCAGCACTCTCTCCTCTTTTAACACTTGCCATCCTCTCATCGAGATTAAGATACAACACTGCTTCGGCCACGCTTTTTGACTCCAGAGAAGGTGCTTGTCTACAAGACTCATTGTCAGCACGGAATTAGTGTCTATTTGGACAAACTGTAATCATTAATTGGTACTCGGGTACATTGTGCTACTGGGTTTATAGATGGGAGACTGGTGGTCGTGTTTAATGTTTATGTTACTCTTGTAATCACGTCTTCTATGTTTTCGTTTTAACAAGTTGCCTGAAATATGTCTGGAACTTTTTTTTCATCTCATTACATTTTGGCTACTGCTGGTGATGATTACCATATTTTTCCTCAGATAGCAGCCTAAGGAATTATAATCAGAAATGATTTAAATTAATCTTGAGTGGAGGATGGTCTTTCGTAAGAAGCAAAGTGCCACTCTCTTGAAATCAAAGACAGTGGCTTCATCATAAATCAAATCCAAAAATATATAACGAGATCTCTGTTGCGTTTGTATTATTTTGAAAGCCATGATGAAACATAAGGTTTCGGCAAACACGAACGTCTTAACGTGCTTCTTTATCATCGCTATTACTGTGTCGTGTTTACACACGTAGATCATTTGTAATCCAATATTTACGGTAAGTTCAAAGACGCAATGCGTATGCTTCGCAAAGTGAACATAATTAGGACAGTTCTTTCACATAATGTTACCTACAGTTTTCCTTTTTTTTCAAGAAAAAAAAACTTATGCAGAGCCCCGTTTGAACATGTTTTCTCAAGTTAGAAGTTGATTATTCCGATTTGCTTCCTAGGCGATTCAAGTGCTTGAAACCCCATTCAATTTGATTCACCTTTCGTCCGATTCAATTAGATGTCTAGCGATACATTCATATCTGGATCGGAAATCAGGTTAGGGTGTACTTGAAGTAGACCGAGAATTTCACGACCCCTTTGAAAATTGTCGTGTTAGTAAGCCCGAGCAAACGATAAGAGAGCAGATCGACACCAGCTGCTTCGTGTTTGTTGCTGTCCCGCAAATAGCATGCTCTATAGATTTTCTTCCTTACTCTCCCCCCTTCTGCACAGTTCCGTCAGTCTCTCCATTCTTCCGTCACTGTCTCTTTTCACGACGCGAGAGACGTTACTTCGCTAACAATTATTGTAGTCACGGCACCAGCAGTCGGTAACAGAAACGACACGTCGAAAGACAGCGTGACGGAAAGTGTGAGAAGTGAAGCCCGAGTTCTGGTTGTCCCAAAGAGCGAGAGAGAAAGAATGACGAGGGTGGGAAAAGAGCGGAGGAAATAAAGAGAGATAGAGAAACAGAGAAATAAAACGTGAGTGACGAATATCGTGATGAAGGCGTCCTCCTGTCATCTCCTCTCTTTCTCTATCGCTAGACAATCATCTCTCTTCTTCACGACGACATCCGGACTTTCTCGGCTTCTCTTCCTCTCGTGTCCGGTTTAGACCTTGCGTCCTGACAAGACGCGAATGTCACTTATAGCGAATCGAAGGAAGAAAAGAATTGTGTCCGAGCTGAGACTCTCGGCTTCATTTAATCTAGAACGACGCTTCTTGTCGCACACATAAATTGGATCCGATTCCAATCGTCTCATCGTCAAATTTCAAGTTATTGAAAAAACTTCGAGTGTAATAAAAGAAGGAAAAACAAATATGACAATTAATAAGTTGCAAGTAGTTGCAAATAATTGTACAACATAAAATAAAAATGTACAGTTTCTGAAAAAATGTAAGCAACTCAAAATATTATAAACAATTTTGAACAATGCGGTATATTTGTATTAATGCTGACTTCTGTTTTATGAGTGAAATCCAATTGCTACTTGCGGGTCGTATATCTCGAGTGAAAACAAATTCGCAAAATTCTGCGTTCCTGAAGCTTGTTCCGCATCGATCATCTCCGTCGCCTGTTGCACGCGCAGCGTGGACGAACATTCGGACATACGGACATAAGTACACACGTCTATCCATCATCTACTCGTCGTGGCTATACTCTCACATCAGACTGGTTGTGTCGCTCCGGGTGCTATATATATTAATAAAATGAGTGCGTCAGTCAGTCCAGCGATTAGATCATTTTGCTCTTTCCTTTTTCTCTTCTAGTCTCGCATTCTGCTAAAAACTTCGTAAATAAAAAAGTATCTATCTATTATGTTTTATTTTAATAATGGCCACTTTATTGCATCTCTCAAGGTCATTCTATAATAAAAAAAACAATCCATTATATTCTCTCATTTTTTCTCTGTTAACAATTTTTCCCCACGTTGAAATAAAGGTCGGATTTTATGAGACCTGTCTCTTTAAGTACATTACAAGTCGTATGAAATCTCCCGTCTAGTAATTTTGTTTTCCCTCGAGAAAATCGTTTCATTTCATAAACGACAAAACTGGAGGCAGAAATAATGTTCTCCACGTATGCCCTGTATCTCGGAATAAGAAAATTTCGAGGCAAGTCGAATCAGGGAAAGTTATGGCACTCGCAGTGCGCCTGAAACTCCTGCGACGCTATTTCTTAGGGACTGGCTTAGTTTCTCCGACAGGTTCTGTCCATCACTCACCGTCTTTCCGACGTGTCTGCTTCGCTCTAAATTTCAACCTGTTTTTTACTCTTCCCTCATCATCAATTTCTGTCTCTCATCAGTAATTATTCCTAAATTTTTATAGAAACCATCTTTAACCATTTTTCAAAAATTTACCATAAAGTCTGTAATTCTATTCTGGTAGAATAAAATTGCTTCAATTTACAAGCCTGATTTTACATATCACGATTATACTTAAATTGAAGGGACTTTAAAAAATTGTTACGAAATATCAAGGATGATGGAACATTGCGATACATAATAAATCTGTGAAGCAATCGTGTGACGCGTTTGGAGGCAGCTTCCGTAAAACAGCGCAGAAAATGTACTTTGAACTTACAGCAACACCTTCCGTGTTTGAGATCGATGAATTTTCTATCCTCGAATAACAGCCCGATTGAAATTCTGTCGTTCTTGTCTTCAAGGGCGTATTTTCAATCGAGGGTTTGGTAACGTTTGTCACTCGCTGATTCGCATCGGGCAAAATCCATAACCACTATACACTGAACAATTTTCTAGGAACTCTTGAGATATCGATAAGAAGGAAAGATGTCTTATGCTTTGCTGTCGAAAGACGACGGATTCTGATCGCTTCATTGGTTACAATTAGACGAATGGAAGAGGAGATTTGGCTGGTTGATGGAGTGAGTGTTGACTTAGGATAACAGTCGCCTCATCGGTCAATCAGTCAGGTAGAATACGGTAGGTAGGTGCTCCGTCTTCAGCGCTCGCCTGTCGTCTCGTCCTGTCCGTTCGCCCTCTGAAGGATTGCTAAGTGAGTCACGAATCTGGCTGGCTGACACTCGACGGCCCCGAGATGTCAAAGAAGAAAAAGTCAAATCTGAATGAGGAGTGGACTCGCTTCGAAACCTGATGATTGTGGCCCTTTTATCAACTCATGCGTATATCAATCATCCCAACCACAACATATGATGTTTTACCTGTCCCTGTGACACGTGGTTAATTTTAGAGCTCACTTAAGATTCTCTGAATTTTGTTGCTGAGACTCTTCAATATTATTTTCCATCGACCTTTTACATGTTTGACGAATACCTCTCAACTTATCCTTCTTTTATGTCAACCTCACATCCATTAGGTATTGTTTACCCTGGCCCAAACCAGGTGTTTGACAACTAAGTCAAAGATTGTGGGAAACATTGCTTCTGTTTATCTTTCGCTGACATGTTTGCAGTTTCCATTTCTGGAAGGAATTCATATAATCCTTGAAATATTGAAATCTGCGAAATAATTTGTTTCTTATCCGTCTTCTTTTTTCTTTCTCCTAAAAATCTACTTTCTATTGTTTTCTCGGTTGTAATATTCGCGTGCTCTCAGGACGAATAAAGCTTAAAGCCTTCAGTTTGAGGCTAGGTCTGTCTCAACAAGGATTCAAGCCCTGACCAAGGGTGGGGAGCAGGGAGGGTCGGATTCACCCGTCAGTCACTCCCTGGCAGCCAGAGAATCACAATGCAAGTTCTCTCTTTCTCTGCTGTTCTCCGTCCTTCTGTCCGTCTATCCGTCCGTCCGTGTGTCCATCCGTCCGTCTCCTCGTCTACCTCCTGTCACTCTCCTCACCCAGCCTCCTGACAGTTCTCGCATCAGGAATTCATCTCGTCTCTCTCGTCCTCCTCCGCTAAATTTTACTCCCCAGTTTACACCGACAATCACCTTCTTTTGTTCTTCTACCATTTCTCTTATAAGCTACACAAATTTTGAATACATGATTTCCGATATTCCCCTTCGTGATGACATTGAAAGAATTAAATTGATAAAAAAGGTACAATTTATATCCTGCGAGGAAGAGAATATCTATCTTGTACGTAACCATCCCTCTCGATCAATATCTCACAGGGATTTTCGAACATAGTGACATTGGAAATAGTCTTTGCCTCTAAAAGCAAGAGTAGTAAAATACCGAGAGTCGTAAGATACCGAGAGTATCAAGTGCACGAGGGTGCTCTAGGGTAGATGTACTTACATTTCCGATACACGTGTAACATGTATGTAAGTCTATCCAGAGCTCGTGCCCCCCCCCCTCCCCCGAACATAAAAAGTACTAAAAGGAAGAAAGCGAGACTGAAAATAAGGAAAAAAGGAGTTTCTCAGAGGATCGTTACATGTTAGAATGAAGAAAAGGGGAACCGATAAGGCTAATTATTGTTGTGCACTGCGCGTGTAGTAAGTGGGTAAGAGGGTATGTATAAGGAACCAAAGGTGAAGTACCTGTACCTACATACCTACTAATATATCGTGTTCGGTCCCTACGTGCAAACTCGAGTGAGCCGAGGACAGGAGCAGATATCGCGCACCAGCATCTTCTCGAGTGTCAGGACTCGGCTCTTTGCCCGGTACACCACGGTCCCTCGTATCGTATCTTTCCCCTCACGAGGAGCCAACCCCTCCTGTACCTCGTTAGCGTTCTGCCAATGAAGGCACGATTTTAGTCGTGCTCTGATATTTGCATCTAGGAGGTCGTTCGTCAGTTTCTGAATTGACCTGATCAATCAAGAAAGCTGGTTTGCATATGAGCCAGTTTTTTTAATACCAACCTTTTTCTTACGTGGTCTTTGTATCCAATGATATTCAAACTCTATCATTTTCTAATAATCTATTTGGCTGAGGCAACACGTAGAGACACCTTGTTCGCTTATCCACGCCCTAATGAACCTAGTCTATCAATTAGATGATAATAGGTTGTATCTTATTTTTCTGTTTTATAATAAGCTCGGGTGGAGCCGTGTGATCCGAGTCCGGATGGCCTCGGAACGCATCCCTGGAGTCGTGTATGGGCAGTCTCTTTCTCCGTTCTTGGACTCCATCCGTCCTTCTTCTCGACGTTCCTCCCTTCGCTCGTACGTTGGAGAGTTCCATCGCCATCGTTCCTCGGTTTTCTCGTCCGGTCAGGAGACAATGGACAATGGGGACATAAATCTGCGTAATTAGTTGCCGATGCTCTCGCGGATCAATGTGCGATCTCCTTTCTCTCCCTCTTCGACTGCTTCGACCGGGAACAAACGATCGTTTGGTTGGTCAGTTGGCAAGGTAGGACGGTGCTGGTTGTCCCCACCCGGAGGAGTCTTGTCCGCCCTTCTGTTCCGGATGAAGTAGGTACTAGCTACCAGCGAAGGACGACACTCCCTTCCTTCCTGGAGGAGGACGCACCCGGAGCAAGATGGCGTTATGCGTGCACCAACATCGGTTTTCTCCATCCGGGAGGAGTTTTTTTCAGGCACTAAGTTCATTCCTTTATTCCATCCTCTTCACCTATTTGCATCACACACCTGCCCCACCACTATCTCGCATGCCCTTAACGTACTCGCTGTAAATCACCGAGAACAAGAGTCCGGAATTGGGAGTCGAGGATCAAGATGACGGACATCCAAGTCTATAAATTTGCAGGTGCTTCGGTCAATCTGATTCACGTGGGTGTGATCGAAGTTCCCTGGAAAGCTGGGAATCCAATGGAAAGGTCGTAAATTATTCCTTAGAGGGATTTATGAAGGGATCGTTATTCACTTGATCCTTCTGAAAGTCTAGTTTTGAATTACTTATTCATTAGGGTATTTCCGTAAGATGAACTCCAAAGATCAAACTGGCTAGAACACCTCATCAAAGTGTCAACCCTTTTCACCTCCACAACTCCAATTCTCGATTCCATGATTGCCACGAAAGTGGAAATGATTTGATTAAAACTCATAGTTTCATTGACGGAAGAGAACGACTTGTCTCACAATGCTTTGGCGTCTTTCTCGAAGATGTATCCGACGGCTGGGTAGATGTCATCGTCGAAGCAACGCCTGATAAATGAACCGATAGCACCATTGTTATTCACCATCTGCACCTTTATATCGCCTCCATGAATTCTCATCACCGACCGCATCTGCCGTCATTTCCGTGACTCTGAATTATTTTTCTTCCTGACTTGAGTTCAAGTTGAATTGTACCTGTCGTCGAAGAGGGAGAGAGAGAGAGAGAACTCAATTTCTTAAATTCTTTCATTCTCTGATTCAATTACTCCTAGGTTTACCTTGTCTTGTTTGTGATGTTAACGTGTTACATTAATTTTTAGCAGATTACATTATTGATTTTGTAATTGTGATTTTTCTGTTTGTGTTTTAGGGGAGGACGGCGTCGAAAGTTCGGGTCCAGGCACAGACCTCCAAGGCGAGGAAGGTGACTGCGTGGATGAGGATGGACGAATCAGTCCAAGCGAGAGGGTTGGCGTACCAGCAGCCAAAGAAGATGAAAATGGGGAACTCACCGACGAGGAAGATGACGAAGGAACTTCTCCACCGACCCCACCGCCTTCTATTACGGCGCGATTGAACCCTGCCGCCGTAAGAGATACGGGTCCTCCAGATAGGTAAATATTTTATCATCTACAAAAGCCATAGCCCAGTTTACAAGTTTAATTTGATATCAGCTTTGCGAGATGACTCAAGAACAAACTCATACATCAACATTTTATATCACCCCTCTGAAGTTTATTGCACGTTAATTTGCTGCCTACAAACAACCTGGCAAATCATTCCTACGATTAAGATAAGGTCTGAAAATTAGCTCAACTAGTTTATTCATTTCCTGGGCTCTAGTAGTGTTTCCAGAATATTAAATTGTCAAGCGCAAATTATTATTTTTTAAGTGTCAATAGCTTTACAAAAAATATAAAATCCAAGACTTTTCGTTCCGGGCTGAATCAGCAGATTCACTTGCGTATCTTTGCTAATTTTTCAGAATATATCAGTGACGAAATATGCTGTTCTTCTAGAGAAAATTAAACAAGTATTTAATTTGAGAAAAAATCCACGAAATTACAATTATTGAAATTTTGAGATGATTGAAAACACAAATTTATTTTCAGAAGAAAGTTCAAAATTACGAAAGTGGCGATGATTTGATTGGAAATGTAAAGAGTCTATTTTCACAAAAACCCACATATTTTTTCTTGAATTTTGCCTTCTATAAAAAATACCTGCGAGTTTTATTTGTGCTTAATCATTTTTGTGACGACCAGAATTTTTTTCAAAAAATTGAATTTTCACATTTTTCTCGAAATGACAGATTCAAAAAAATACTTTAAAAAATTGGCTCATTTATCAAAGTTCTACAAAAAACGTCTGTTGCTGTTTTTTTCGCTTTTTTGCATCGTTTACGAGAAAAATTAGAAAATTAAGTTATGACGAAAAAAAGTTCTCAGCCACAAAAATGATAAAACAAAATTAACAAAAAATTCGAAAAAATATGTGCAGGTTTTTTTGTGCAAATCGATTTTTAGTTTTCAAATAAAATTTTTTCTTCAAAATACCCTCAGCAGTTTAAAATTCTTTAAAATCTTTGGAAATATTTTGATATCCGATTAAATTTTTAAAATCTTTTAAAATACCTTTAAATTATTGAAATCGATTAAAAAATCTTTTGAATTTTTAAAATACGCTTAAATATTTTAAATTCTTTAAAATATTTTTATATCCCTGGAAATCTTTTTCAAATTCTTTGGAATCTTGAAAAATACCATAAAATATTTGAAATAATTTAAAAACACTTTAATTTATTGAAATCGAATAAAATTCTGGAGTTTTAAAATACCCTCAATACTTTTTTTAATTCTTTGAAATCTTTAAAAGAACCATAAAAGTTTTTAAATCTTTCAAAATGCTTTAAATTTAAAACCGATTGAAAAATCTTGGGAGTTTTGAAAAATCTTCAAATATTTTTTTAATTATTTGAATTCTATTGTATATAACTTGAAATCTTTGATATTCCTCGAAATCTTTAAAAATAACAAAAAACCATTGAAATCCTTAAAAATCCCTTAATTGATTAAAGTCTATTAAAATCATTGGATTGTTTTAAAATACCTTTAAATATTTAAAATCGTTTAGAAATTCCTTCGAATTTTTAGGAAATACAATTAAATATTATAAATCTTTTAAATATACCTTTAAATTATTGAAATCCATTGTAAAATCTTGTAATTTTAAAGTACCATAAAATATTTCCAATTTTTCAAAATATTTTAGTATCCCTTGTCAACTCTTAGTTTTTTTATTATAATTTGTTCAGTGCAATATTATTTAATCCGAATTATGAAATAAAATATGCAAAATCTTGGGGTTTGAAAATACCCTTAAATATATTAAATTATTTGAAATCTTCTGATATCCGTTAAAATATTTTTTATTCTCTGTAAGATTCTCCAGAATTTTGAAAAATACCATAAAAGCTTTGAAATATTTTTGGAATTTCTCGGATTCTTTGAAATCATTTATTTAAATATTTTTTAAATTATTTGAAATTTTTTGACATCCCTTGAAATCTTTAAAATTCCTCGAATTTTTTAAAGATAACAAAAAATCTTTTAAATCATTTAAAATCCTTTAATTTATTGAAATCTATTAAAATCATTGGAGTCTTTTTAAAATACCCACAAATATATAAAATTCCTTGGAATTTTTTGATATTCCGCGAATTCTTCAAGTCGTTTTGAAATTCCTTGGAATCTTTATAAATATTTTAATATCCCTTGTAACTTCTTAGTTTTTTTAATAAACTTTTCCCAGTGCAATATTATTTATTCCGAATTTTAAAGTAAAATATTCATTAACTTGAAAACTGTTCGAAGTGAATCAAGGTAGAAGTAACAAAAAGATTCAATATGAACGGTTAAAATGGGTACTTTGGGTTCCTTTAGAAACCATTTATTATTTTGGGTTCCTTTCCAGCAAGAGAGGTTCTTTTTTGTTGCTGCTCTTTTGGAAACAAAAATTAGTTTTAATAGAACCAATTTTCGACCACTAAATACCAACTAAATAAAAAACAGTAACAGAATATTCTATATGTCTCTCAAATTAGAAAAGCAAAGCTCAAATGAGGAGCTATTCACAATAAACACAGACATTTGAATAATTGGGGAAAATGTTATGGCAGGTTCCTTAATGAATATTTTACACTAAGAATCTTTAATTGAGAGTTGAAAAATAGGTCTACAAAAAAAAAATAAATGAATTTTTTTCGGCTACTTATTTGCTGATGATTGTGATTATCCAAACCGCTACTTATTTTGGACCAGTGTAGATTACAAGAATAAAATATTTTTGACTCTAATGCCATTTGACGATCTAAATTTTTTTAATTAATTTTCTCACCTGGTCAACGTCTAATAACATTGGCTAATCATAAACGCGGTTGGAAGAAGATGCAAACATTGAATGAGATAGCTATATAAAGGGACTCTTTGAAACGATTAGAAATATAAACATATTCATTTGCAAGTATCCCAACAGAGCTGACGCCTTTTACTTAATTTTTTTCATCCGGTTAACATCCAATTAAATCAGTTAATCATACAACATGGTTCGAAGAAGCTACAACTATGAAACAAGCTTTACAGAAAAGAAACAACTATACAGAGGGATTCTTTGAGAGGATTATAATTAGGAAAACAGTCATTGACGAGTATACCAACAAAGCTAACGTCTTTTAGCTAATTCTCTCTGTCGGATGAAATTCAATATCATTAGCTAATCAAGCAACACAGTTGGAAGAAGACGCAACTATAGAATTAGATAACTATACAAGGGGATTCTTTGAAAGGATTATAAGTGGGAAAATAGTCATTAAGAAGTATATCAACAAAGCTAAATTTTAGATAATTTTCTCGCCCGGTTGACATCCAATAAAATCAGCTATTCCCACAACACGGTCGGAAGAAGATAGAACTATGACACGAGCTAACTATACAGAGGGATTCTTTCAAAGAATCGAAAGCAGGGAAATAGTTGTCAAACAGTTCATTATAGCTAACGTTTTTTATTTAACGTTTTACCTGATTGACATCAAATAACATTAGCTAATCATACAAGCATTGTTTAAAGAAGATACAAATATAGAATGAAATATCTGTACAAAGGGTTTCTTTCAAAGGATTAAAAATGGGAAAAGAGTAATTGAAGAGTATACTAACAAAGCTAACGCCTTTTACTTAATTTTTTCATCCGGTTTACATCCAATTAAATCAGTTAATCATACAACATGGTTCAAAGAAGATACAACTATGACACAAGCTAACTATAGAGAGGGATCCTTTGGAAGGATTACAAATGAGAAAACAGTCATTGACGAGTGTACCAACAAAGCTAACGTCTTTTAGCTAATTATCTCTGCCGGATAAAATCCAATATCATTAGGTAATCATGTAACACGGTTTGAAGAAAATAAAACTTTGGAACGAGTCACATATACTGGGGGATTCCTTGTAAAGATTGGCAATTGGGAAATAGTCATAGACCAATATATTAACAAAGCTAACATCCTTAAAATAATTTTCTCACCTGTTCGATATTAAAGAACATCAGCTAATCATAGAGCACGGTTGAATAGTTATATATTCATTGAATATACAACTATAAAACGAGATAACTACTATCTGATTTTTTCATGTAGTCCGGTCACTTTGGGAATCATTATCTCGGGTCAAAAAAATGGTACAAACT
>JAAAKG020000019.1:606201-628709 GCA_010014905.2 Druon quercuslanigerum
TATTTTTTTAAGAATATGTGAGTTCCTAAGGATTTGAGGAATCAAAAAAAAAATTGTTTGGAATTTTATATGCATATTTGTCAATACAGGAGCTTCTCAAAGTTGAGCAATCTACGGGAAGTGCATGATTTCGGTGTTTTTTTGCAAAGAAATGATGACAGTTCCTCGCCAAATTTGTGCACAATAACCGTTAAACATTTAATAAACGCAGAAATAAAGACGCATTGACATGCACCTCACTGTTAGTTTGTATCATCTTTTTGAGCCGAGATAATGATTCCCAAAGTGACCGGACTACATGAAAAAATCAGATAGTATATAGAAGGATTCTTGTAAAGGATTCTAAACCGTGAAATAGTCTTCAAACAGAATCCCATCATTAGAATTCTTAAATGCTCAAGAATTTATGTTGAGCAAATGCTCTCGAGAATATGCTCAGCATTTAAGCTTGAACAGAGCATTTATAGAGCATTTAAGAGAATTTAAATTTAAAGCATTTATTACTTAAACAAATATATATCATAATCACTGCATATATTTTTAGAAAAACATTCCAGAGTGAAATAAGCATATCCTTTTTAAAATTACAGAGTTGCTACTGATCGTAGATTAAAAATTATTCTCTATTGGTAGAGGATTCAAACTATTTTGTTAAAAAAATAATTTTTTTTTATAGAATTCAACTTTTTTTTGTATAAAGTTAAAATCTTTTTTTGTTGAAATATCACGTTTTTCGTTGAGAATTCATTATTTCTGGTTGAAAATTCGAATACTTACAGAGAAGTGGAACTACTTTGTTAGAAATTCAATTATTTGGTTGAAGATTCATCATTTTTATTGATAAAACCTTTTTTCTTGTTGAAAATTGAATTATGTTGTTAAAAATTAATTGTTTCAACTTAAAATTTTATCCATAAATGTTCTTTTTTTGATTGAAAATTAATCTTTTTTGATTTATAATCCAACTAATTGGCTAAAAGTTTGCCTTTTTGAGTTTAGAATTAACATATTTCGTGGAAAATTCATGTATTTTGTCGAAAAACCGTTTTTTAGGTGGAAAATTAATCTTCTTGTTTGAAAAAATTTTTTTCGTTGAAAATTGATTTAATCCAGTTAAATGTTCATCATTTTATTTGTAAATTAATTTTTTTACTTCAAAATTCCACTAATCATCTCGAAAAATCCTCTTTTTGATTAAAATGCAACTATTTTAGTTATAAATTAATTGAAAATGTAATTACTATGTTAAAAAATGTTCGTTTTTTTTGTTGACATTTTTGTTCTGACTGAAAATTTACCTTTTCAATTTATGGTTAAAACTTGATCTTTTTTAGTTTAAAATTCACCTATTCAGTTGAAAATTTATCTTTTTTAGTTCAAGATAGAAGTTAGAAAATTCAACTTATTGGTAGAAAATTTATCTTTTTAGTACAAAATTAATTTCTGTGGTTAAAAATTTAACTATTTTGTTAAAAATTCGTTTCTTTTTTGGTTGAAAGTTATTTTACTGACTGAAAATATAAGTATTTTTATTTTGGTAGGGAATTTAACTTTTTAGTTGAAAATTTATGTATTTGTTTAAAAATTAAATTTCTTAGTTAAAGATTTATCATTTTAGTCGAAAATTCACTTTTAACTATTCCATCTTTTGTGGAAAATTGACCTTTTTTCATGGAAATATAATGTTTTTTGTTAAAAAAATGTTCTGTTTTTGAGAAAATTGAGCTTTTTTTAAATGTTCCTGGTTGAAGATTCATGACTATGATTAAAAAATAATTTCCTTGGCTAAAAATTCTTTTATTTTTAGTTGAAAATTAATTTTCTTAACTGAAGATGTACCTATTCCATTTTTGCTTGAAAATTTATATTTTTAGTTAAAAATTAAATAATTTTTCTGAAAACTCTTTTTTTTTTGTTTTTCATTTGGAAATTGAAATATTTAATGAAACTGAATTTTTTTTGTTAGTAAATTTATCTTTTGAGTCTAAAATTGAATTATTTTTTTGAGATTTCATTTTTACTGTTCTTGAAAATCGATTGTTTTAACTGAAAATTTAATGCTTCTATTTTTGTTTAAAAAGCTAAATTTTTTTCTGATAAAAAAATCAATTTGGTTTAGATTCGTGTACTTTGTTGAAAATGGGTCTTTTTTGGTAGAACATTAATCTCTTGGGTTGAAAATTCAACTAACTATTTGGTTCCAAATTCATATTTTTCTTTGAAGATTCATCATTCTAGTTAAAAAATCATTTCTTAGGTTCAAAATTTATCTTCTTTTTTTGAAAATTCAATTCAATTGTTTTAGAATAAATGTTTTTTGCATTTAAGTGCTTTTAGATGCTGTTTAATGCAAACTTTAAAAAATGTAATTATTATTAATAAAGACAGGAAATAGGATTGTTTGGATCCTAATTCAAAATGCTTATAAATGCTCATTAAATTCTCAAAGCACATAAAGTTCGAGCGTATTTTTGAGCATGGTACCATGCTCACGAGAATTTCTCCAAGCACTTAAAAACTCTTCAAAACACCACCCAACATAGGTAATATCTTTTAATTAGTTTTCTGAACTACCCGCCATCGACGAACATCAGCTGAAACCGATACCTTTCGAAGAACAAGCCAAAATGTCCTTGAACTGTTTTTTTTTAAACTTAACGAAAGATGATACAAGGTTAAAGTTGCCGACAATAGGAGATAGGTGGTGCAAAGTTTGCGTGGCGTTTGAGGGCAACAAATCGCCGCGGACGGGCTAAATAAGCCAGCGGTGTCAGGCTGATATCAGTGGCTGCCGCGTGGCGTCACTCGGCTAATAGAGATAGGCGCGTGTTTCCAGCACACTCGTGTCTCTCCCCGCCCCCTAAAACTGTACATAGTCGATGAGCACCCTCGCATCGCACACACTCCCCACCCCGCTAGTCCAAAAACTTCCCCTGCATGCGTGGCGGTGGCCCCTTTCATCTGGCGGCACGCATTCGGGCTCATTCAGTCAGTAGGAGTCAGTTACGAGCCAGCCGTCGACAGGCCTGGAACACGCGTCACTACGCTCTCCTCTTTACCGACTATTTTACAATGCTTACCAACCGAAAACTACCCACGTGACGGCCCATATCAATAGTGACTTCAAGGTACAATCTCAATCAACAACATCGTACCTATTCAAAAATTTGTTTAGTTTTGTTTGTCTCATAAGATCTTTTGAGATTTTATCAATTTATAGGAGTTTGAGAATAGTGAAGTGAAGATTCCATGTGGATTTTATATCGGAATTGTAAGAGTGTTTAGTTGCGGTTTTTTTTTTTATATTGGATTATTATTATTGAATTTAATTGTTATTGAGTCTAGACACGTGCGAGGTATATTGAATAATAATGGACGCCTACAATTATTTTATAATTAAAAAAAAGTATATTAGTGATTTGAGAAAAGTAAACAAAAGATTTACGCATGCGCAGAAGTTGTACGCATTGGCTTCCGGTTTTGTCAGTCAACATTTATCACTTTAAATTTCTAATGAATTATCAATTAAAGATTCGAGTTTATTTCTTTAAAAAATTTATATAATTTAAAATCAAATTCCGGAAAAGGAATTGTTCTTGTGCTGCAGTTTTCAAAGTAAAAATTTTTTGCTGTATTATCCTGAATTAATTTCTTTATTGATATAATATTATAATACAATGTGATATAGGATAACATGATTAATTAATTATTTCTATTTCGAAGGATATAAACTTACAAAGAAAATACTTAAAAAATACTTGTTATTAGAGTAAAAGCATTTAATTACTATTAATATAATAACAATTAATCTATTCTCGGGCTTCATTCAGTACTTACTTTTAACATATTTTTTAAACAATATATTTAAATTATAACCAAGTTTCACTACTGGGACATTTATCTTAATTGCAATAATTATTTAAAGTTTAAATATCATTTTTACCCAATTTCGAATTTCTTGTCAATTTTATCCCATTTGGATGACTCTCGTAATCAGCATTTTATTTTAATTTTAATTCATCCATTTAATAGTCACAACATAAATTTTGAGTTATGGGTATTATTCACTCATTCAGATAAAAATTTGGAAAATTGAAAAATTTTAAATGCAATATCGCATGTTTATTTTAGACCCTTAAATTTTTACTGCAATATTGATTTGTGTTGAAAATTATCGAAAAATTTGCCAAATAAAAATCTATTTTAAGCTCTATCTTAAAACAAAGTATGAGACATCCTAATGAATCTAAACTTAACAATTTTTGTATGAATATAAATCAACCTGCAGTTTATTTAAAGATTTTTATAAATTTATTTACGGGACAGTCTGATGCAACACTTTTTGCAGAGTTTATTCATTGTGACTTAAGTGGTCTGGCACTCAGCCCATCTTAAGTGATTTATATTCAAGTAATTTTGAATAAAATATAGATAATTTGATCCTAGAAAAGCTGCACAACATTCTATTAAAAAAGACTGTGAATACTATTTTATATTGAAAAATAGCATTAAACTCTTTTAAAATAAAGATTGTTCATATATTTTTTTGCTGAATGCAATATATATTGTTTACTTTCTGACCGAATTTTAGTTGAAAAAGTAAATGAATATATTGTACAAGAATAAAAGAAAAACATTTAACAATAAATACTGTCGTGCAAAACAAGAAAACTCTTTACTACATCTTCAATAAAAATGTTAATTTTTTCTCATCTGCACCATTTTTTTAGTTATACATTTTCTTTCTTGTTTTCTACGAAATAACAGCCGGCATTTTTTAATTATTCTGAAAACGATATAATTAATATTTATTCCCTTGCCTAGAGAGTTTCATGAAAATAAGCTAATGAGTTCTATTATTGATAACAATCCAGGTGATTAAAAAAACTATATTTGAACAAAAATTAACTTGTGTCCTCGTATTTATGTCCTCAATGCCAGTGATTTGTTAGCATTTGAATGTTTAAGGACTGTTCAAATTTTAATATCGATTTCCACATAAAATTCTTAACTGTAATCGGTTTCATCATATTCATCCCAGGATGTGATTTTCGTTAACCCTCTAGTGCTATAACCTCGAAAATTTTCATTCCACCTAGAATGGGTCCAGCAGACCCGAGCTAACTTCAAACTGAAATATCTCCAGTGTAAATAGACTGAGCTCCATCTATTTTCATTTTAAATTGTAGCCCAGAGTCTCACAAAAATAAATATTGTAAAAATAGATATGAAAATTAATTTCCTATAATAAATATTTTGCAAGAAATGAGACAACTTTTTAAAAAACACTGTTATGTAAAACGCCCGGGTCTCTGTGATCCGTTCTAACAGTCGAGGGTTAAGAATATATAGTATCTAATATTTTAAATGCCCAGTGTAATAATTGAATAAAAAAACCAAACATATTCTTTAATTTGTTGCAGGGAACCAATGAGTCCTCGCTGTCCTTCAAGAGACTCTCGGGAATCGTCTGGGCCAGCCACTGGAAGCCCCCCTCCACCGGCAATCCGAAGTAGCGCCAGTCCCGTCAGTCCCAGCAGTATCGTGCCTCTACCTCTCGGGACTCACCCACTCTTACCCTCTCACTCTGCGGCTGTGATGGCAGCATACATTCAGCAAACGCATCAGCGTCTCCTCCTGGGTCACTCACCTCTATCTCGAGGTTCCGTCTCACCTCTGGTCACGTCTTCGTGTTCACCACCTGCAGCGACTCCCGGTCTTCTGGTATCGCCGACGAGTGGAGGTGAAATGTCACCCACGGCTACTCCTCTAACAGGGGCACTCGACTTCAGCACGAGAAAGGCCTCATCCACAGAAGAGGACGAGGACGAACAGATTCTGAATCTCAGTAAACCTCCCACGCCTTCATCATCAACAGAAACGAATAACGGGCCTCTGGACTTGTCTGTGCCTAGTAGAAAACGACCAGGCCCGGAAGATTCTCCTCCACCACCTCCTCGAAAGTCGTCCAGACATGCGACATCGACACCTACTGGTCATCAAGAAAACGCGTCTTCTGGATCTCCTTATGGAAGATCAGTCGTTTCCCCCTGGACGTCACCAGTGGTTGCTTCCCACTTTCCATACTTTGCTGCCGCGGTTGCTGCAGCAGCTACTAGTCAACAGCAACTTTCGCCGAAGAGTACGAGTGGAGTAGTGGATCATCATCAGCTCTGGAATGGCAAGATGAAACCACCAGCAAATTTAGACAAGTCTTATCAACCGAGTGAAGCTACGAAGGCACTTGAGAAGATGAGCGAATTGAGTAAACTTGGTGGTGACGATTTGTTCAGATCTTCTCCTGGAGGAACTGGTAACAATCCCTCTGCGACATCTGGGAGCCGGCACAGCGCCTGGCAGTCACATTGGCTGAACAAGGGAGCTGATCAAGCCAAGGATGTTCTGAAGTGCGTGTGGTGCAAGTTGAGTTTCTCCACTCTTGCGGCTCTAACTACGCACATGAAGGAAGCAAAACACTGTGGAGTGAACATGTCCGCACCTCCTCCATCTTCTGGTCATCATCAGAACATGTCCTCGATACCACCACCACAGCAACATCAGCCGCAGACTTCTTCCAGTGGCGGAAACAATGGAACATCGACACCTAGCAACAAGCAGAGTCCATCTGAGTTGAATCTCTTGATAAAGGAGACGATGCCTTTGCCAAGGAAGCTCGTTCGGGGTCAGGATGTCTGGTTAGGAAAGGGTGCTGAGCAAACGAGACAGATTCTTAAGTGCATGTGGTGTGGGCAGAGTTTCCGATCCCTGGCAGAGATGACTTCACATATGCAGCAGACCCAGCATTACACGAATATTATTTCTCAGGAGCAGATCATATCCTGGAAATCATCTGATGATAGTAAAGGTGGTGGAAGTACTGGAGGTGGTGGTGGAGTTGGTGGAGGAGGAGGAGGCGGTGGTGGACCTCCAGGTAGTGGTAGCGGTCCTCACGGAGGAAGTGGTGGTCCAGGAGCTGGAGCGACAAGTAGTCATGTCAGTGCTGTTTTAACATGTAAGGTTTGCGACCAGGCATTTAGTTCGTTAAAGGAATTGAGCAATCACATGGTTAAGAACTCCCACTACAAAGAGCACATAATGCGCTCGATTACGGAAAGTGGTGGACGCCGAAGACAAACTCGAGAGAAGCGGAAAAAGTCCCTGCCTGTTCGGAAACTCCTTGAACTCGAACGAGCCCAGAACGAGTTTAAAAACGGAGACGCAGGATCTGGAATAGGTCACAGTTTGAGCAAACACGCCGGTAGGATTACGTGCGAAAAGTGTGGAGACAAAATCGAAACGACGATTTTCGTCGAACACATTCGTCAGTGCATCGGTGCCGGAACAGTGGGTGTAAATCAGCGGAATTTCCTCAAGAACGCGCTAATGTCGAATCATATGTCGGGCGCTTTACCACCGGGAGAATCTGGTCGAAAGAGC
Organism: Druon quercuslanigerum; assembly: GCA_010014905.2. Lineage (NCBI taxonomy): Eukaryota > Metazoa > Arthropoda > Insecta > Hymenoptera > Cynipidae > Druon > Druon quercuslanigerum. The sequence continues at coordinate 613,639 of JAAAKG020000019.1, forward strand.
GTGAGTGAGGACACGTCGCCGGTCTCGTCGAGGCATCATCGATCTCCCTCCTCAGCGAGTGACGCCACAACACCTGGAAAAGACACTCCGACGCCAAATACAAATGAATCTACGGGGACGTCGTCTCCATCTGTGTTAAACGCGATCGAGAAGCTTATCGAAAAAAGTTTCGACTCGCGAGTTCGACACGGCGCGCCCGGTCTACATCATGCGCAACCGGGTGCGCCCATGGGATCTAGCATCCTCAAACGCTTAGGAATTGACGAGAGTGTAGACTACACCAAACCACTCGTAGATCCCCAAACGATGAATCTTCTCCGATCCTACCAGCAGCATCACTACAACACTGGATCCGCAGCATCCAGGCGAGAGAGGAGTGGAAGTGAGTCTAGTTCAATATCGGAACGAGGTAGTAATAGAACAGATGTCATGACACCCGAAAGACGCCTCGATGTATCTTCCGGGCACGAAAGGCTTTCAACTTCCTCTACCCATTCACACCATCATCGATCGACGCCAGATAAAATCCCTTTACCTAGTCGTCATCCTCCAGAAGAATCCGGCGATGAAGAGGCTGTTGTTGTGAAAAAGGAACCCCGAGAAGATGATGGAGAAACACCTGCCTCCAACGAAAGTGAACATGGAACGAGAGAAGTGGTCGTGAAGAAGGAGGTAGTGGACGAAACTAGAGAAGAGGAAGACCAAGCGAGCTACAATCACAGGCGGAGTAGTCATCAAGAATCTTCGGAAGAAAACCGCGAGGTTCTTTCCCCTCACATGAATCCTCCCACGCCCAGGTCGACTGGACAACTCGAACACGCGACTAGAAGTCCATGTAGAAACAGCACCAGCAGTCCAGCAAGTAGCGACAGATCAGTCACTCCAAGAGGAACGCCCGATACCAAAGCCTCCAGCAGCCTCGGAGCGTTATCTTCCATGTTCGATAGTCTCTCTGGAGGTGGCGGTGGAAATAGTGGCGGCAATGGGGAATCTCAAGGACGCAAGGGCAGTAGTCATCCTCTAGCTGCCTTGCAAAAGCTCTGCGACAAAACAGAGACTCGAGGCTCAGGTTCCGGTGGTAACAGGTCTGGTTCCGGATCTGCGGGTACATCTCTTGGCCCTGGAAGTGGAAACGGCTCTAGTACCAGTGGACCAGGCCCTGGTCCCACTCCTGGAGCAATTTTAGCCTTCAGCTGGGCCTGCAACGACGCGGTGGTCACTGCGGACTCCATCATGAAGTGCGCGTTCTGCGATACTCCATTTATATCCAAGGGTGCCTACAGGCATCACTTGTCGAAAATGCATTTCGTTAAGGACGGTGTCATCCCGGATCCACTGACTATTGGCAGGTCTGCTGCAGCGGCGGCCGCAGCAGCAGCCTCGCAATCCAGCTCCATGGGTCCCAGTCATAGTTCCTCATCGCCACCCTCGTCGCAGCGGAATAAGTCGCCGCCGAATCCTCTTCAGGCGAACGGAAGTCCGTCTCAGCCCGCGGCATCTCCTCTCGAGGAGAGTCCGCACTCAAAGTTTCTCAAGTATACGGAGCTGGCTAAGCAACTGTCCAGCAAATACGTATAGTCCGAGCCCCGTAAGTAGCGGTGCCACTTGTACATAAGTGTATCTATACTGTAACGAGTTCAGAGTGGTCGGGAGTAGAGTAGTCTACAAGCATCGTGCCGACGATGCGGTTTCGTTGTTTAATTTTGGTCTGTGAAGATGTTTTTTCACTGATAAAAAAGGATGTTTTTTTACTTTTTTATAACGTAAAAGTTTCTTTAGGCTGATGAACAAACATTTGTTTTTTTAAATGGTAAATTATAAAAATGATTTAATGTGCAATGGCAGAAAAAACTGGGGATTCAGTAATTTTGAGGAAAAAGTAAAAGTAGGCATCTTTCATCACTTAGGCTCTAAAGGAACTCTTTTTGAGGGTTCCTGTTTAGTTCTTTGGTATCCGGTAGATGGCCATTGGTAAGTGCTGACGTTTTTCAAATGCGCATGTGCCAAAAAGCGCGGGCTTATTCGAAATCCATAAATACTATGACAAAAGTTTTTGATTCTTTTTTAAAACTATCTTCCTTTCAAGAATGTCTAATGCCTATAACCTGGGGTTTAAAAAAATTTGAAATAGTGCCATATTATTTAATCCGAATTATAAGGTAAAATATACTAAATTGTGGAGTTCTGAAATAGATATAAATATTTCAAATTTTTTTCAATCTTTTTATATCCCATGAATTTATCCTTGAAATCTTTGTATATCCCAGGAAATCTTTATATTCTCTTAAAAATTTCTTAGAATCTTTAAAAATATTATGACAACTATGAAATCCTTTAAAATGCCTCAAAATTAAATAAATCAGTGGAAAAGTATTGGACTTTTAACAAATTCTAAAATGCCACAAAATCTTTGAAATCTTTTAAAATCTATTTAAAATTTCTAGGAATCAATACAAATACTACAAAATCTTTGAAATTCTTCTAAGTGCCTATAATTTGAAATCTACTTTATTGAAGTTGAATTTTAAACTACTCTTAAATATTTGAAATTCTTCGAAATATTTTTGGTTCCTTTCCAGCAAAATAGTTTTTTTTTGTGTTGCAGGTCCTTTGGAACCAAAAATTGGTTCTAATAGAAACCCTAGTTTTTGCTGTGATAGTGAACATTATCAGAATCGACAAAATTTGTTACTGATTTATTTTGTTTGGCCGTTTCTCAGTTTACAAAATTTTTTACAGTGAAAAAACAACGTATGGTTTTTGAGGATCTTATTCATGAAAAGGGGACATTGTTTTCCTTTTAAGAACCTCCAATCCAAGACAGCCTGTCGCTTATCGCGTCTTGTCGTTCCTGATTAGCGAATAAGTCCATCGCCAGTCTAATGGTGTTTTATCATTTTCTTTCTGCTTCTAGTCTTTGAACTAGGATAATTGTAAAGTTACGAGTGTGTCAATGCGTTATCAACCTATTTTTTGACTCAAGGTTTATTCCTTCTTTAAATAACTTAACCTAAACCCAGTGAAATTATAGTTTTTTCCACAAAAGTATTCACCTCGTGCTTTCGATTGTCCTTTTCTTATTAGTGGTTTATGAAAAGAAACTACTGGGCAGGCAGGTGAATCTAGCGTAGCTATTACGGCCGCTCAAAGTGTACAAATAATTTAATAGTCTGACTGCATTTTTTGTACTTAAACCACACAATTAATTTTAGCTTTCCACTTTTTTTAAGACGATTTTTTAATCCGTACTTTCCTGTTATAATGTTTTGAGACTATACACTCTTTTGCAATTTTAGTATTTACTTTAATTTGAAAAACTCGTGTTGGCGAGTCCAAATGATGATAACAATAGAGAAAAAGTATACTTGCACCAGTCAGTGCAATTTGAGTGGCCTTTTTAGAAAAGGGACCCCTTGAAAAATTTATCTGACATGTATTGATCTAGTGCAAATAAAATTAAAAACAAACAAATCAAAAAGTTTTACTTGTCGGATAAATTTACTGATGGGTGGAACAAAAGTTTAGCATAATTCCGCAATTTTCGCTATAAGGAGCCGCGTACTTAATTATCATCTTCAATAAAATTTTAACAACATAAAACTCCGAGACTCCGAGATTAAATTCTATTTCTGCAAGGCATAATCTTTAAATTATTGTTCAGAAAAAGAAAGTTTTCTGCTTCCAAGTTTTAAAAAGAAAATACACTAGAATCTCGCTTATCCGAACTATTAAGGACTGGCCCCAGCTTGGATAATCAGGAAACTCGGATAAAACGGAATTTTAAATAAAAAGAAAGTATCAGTCCTGATCGTAGAGCGTTTTTCGATTATTAACCAATCAAAGCAGAGGTTTGGGAAGATCTGCTATGGTTGGGTAAGACAAGTTCATAGTGAACTATTTTTGTTTGAACCTCGGATAATCGCGAACTCGTATAAAAGGCGCTCGGATAAGCGAGGTTCTATACTGTCTATTTTAATTTTTTGTTTTTCTTCTGGAAACAGGATTGTCTCTCGTAGTTTTTGGTGGAAATTTCTCCATATCGCTGATAAAAATCATTGTCGCTGCGTGAAAACCGGTCTACAAAAATTTCCATTCTTAATACGTATTATGTAGAATTAGGGGCACAACGATAAGGACGATGGCGATAACAGTGACGAAATGCGACTAGTTAGGGGACGAGATTGAATTAATTGTGATGCCACCATATCTCGCGGCACTGCTGAGTCACGGGGCTCGGCGCGCGGCCAAGTATGTGATTTTATAATAAACTACTTAAGAAGTTTTACGTTTTACGGATGGGACGGTCAGAGAAAGAGGAAGCAAGGATGTGCCATAGGCGCCGATTTTAACAAACGATCGGACTTTTCCGGGACTTTTAAAATGTTGAGAAATGATCTTTCCGCTTTATTTGAATAGATATTTATTTAAAAAAAGAAAAACAACATCCATCGCATACAATAAGTCGATACCTCTATTTTTTAAAAACTCTCATTTTGTAGGTCTAAAAAAACTGGAATTACAGTAAAACCCGGACATAGCGCCTCCGGATATAATCCTTCCGAAAATTTTCGCCGCAGGAGTAAAAGGAGCGGCACTATCTCGGGTTGTTTCACCATCGGCACAGTCTCCGAGTTTCACTGTATTTTCAATTTACATTAAATTTAAAACCCAACCCAAAAAGAAGAGTGATTCTTTTGGACGACCAACATCAGATAAGTTTTAGACGAACACTCAGAGATTAGGGAAACATGGAGGTATCGGAATATTCCAGCCAATTCTGGACTCGTAATTTTTTAATTAGATTGATAGAAATTTCGAAGTCTAGAATTTCGACGCCTATGGGGGGGGGGGGGGGGGGGGGGAGAAAAAGGGGGGGGGGGGGGGGGGGGGGAGGATAAAATGAGTCGCTGGTCGTCTTCTTCTCCTCGAATCACTGAGAATTCCTGAAAGGAACAGCGGAAGAATGGAGATGATCTGTTAAGTGTATTTCACAATATTCGGGCGAATCTGCAGTCCCTCTTCACACAGCCGGCGAAATTTCTTTGAACGTACTCACAACCTTGTTTCCATTTAAATAAGAAACTATCAAAAAAGTGCACGTATTAATTAATTTAGAAAATTTAAAACTTTTTTATCTTAATAAAACGTTTCTTCGAAAAAATATACTTTTACAATGCATTTAAACTCATTGCAATGTAAATTCATTTATACACATTCACTCGTTCTTAACAAATAACACATAGTCTAACCTTTACGACCCCTTTCTACTGAACGAACGAAGGTAGTTGGTCGCGAAGTGTTAGGTGCGCGTCATGATCAAACCGTCCACCTACATTTTAGCGACGGGTTTAATCACGCATAATGAATAATAAATGTTTAACAATTAAATATAGTGATTACTTGGAGTTACTTATACGCGGAAAAGCGTTCACACTACTATCACTTAAAAAATTTCTCGAACAAGTATAGCGATAGATTTGAATTAACATTCGCAGGCATTTGTATTAAGGTCAGACGATCTAACCATTACCGTCCTTTCCTACTGAACGGAAGAAGCAACTCGCGGCCAGTTATAAGAAAAGATCAACCTGTAAAAGGACATAATTAAGCCTCAATCATCAAACAAAGGGAGAAGGTAGAGTCCAATTTTGTAGTCGGAAAATGCGTTCTTTGCAAAAGATTGATGTTTCCAAATTGAACTTATATAAATTGTGTTCTAACAACTTATATTTTCTGGAATTGTATATAAAATTATTTCTTCTACTCCAATGTTGTATTTCTTCGAATAAACAAATGATCATGTCCAAGCATTTTATTATTTTTATAAATAAAGGAAATTCGTCATTTGAGTAATGAAAATGAATAATTGTGATAACTTTTGAGGCTTAGCATAAAAACAACGATGCCAGCTCACGCTTCTGAATTTCTTTCAAGAATTTTTCAAACATACACCATTGTTCTCGCCTAGAGGAGTAAATTATAATAAACGAACATAAGAAATTAATTTCGAATACATTGGAACATTGAATATAAGAGTATGATATTTTTCGATTTTTGAATGTTCCAAACAAAACATAAAATTGGGCAAGACAGATTCATAAATATTTTCCGATTTCTCCCAATCCTTCCTTTCAGTAAAGGAAAGAAGCAAAGTAAGTCGATCCCTGCCAGAACAGCACAACAAATTAACAGTCAAAATAATGAAGAAATGCAACCCCTGCCAATTCATATTGGTGGTTTCTCATGCAACTTCACCCGATTTTTCCTATCAATACAGATTAAGGTCTGGGTCGATAATACCAGCAACCTCTTATGTTTTCATCAATAAAGACGAAGCGTTATAAGAAGGGAGAACAGGCTAGTGTCATTTCATTCTGTTTTCCACTTTGGCATCAATATCTTCTCCTAAATAAAGATACCCAGCATCAAAACAAAAACTAGATGCACACGGACTCATTTCACCTGGATTCCGGTTGGTTGCACATGCGACCAACGATTGGGACAAAATTTATATGACACTAACAAAAGCCTTATTAACACTCCAGAATCCATAAGGATGTATTATTGTGTGTTTACTGGTTGTTAAGAAACTACATAATGATTGCTAAATAAGATTATGCATTAAATTTATTATTGAATTCTTAGTTTTTGCATACTTAGGGATTGTAAGGGGCGAAGATGTAAACTATCTTTATAGGTTAAAAAAATTCATTAGGTAAGTTGAGCAAAGCCATAAATTTCGTTTACTAGATAGTAATTCTCCTCATTCTAGTAATATAACCTCCAAATCACTACAACTACGACACTCATCTAGTAATATATTTAATGTATTAACCACATGCTTCAAACATGCACATCAGGAACTGAAAGAATTTAAAAATGTGTAATCTTCGGAAGAAATCGGAAAACAACTATTAAACTAGGAGAACCCCTATAGCTTCTAACACCAATACAAAATCAATATGAATTAACCGTCAATCCTCTACAAGACTATTCTCAACTAATCATCGTGGAGAATCCAAAATTTTAAAATGGGAGGAGACAAAAGGCCTTAGGTTTTTTTTGTAAACTTTGATATACCAAAATTCCAAAAAAACCGAATCTAAACATAAAGAAATATAAGTTCAGTGCACGACAGGAATGGCTGACTACATGCATGAACCTATCACTAAACGACATAGGGCCGCACAGTATCATGAACGGTTAGCAACAGGCGTGAATACAACAGACATGATGGCTGGCTACAATCAAGTCAAACACTATTGTAGATTAAAGGCTCCACCCGCAAAGACTAGGGTACGCCTGCAACGAGATAACAATACACCGACAAAACGGTGAGTTAAAGTAGCCCTGCACTCGGTTACGTAGCACTTCAGCATGACAGTTTCATAAGTGAAACACAATCCATCTGTGATAAGCAACCTGGGACCGCCTGCAGAGAAGAAACAGAAGATCAACACTTACAAACCAGCATAGAGCTATCACTATTCATCTTAAAGAACATGTTCAATTTACCCCAGGTAAGAAGCCAAAATCGTAACAAAATTAATCTCTATTTGAAAAATAGTAGTAAGTAAAGTAAAAAAAAGTGTTATCAAACCAAAAGTGTATATCATGTTAACGCTTGTTCATGCTTTACTTTACCTAATGTAGGTAAAATAGGTTCGAATAAATATGCTGAATCCCCATATCAAAAGTAAGGTCTTCGTAGTAGGATAATTCAGAATATACATTTATGTGGAATATTAAACCATAGTCGAACATACAACTACGAAAAGTTCCACTTACATACATGCACAAAAGCAGTTAAATATAGGTTGGTAAGAAAGGAATGTCGAACGGCTCGCGATACTAACACTTTGAAACTATTGACAAAATCAATCACGCCTACGTTCTCTACTAAATACACCTTGTTAAAGTTAGTAACTTTGCTCTATACGAAAGAGACGCATGGACCTTCTCAGCTTGATCTGATTTCTTCTTGAAATATAATAGTATATTTCAGCAAGAAATCAGATCAAGCTGAGAAGATGCAGACGCCCTTCGGGGCAGCAAATATTTAAAAAGCATCTACTCCCAGAAGAGACATTGATGCTCTACTAGCAGATAGCGTTATAAGTCTGAATTAAAAACATTTTGGTTACGTTAATTTCATTTGAAAATTTGAAGTTTACAAACGACCACATGGGTTAAATAAACTGCGAGTGTCAAATTTTAAATACTTTTAATTTCAATTTATACAATGTTGAATGCTTTCAGAAAGGATACTAATTAAAAAAATTTTTCTTGATGGATTTTTGAATTATTTATATTTTTATTGTTTGGAAATAAAAATCCAAAAACATGATCGCAGTTCCTGCTCGCACTGCACTGTTTTTTATTTTCAAACCGATTATCTTTTTTCGTAATTCATTTGTTTTAGCTGACCCTTATGTAATTAAACACTGACTTATTTAACCATTTGTACCATTTTTTTAACAATTAAGTTGTTGAAGTTCACAGCTCTAGTCTTTTTTATTTTTTATTTTATATAACAAATAAATGTGGTTTTAAATTAATAACAACAATATATATGACGACTTGGAATGAATAAAAATAATTGTAAATCTTATCACCTAATCATCATTGCGTTATAGGCAATCTGCCTGATAATACATCATGATCAGGATCGTACATTTTTCGAATAAAAAATTCAAGCTTCATAGCTAGTCTCTTCGTATTATCTAAATAAATATTTTTCTTAATTTTTCGAGAGAAAAGGAGCAATTTAGGATATAATGCCACTTATAATTCGGCAGCTTTTTTCTGGACAACACAAATCAGGATAAACTTAGTTTCCTATGTAAATCTAAAAATTAAAATTAAGACAAAGAAGCAGAAAAGAGTCGGTCCGAAACACTGAATCAACCCAGGCATCATTCAATCAACAGACATTCTTTGTATAAAATATTTGTCACTACACTTTTCTGCCTGGCATACTTCCCTAGCTTCTTTAACGTCCATGCATTTTTTCCATGCAAACTCTTGTATTTCTGTGGCTTCTGTTCTCAACCTCATTAAAATACTTCTTTTATTTCTGATTTCTCAACTATGGTTTGAAAAATATTATTTTAATGTAATATTTATTTTGCTTTTCGCTTGGATGGAATGAAATTCATTTTTATTCGAAATATTGTAATCAAATATGTTGAAGAAAATACATTTATGTACTTTACTTCATGAAAAATTACAATTAAAATTTTTTTCCCTATGTTTTGTTTCGTCTTAACTTTTTTTTCTTAACAATTGAAAATTTGTAGCATATAATTTTACTTAGCCAATTTTTAAAAGAAAATTTTTAAAAAGGAAAAAATTCATTTTCAGCAAAAAAGTGGATTTTACAACCCAATAACTGAGTCTTTAAACAAAAATAGATAATTTGTACAATGGAAAGAATAATTTTTTTTGAATCAAGATAATTTTTCAACTTCATCGTTGAATTTCCAAATAAAAAGGATAATTTTTAACAAAAAATGGAACTGTAGAATTCCTAGTTCAAGAAAACCAGTTAGCCAATAAAAAAAATATAACACTAGCAGCAACAAACTGAAAAGGATTGTATTCAATAAAAATCATTGAAACTTTCTTATTTGTTTCTATTAATATTTCAGTTCGGATATTTCAAACAAAATTTTACCCAAAAACTTTAATTGCAAGCAAATAAATGCATTTTTAAATCAAAAATATAAATTTTACATAAATTTGCCTAAAAATAGTTGAAGATTCAAATAAACAGTAACATTTTCAACAAAGAAAAGACGAATATATGAATTTTCTATCATAAGTTCAATTTTCAACGAATAAGTTGAATTTTGTACAAAACAAGATTAACTTTCTGCCCAAAGAGACAAATGGTCAACAAGAAAGCATTCATTTTCTACCAAAGAGTTGAATTTATAACTTGTGAAATATAATGACAAAGTTTAAAACAAAAATTGAATAGTAAAAATTTTAGATAAAAAATTCTGATGAAGGAAACTTTGAGAAAAAACGAATGTTATAAAAAATTGTTTTTGAATTTTTAACCAAAAAATAAAGTTATGATCAAGAAGTTTAATTTTTTGTCAAAAAAAGACAAATGTAAAGCTTCTCTAATAAACAGGATAACGTTTTCAACAAACATAAGATAGTTGCATTTTGAGTTTAAAAAATTATTCTTAACCAAACCCAAATAAATTTTCTACAAAGGTATTAAACTTTAAAAAAACAAGAAAATGAATTTTTATAGAAGAAGATTAATGTGGTACCAAAAAGACCAATTTTGAATGAAGTACAAGAATTTTCAACAAAGTAATTTTGAAGCCAAAGAGACGAATTATCTACAAGAAACTTGAATTTTCAGCCAAAGCGATGAATTTTTACAAATACAGATTTTTTAGTCCAGAAACAAAAGATGTTTATCCAAATTATTGAATTTTAAAGGCATTAACTTTTTTACCAAACTGTTAATTGTTAAACGAACACTTGAATTATAATAATTGCATTTTTATATAAAAAAGTTACTTTTTAACCGAAAAATGTGAGTTTCCAACGAATAATGTACATTAACAAAAATGAATTTTTCTTATTAACAATTCACAAAATTGTATCGACTTCGAGACCAGTACAGTACACGTAAGTATAATTTAATTTGATCTCGATAAAAATAAAAATTAGACATATTTTCCAGTGCCGGCAAAATTGGGGCTGCGGACGGATATTGAGTTATTTAGATCAATTCGTCCATTTTTAAATTCGTTTATCTAAGACCTTTGAACAAAGATTTTTTTAAATTACAAAGAATATCAAACAAATCATTTCTTCAACTCAATTGAGAAAAAAAAGTTATTAGTGATAAGCAGAGCGTCTCTGAAGTCTGGCAATGAAATTCTGATAAGAAGAATTAGTTTTTGTGCAAGGGATTCCCACTAAAGTTAAATCAACATTTTCTTTGTTATGAAGGTTACTGTGTCAAAAACCTTCGTATATAACTGGCGTTTGATCAGCACAACAATCGCAATACCATAAAAAAATACTAGGCATTCCGATTTTTCTCGTATATTCTTGTAAGCGGCCATGATGAAATTCTTAATTTTTGCTTTGGTGGCACTTCCGGTTTGTAAGTACACGTGAAGAGATTAAAGTATTTAAACAAATTATTTTCTATGACGTATGCAATTTGTTGACAGTGTTATAAATATTTACACGTAAAGAATTCACAAACATCTTAAAAATTGGTACTTTTAATACTAGTTTTCAGACATTGCAAGAACATATGGAGTAACATATGTTTTCTAATCTCTGCTAAAAAAAACTGAGCATGAATCTACACATGTTTATCTTATACTGAATTAATTAATTTTTAATCTAAGTAGAAAAATTCAAACTGCAATTTTAGCCATTTCAAGTGATTTTGTTTTAAACAAAAATAAATAAGAGAGTCTTGAAAGATTCTGTTCCATCAGTGATGAATCTTCAACCATAAATTATTTCCTATCCAAGTGTATTTCTTTAAAAACATTTTTTTTAAGATTCATGTTTAAAATAAATTTAGTTCTTATCATTTTGAGAGTTAAATTTACACATGAAATTGAAATTAATAATTCTATTCTTTTATTAAATGTTATAGTTACAAAAACTGATTCAGATAATATTATTACTCATTGGTATCGTATGAATACCTATTCTGGTATACATGCTAATTTTAACTCTAACCATCTAATGCAACATAAAATTTCTATAGTAAAAAATTTTATTGATACGGCTTTATAATTATCACATGAAGCCTTTTATAAAGCAAATATTGAATTTCTAGAAAAAGCTCGTTATTATAATAATTATCCTATAGAATTTATTAGAACACATATTAATAACAAAATCCAAACGATTAAAGATTGATTGTCTTAAAAACAAACTCAAATTATGCTAGAAATTTCACTTGTAAACCTAAGTTACTATTTCTTTTCAGAGCATTTATTTAAAACTTAATAAATTTATAAAATTAGGAAAAGATGCTCTAGATATCTTTAAACTTACAGGTGTAGTGTATAAAATTCAATCTGTGAATTGTGAAAAGTTGTCAAACAGGCAGATTACTTTCTATCAAAATAAAGTAACATCATGACAATTTTAGACCAAATCCAAAGAAACATAAAGTTATTGCTAAACCGTAGAGTTTTTAAAAACGTCAACAATAAGGGATCTTTAACAACTTGATTCCTTTCCTATCTGTAGGTATGTAGTATGCCATTCAACAACTATTATTAATATTTAGAAAATTAACTATATGACTCATACAAACTACGTCGATTTTTAAAAAATATTATGAATTAAATTTTTTAAGGTTTATCAGAAGATATGCCATACCTCGGCTGGATTGACATGAAGGAAGTAGAGAAGCATCTCAAAAATTTTTTTAAATTGATACCTAAAGCTATGAAGAAAGAATGCAACATTGACCTCCACAAAGAGTGGTGCTGCTCTTCAAACATTTGATGTAACATTACAGAATTTTGCAAACGACGGAGTAGGTGGGACTAAATTTAATTTTGATGCTGGAGCCTCGAACAAAGAATTTGAGGCTAAATCCCGAGTCGAAATTTAGGTGTCATTCTAGTTTAGATACTTGAAAAAAGGCTATTTTTGTGATATTTTCTAGAGGTTACTATTATATTTATTAATATAAAACTTCTAGGAATGAATATAATCATAATTTATACACAAAAGGTTTTTTATTCATTTTATTCATTTTTTCAATATAAAAAACGATACGTAAATGTGAATCTTTAAAAAGTAGGTACATGTTCGCTGTTCATGTAAGTTATGTGCGGATTCATTATCCTAAAAAGTTTTATATTCTATTTGTAATATATATATATAATATTTCATATAGACCTCTAGAAACATTTATAAAAATAGTCTTATTTTCCAAGCGTCTAAATTATAATGACCCCTTAATTTAATTAATTGAGACTGTGTGGACTAATTTCAGTTGACCTCGAAATAATGCTTAATTATATATAAATAATATAAATATATATTAATATATTTTTTGTAGAAATTGTTGATGTAAGTTGTTGGCTTTAGGGTCAGGTGAATTGAAACTAATTAAGTTGTTTCAAACGTTTCGGCGCACAATGGTGGCCCACATCAGTGAGTTTTATTAAATCTTACAAGAATTTGTGTCAATTATGTGGCATAATGACGCGCTTTATGTTTTCCTCCTCAAGAGAGAAAGGAATATTTGAACTTCAATGTTCAATAAGAGTTTTCACACAGTTTTTAGTGAACATTGACGTTCAAATATTCCTTTCTCTCTTTAGGAGGAAAACATAAAACGCGTCATTATGCCACATAATTGGCACAAATTCTTATAAGATTTAATAAAGCTCACTCACTTGTGTGCCAAAACGTTTGAAACAAGTTAATTAGTTTCAGTTCACCTGACCCTAAAGCCAACAACTTACATCAACAATTTCTACAAAATTTATTATTGAGGGTCAATATAATCCCCCAGCGATTATATTATTATAATATCAACAATAATACTGATTTAAAAATAAGTATTATTATTGCTATTGTAATTCAATTTTCATATAAAAAGGCATTACTTTCAGAGGACAAGACTGAATTGGATCTCATGTGGGTATCAAATGAAGGAGAGATTTTGGATCATGGAAGAAGAGTATTTTCGAAAGAGGCAATTGATAAAAAAAGCAGCTGTGACAAGGAAGATAAGTTAAAGAAAAAACTCATAAAAGCTAACAAGAGGAAAATGGAAAGCGATTTGTTGAACCAGTCGTCCATATTTCCTAACTTTTGCTTCACTCAAAAAAGAAGGGTGAACACAGAAATGTCAACCAACTTCTTGGCCCATCAAAAGCCGACATATTTGGAGTCTCAGCCGTCAACTTCAGGATGTTCAACTTCGAAATTTCAAAGGCCTATAGTTGGAAGTGTAAATCAAAATTCTTCCTTGTCATCATCATTCGAATCAAATTTCGAAAATCGGATAATGACTAAATCACAAAACTATCGCGCATCATCACCTGCAGATGTGCCTTTCGTTTCTGAAGTCGGGTATTCTTCAAAACATGTACATGCTGATGTACATAATTCATCAACTTCAGGAAGTTCAACTTCGCAAGTTCAAAGGCCAAATGTACATGCTGATGTACATAATTCATCAACTTCAGGAAGTTCAACTTCGCAAGTTCAAAGGCCAAATATACATGCTGATGTACATAATTCATCAACTTCAGGAAGTTCAACTTCGCAAGTTCAAAGGCCAAATGTACATGCTAATGCACATAATTCGTCGTCCGATGAAGACGATTTCACTGATGAAAACTGGAGTGGAGCTTTAAATGCTATGGCATTTACATTTCCCGGAAAAGGTAATATTTATAATTTCTTAAATTCATTTGAATTTTTCTGAAATATCTGAAGACACTTGAAGTTTTAAAATTATAGGAATATCTAACTTTATTATTATTAATTGTATATTATATTTATACATTTAATTTATCCATAGTTACTGCAAGGGACATAGCATTCCAAACATTTTTATTAAAAGCTATGAAGCAAGCTTATAAATTAGCTCATCCAGAGGAAGCCGAAAGCGAAACATTTGAGGTAACATTTACATAAAACTTACGTTAACTTTAACTATTATTTTTGTTTATTGTGATCATGAATAATAGTTGATTTTAATATAATTTAAACTAATAATGATAATACTAATTATTGTTAAATTCTTTCAGTTGCCGTCTTATTATTTGAAACCAGCTTCTGATATGGTAAATATAATTTATTGAACAATATTTTTTAATTAAGGTAGTGTGATACTTTACTGTAGGAAAAATTTAGTGTAAACCCAACTTAATGCCCTCAATAATAAACATTTTTCGCAACAACAAGTCAACATACCTCCCTTTCATGCAGACATAGGTATTTTGACTCATTTTAGCGAAGAATATTCATTATTGTGAACGTAATGTTGAGTAATAGACAATGCTCTTATATAATGTAATTATTTATATTTTATTGCAGCA
>JAAAKG020000019.1:628809-652999 GCA_010014905.2 Druon quercuslanigerum
TTCATAATTTGAATGAATAATCTAATAAATTTTTATAAACAAATTATTTGTTGAAAGAATATTTTTTACGATTTTCCACATTTCGTCAGAAAAATTCGTTTTTGTTTGACGTCATTTTTTAAATTAGGAACTTTATGTTAATTTTAGAAAAATTCTTAATTTGAATGTATAATCTAATGAATTTTTATAAACAAATTATGTGTTGAAAAAATATTTTTTACGATTTTCCATATTTCCTCAGAAAAATTCGTATTTTTCGATGTCTTTTTTTTTAATTATGAACTTTATGATAATTCATAATTTGTTGAATAATCTTATGACTTAAAAAAAAATTTAATAACGAGTGCATTATTAGCACATTTATCGACAGAAAATTTCGTTTTTTTTCAATGTCATTCCTTTCAGATAAGAACTTTACGAAAATTTCAGCAACTTTAATATCTTGTTGATAAACTTTATGATTTTTTTTTAAATTTAATAAAAAAATACATAGATAAGGCATATGTTGATAGAAAAATTCGTTTCATTCGATGACAACTTTTTGAAATTAGAAACTTCATAATAAATTCAGAAAAAATTCATCATTTATTGATCAACTTTATGCTTTTTAAAAATAATTTTAATAAACAAATGCATTCTTGGGGCATCTGTGAACGGAATTTTTTTTTTTGATGCGAATCTTTTTATTTAGGATCTTTATAATAATTTCAGAAAAATTCGTAATTATTTGACGAATTTTATATTTTTTCAAATATGCATATTCTTATTACATTTGTTTAAAACATTATAAAATTTATCGATGAAATGTGAGTGTTATTAAAATTATAATTTAATTCACAATATAAAAGACTGACATAACAAAATTTTCTTCGGCAGTTGTCCGAATAATGCATTTGTTTATTCAATTTATTTGTTCAAAAAAATATACAATTTATCAATTAATCTTGAATTTTGCTGAAATTATTATTAAGTTTCCAATTAAAAAGACTGGCATCGACTTGCCTAAGCATTTTTTTAAAAACTATAACATTTATGAACATATTGCAATTTGGAAAAAGAAAGCAATTTTTTCCTAAAAAAGAAAAAAATTTCCCTTTTGGACAAAAATAAAAAAAAATAAAATAAAAATAAGAAGTTCAGTCACGCAGTTTCCAACTAAAAGGACCGGCTTTGAAAAAACGAAATTTTCTGCCGACAAAAGCACGAATAATGCATTTGTTTAAAAAAATCATGAGATTAATCAACAAATTATAAATTTTCTAAAATTATCAAAGGTTCCTAATTAAAAAAATGACGTCGAGAATAAAGAATTTTTCTTTCGAAAAATGCCTGATATTAATCAGGCAGAGAAGAAGAATATATATTTTTTTTTATTAAATTTGTTTATAATATTAACAATAATAATCTAAAAAAGTAATGTCTTTATTATTACATAGTTTTTATCCCAATTTCTTGTAAATGTAACTTTTAAAAAAACGTAAAATTATGGAAATTCGTGAAAAATATTCTTGTAAAAAATTATTTGTTTATAAAATTTTTTGTTTTGTTTATAATATTGTAATATCTTCCACTAATATTGCTCTATAAATCTTAGGTGATTTAAATAATTTTTATGTTATTAACGAGCACCGGAAACCTCAAATAGACAAAATGGTAATTTTTTTGTTATATTTGTTTATTTATAACAAAATTGAAAGCATATATTAATATTCAGGCTGGACAACTCTTCTAGAAATCTTGTCAACCTTTTTTCAATTTCTTTTTTCCCAAATCGGTCAATATTTTTGGGCTCGTCGACCGCACGAAAATAAGAAACCGCACGGCCATTACATCAGGTGATGACTCTATTCAAAAAAACAATTTCCTTTAGATATAGCCCATTTAACACCGAATTTAATCAGTTTTCCAAGAGTTAAAAAAAGTTATGCTGCTCGAAACTATAATTTTTCAAAGTCAAGACTAATTTTGAAAAGGTAACCGGGTCAATGGTGCGATCCTATCAGTCGATCGTTTATTGCGATTATACATACAAGCGCTCGTGACTCTTCGAGCGGGCCTTTTAACAGGCGCAAAGTGTCGTAGACCATTTGTAAATTTTCCTTGTTTAAATGATATTTATTATCGCGACCGAGTGAGCCACGCGTCATTAACGTGTAAAATACTGTCATTTATTATCATTCGAATTATTGCGATATTGTGTATATTATATAATTAATTAATTACATATTATAAAGCGACGAGAAAAAAAGGTACGGTGATATCGGAATGAGTTGAGCGTGATTGGTCGAGAAGTGGAGAACAAATGGGGGGGGGGGGAAGAAGGAGTTTAAAAAAAGAGTGTATGAATAAAAGAATAGAAGAGTAAAGGAATAAAAGAGTTAAAGACTAAAAGTTGTAAAAGAGAAATAAAATGTTGAATTGAAAGGGGGAGCGCATGAGCGCGTGAATGAACGAATGAGTGGACAACGGAGAGTAAATAAAAAGTGTAAAGCAGCGTGTGCTTCCTGATTAATGAGAGAAAAATGAGAGAGAGAGAAAGAGAGAGAGAGAGAGAGAGAGGGGTGAAGTGACACACTTGTATACGTATTTCTTGTAAACTCTACTTCTTCCATCGCGGACTTTAAAAGTATTTATCAACATAATAATAATATTAATATTATTATTGTAATTATATACGACTGCTGAGAGTGTGATGAACGAATAAAAAGAGAATTGGAGACGGAGATAGAATTAGGAGGAAATAATTGCGTTGAAACACGCGTATTGTACACGAAACACGCGAACGTACCTACACGTGAATTCACAAAGATATGCATCATGTATACGCGACTCTTGAAAAACCATTTTACCAGATTTGTCATTATTTAATTATTTCGGTTGTATTTTAAAATGCAATTAAAGCTCAAATAAATATATATGTTATAAACTAATTTTTTTCGTATTCTCTGGAATTTTACCCTACCCTCTTAGTTTTAAGTAAAGTATCTTTTATTTTTAAAGTTAAGGACTGTTTTAGTACATTTATTTCATTAGATAAATTTTTTTTATGGAATTTTAAGTAAAGACTATTATTTTATTTATTTTTTTATATTATTTATTATTATTAGTTCTTTAAGTCAACAACATGGCAGAAGAAAGGAAAAAGGTAAGTTTCAAATTAAACAATTTTTAATTGCGTGAATCCGTATTTAAGTTTTTTCACATTGCAAGTCTAAATAATTTTAAAAAATTTATGTCAGAAACGTTTAAAATTGATTAGTTTGGAAATCGATGATAAAAAAATAGTGAATGCCTTCTTCAAATTTATAAAAGTGCAAAAAATAAAATTTAAGATATTTAAATAAGATTAAAATCAAATTTAAAATCCTTTTTTAACGTCTAATAATCAAGTGAATGTGAAGAATTCCTGAAAATAAAAACAAGGATCTAACGACTAAATTTAGACAACCAGCAAAAAATGTTACGATTTCAATTTGAAAAAATAACCTTCCTCTTCTCCTTTCTCCTAAAAAAGAAAAAAATTCTTGTTTTCCATTTGAACAAAAATAAAAAAGAGGAAAGAAAAATGAGAAGAATGGAAAATGAAAATAAATTTTATTTTATATTTATTTTATTATATATATATATTTGTTTGCCTTGACACGAAACGTTGGTGATTATTTTCTACAAATGCTTTTTATTGGAATTTGATAACTTTAAAAATAAAAAAAAAAGACAAGAGAAATAAAAAAGAGAAGGAAGGGATTTGGTTGGTTGCCTCCTCATTTTTCTTTCCTCTTTTTTATTTTTGTTGAAATGGAAATTAAGAATTTGTATTTTTTAGGAGAATTAATTTATTGAAGAGAAAGGTTGTTTTTTTAATTACAATGGGAACATTTTTTTGTGGCTGTCCAAATTTAGTCGTTAGATTCTTGATTTTAATTTCTGCAAAACTGCAAAAGTTCAAATTACTATCTTTGCAGTAGAAAAATCCGCGTCTTGCAAGACAATCAATTTTTTTAAATCGAAATATCTCTGAAACCTAATAATGTACATCGCAGTAGAAATTACCTAATCGGTAAGACAATAAAAAATAATGAACAGTAGAAAAACGCTTGCTTTGTCAGACATCACAATAATTTTTTTCTGATCAGATTGTAAAGCGTTTAAGTTCAAAATTATCTTACATTACAGAGAAAATTCATCTTTTTGGATTTATAATTATGTTTTTGTTTGAAATTAATTTTTTAACTAAAAATGTAACACTTACATCTTTAGTAGAAAATGAATTTTTTTTATTTGTCTTTTTGATAGAAAACTAACCTTCCAAATTTCAAACATCTTCATTTTTGGTTAAAAATGCAATTTTTTGGTTGAAAATTAATATTTTCGGTTTAAACAATTCCACTCTTATTAAGAAATTTTGTCTTTTCAGTTAACAATTCGACAATTTCAATGAAAGCTTTTTTAATCCTTATTGGAAAAATCATTCCCTTAGTTGGAAATTCGTCTTTTTTGTAGAAATTTCATCTGCTCTGATTTTAATATCAAATAACACATTTTTGTTTTAGAATTCATCTTTTAGTTTAAAAACTCAACTAGACGGTTAAAAATTCAACTAATTTGTGGTAAATTAAATAATTTTTCTGGACATTTAAAGCTTTGGTTGAAAAATCAACTATTTTGTTGACATTTCGTTATTTTGTTTAAAATTAAATTTTCGACTTGCAAATTTAACTTTTTTATTTTTGTTTATAAGTTGATCTTTTTCAGTTTAAATTCGTGTTTTTGGTAGGAAACTAATCTTCTTAAGATTAAATCTCCTCTTTGCTGTTAAAAAATGCAAGTTTTTTCGTTGAAAATGAACTTTTTCGTTAGAAAATATCTTTTTTGTTCAGAAGAAGATTAATTTGAAAATCGATAATAAAAAATAATGAATGTCTTATTTAAATTTATAAAAGTGAAAAAATTAAAATTTAAGATATTGAAATGAGATTAACATCAAACTAAAATCCTGTTTTAACGTCCAATAATCAAGTTAATGTGAAGAATTCCTGAAAATAAAATAAAAAATATGAAAAAAATTGAAAAAACCTTCCTCTTCTCCTTTCCCCTAAAAAAGAGAAGAAAAAATTTTTGGTTTCCATTTGAACAAAAGTAAAAAAGCGAAAAGAAATATGAGTAGAATGAAAAATGAACATAAAATGAATTTTATTTTTACTGTTATCTTTTTTTATTTTATTTTTATTTTATTATATATATGTTTTTTTTGCCTTGAAACGAATTGTTGTGGATTCTTTTCTACAAATGGTTTTTATTGTAATTTGATAATGGTAAAAATAAAAAAGACGTATTTGGTTGGTTGCCTCATAAATTTTCTTTCTTCTTTTATTGTTGTTCAAATGAAAAAAAAAGAATTTTTTCTTTTTTTTTAGGGAAAAGGTGAAGAGAATGGTTTTTTTTTTAAATTGCAATGGGAACATTTTTTGGTGGTTGTCCAAATTTAGTCGTTAGATTCTTGATTTTCTTTTCAGTAATTCTTCACAAAAACTACAAAAGTTCAAATTATTATATTTTGAGTAGAAAAATGCGTACCTTGTAAGAGGAAAATACATTGTTGTCACTTAGCTTTTTTAAATTCTATATATCTCTGAATCCTGATTATGTACGTCACAGTTGAAATTACCTAATTCGCAAGACAATAAATATTAACTAACAGTAGAGAAACCCTTGCTTTGTCAGACATCGCAACAATTTTTTTAAAATCAGATTGAAAAGCGTTTAAATTCAAAATTATTTTACACAATAGTAGCCGCGCAGTAGAAAAATTAGGGTATTTAATTCGCTCAGGAAATGTCAGGGATAAATTGGGGAATTTTAAAAATGAAATTTCGCGACCAGCCTGATTTAAATACTCTTGTCAGTAACTTATTTGGCTTGTAAAAAAATTAACTTTTAGATGAAAATTTATCTTTATAGATTTATAATTAGGTTTTTTGTTTGAAATTAATTTTTTAACTAAAAATCTAACACTTATTTACCTTTTATATACTTAGTAACCTTTTAGGTTACAAATGCAATTTTTTCTTTGAAAGTTAATATTTTCGGTTCAAACAATTCCACTCTTATTAAGAAATTTTGTCTTTTGAGTTAAAAAATCGACAATTTCAATGAAAGCTTTTTTAATCCTTATTGGAAAAATCATCCCCTCAGTTGAAAATTCGTCTTTTGTTGTAGAAATTTCATCTGTTCTGATTTTAACATCAACTATTACATTTTTGTTTCAGAATTCATCGCTTAGTTTAAAAACTCAACTAGACGGTTAAAAATTCAACTAATTTGTTATAAATTAAATTATTTTTCTGTAAATTTAAATCTTTGTTTGAAAAGTCAACTATTTTGTTGAAATTTCGTTATTTTGTATAAAATTAACTTTTAAATTGCAAATGTAACTTTTTTTTGGTTATAAGTTGATGTCCTTCAGTTTAAATTCGTCCTTTTGGAATCAATCTAATCGTATTGGACTTACATTTCCTCTTTGATGTACAAAATAACTTTTTTGTTAAAAATTCACATTGCAAGTCTAAATAATTTAAAAATTTTATGTCGAAAATGTTTACAATTGCCTAATTTGAAAATCAATGATAAAAATAATTAATTTCGTATTTAAATTTATAAAACAACAAAAGTTAACATCAATCAATAAGCAAGGCTTTTTAATTTCAGTCTATATGATTATTATAAACTAAAATTCAAAAGTTTAATTTTCTATTATTTTTAAATTGCTTTGAATTAATTTCCTTGAACTACTAATTCAAAAGTTGAATTCATTTATTTTTGATTTTTTTAATAATTATATGAAGCAATATCTTAGCACTGTGATACATTTGCAGAACAATCAATAAAAAATTAGTTTATTTGAATGTTCAATGTTACAAAACTTTTAGTTGAAAGCGATTAGAATTTAATAATTTGAATTCAAGTAAACCTTAGTTAAAATCCCAAAAGTAGTAAAAATTGAGTCATTTATTGATTTGTATTACCTTTATTATCAAAAATAAATTGAATAAGAAATTCTTTTCAAATAATGAGAATTTAAATAAAAACCCTTTATCTTGGAATGGAATGACGTTTAAATTGTAAATTTTTAAATTAATTAAATATTTTTTCGATATGAATAATAGAATATTAATAAATACGAAAGGAGATTATTTGCGCCTAAATCTTGATAAAATGAGCAGCATTTTCCGGTATACATAGACGTATAAAAATTGTTGGCTTTAAAGCAAAATTTAAAGTAAATTTATAAGTAAATCAATTTCAAAACCTGTAAATTAAAAAAAATTAAAATCAAGGTTACATAAATTGCAAATGAATAAAAAATATAAAATTCTCTCGCTTGAGAATAATCCGCATAGAATATTTCCAATATCTTTGAAATATTTTTTAAAATTATGAATTTAAAAATGATAATATATTTTCAATAAATAAAAAATAAGAATAAAGTATATCACATATAATATTCAATGTAATACTATTTTTATAAACAATATTGTTAACGGAATGGTTTTAACTTTAGTGTTTATTTTTATTGTGCAAAATATATTTGAAAATCAACAACAATTATTTACCCTGTATTTATAAACAAAAAAAGTTATTTCTGTTATTTACTGTCTGATATTATTTTTTTTCAGTATCATTAAAAATGTTATGCAACTTTTTTTGTAATTTTATACGAATAATGCATCTTGCCGCTTTCTTATTGCAACCTTGAATGTGTACAATTTTTATTAGTAAATAGAATGAATAAAAGAAAATTGAACATAAAAATTTACATTTTTCACCCTCCCAAATTGGGATTCAAACCCAGGACCGTTGGAGCTACGCTGAGTCCTAGTTTAAGAATGATTAAAATTAGTCTTTTTATCCATGTTTTTAAAATTTACTTTTTAATCA
This sequence comes from Druon quercuslanigerum, assembly GCA_010014905.2. NCBI lineage: Eukaryota > Metazoa > Arthropoda > Insecta > Hymenoptera > Cynipidae > Druon > Druon quercuslanigerum. Next base: position 636,745 of record JAAAKG020000019.1, read on the forward strand.
CTTTTAAAAATTAATTTTGTATTGTTATCTCAATTTTAACATACTGAAACTCATAAGATATGCATATTAATTGCTCAGTAGCGTCAGAATTTATTTTGAAAGGCATCATCAATTAAAAGTTCTAATTCTGTATTCTAAAGTAGAAGTTACAAAAGTGGTAGGACAATAATATATTTTCAGTAGAAAAATTCGTGTCTTGTAAGACAATAATACATTTTTGTCACCTAATTTTTTTTTAATACGAAATATCTTTGAAATCTAATAATGTACGTCGCAGTAGAAATTACCTGATTGACAAGACAATAAATAATACTAAGCAGTAGAAAAAAACTTGCTTTGTCAGACGTCAAAATAATTTTTTTCTGATCAAATTGTAAAGCTTTTAAATGAAAAATTATTGTACCCGATATTAGCCGCGCAGTAGAAAAATTAGGAAATTTTATTTGGTGAGGAAATGTCAGGAAAAACTGAGGGAATTATAAAAATGAAGTTCTGGTACTACCCTGGTATAATAATCTTATCAGTAATTTATTTGACTAGTATTTCTATTTCTTTTGATTTACCGGTTTTCTTTCTTTCGAGAATTATATTTTAAGTTATAAATTTTATTTTTGGTATAAAATTTCAAAAATTTTGTTAAGTTATCATTTGTGGTTGAAACTTCAGTCATTTTACTGAAAATTCGTCTTTTTGAATTGTATATTCAACTATTTTGGTAAAAAACTAAATTTCAGTTAAAAGCTTATTGTTTTGGGTTTATAATTAGGTTTTTGTTTGAAATTAATTTTTTAACTAAAAATGTAACGCTTGAATTTCTAGTTGAAAATTGTTTTTTTTTGTCTTTTCGATAGTCGGTTAAAAATTCCACTTACTTGTTGAAAATTGAATTATTTTTCTGAAAATTCAAATCTTCGGTTGAAAACTCAACTATTTTATTGAAATATCGTTAATTTGTTTAAAATTAACAGCACAAACCGCAAATATAACTTTTATATTTTTGCTTATAAGTTAATCTTCTCCAGTTGAAAAATATATTTTTTGTTAAAAATTTACATTGCAAGCCTCAATAATTCTAAACTTGTATGTCGAAACCGTTTAAAATTCGCATGACTGAAGAAATAAGGCTTTTAATTTTATTCTGTATAATTATCATCCAATGTAAAATTCGAAGTTTCAATTTTTGAGTATTTTTTAATAGTTATAAATTGATTTTCCTGAACTATTATTTAAAAAGTTTAGTTTATGTTCGATTTTATTTTACTTTTATGTTAAGCAATATTTAAGCAATGCGCTAACTTTACAAATGAATGAATAAAAAATGTATTCATTTGAATGTTCAATATTACACAACTTTTAGTTGAAAGTCCAAAAGTAGTCAAAATCAAGTGATTTATTGATTTGCATTACTTTAATCATAAACAATAAATTTTAACAGAAAATATTTTCAATTAATAAGGATTTAGGTAAACTTAAAATAAACTTAAACTAAAAATTAAAAATATTATTAAAAAAAATTTTAATTAAAAAAAAATTCTATTGCCAAACTTTGTATTATTATAATTTATCTATATTATTATAAATAATTTTTAATGTAAAATATTTTCATTTGCAAAAAATTATAAATTTCTCTCCTTGAAAATAATCCGCAAGAAATATGTTGAATATTCTTCAAATATTTGTTTAAATACTTTATTTAAAAATAATATACTCTGTTTAATGAATAGAAAAAAGTATAACACACATAATGTTCAATGTAATACTATTTTTATTAACATTATTGTTAGCGTAATGGTTTTAATTAATTCTGTATTTCGAAGTAAAAATTACACAAGTGGTAAGATAATAATATTATTATTCGTCAATAAATGTTAGCGAAAAATAACAAATAAAAAGAAAGGAAAATATTACAATGTTAAGATTCTGGTATTTGTTTCCAAATTTAATACTTTTGTTAAAAAGTTATGATTTATCGTTGAAAATTCAGTTGCTTTGCTAAAAATTCGTCTTTCTGATTTGTATTTTTAAATATTTTGGTAGAAAATTAACCTTTTATTCAAGAATCAAAATTAAAATTTTTGTTGAAAATTAGATTTTTTTGTTGGAAATGAAATTTTGTTGTTGGAAATTAATTTGTTAACTGCAAATTTAACATTTTCTTTTTTGATTGAAAATTGACTTTTTTCCAAATTTGAGTTTTTGACAGAAAACTGATCTTCCTGGTTTAAAATGTTTGTTTTTTGCTTGAAAATCCAATTTTTAGCTAAAAATTAATATTTTTTGTTATAAAAATTATACTATTTACTATTATTATTACTAATACTTTTTTGGTTTAGAACTCATTTTTGCATTTTGAAATTTGAACTATTCAGTTAAAAACTCCATTCATTTGTTCCAAATTGAATTATTTTTTTTTTGAAAAATGAAATCTTTAATTGAAAATTCCACTATTTTGTTAAAATTTCAGTATTTTGTTAAAAATTAAATTTTTAAATTGCAAATATAACTAATTTATTTTTGGTCATAAGCAGACCTTTTTCAGTTGGAAATTCGTCTTTTTAGTAGAAAACTCTTCTTGGGCTCAAATTTCTTTTTTTGTTAAAAATTCACATTTTTGGTCACAGGTTCAATTCTTCAAGGGAAAATTAGTTTTTTAGTTTGAAACTTGAACAATTTGGAAAATTTTTTTTTTCCAGACAAAAAAATGTTTACTTGTTGAAAATTTGTACTTTTGGTTTAAAATTCATAATTTTTGTTAAAAATCCATATCTTTGGTTGAAAATTTTATCTAGTTTGAAAATTTAAATTAAAAATTTTTTAACTTTAAATTAAAATTTTTGTTAAAAATTCACGTTTTTGAGTCACAGGTTCAACTCTTTTACAGAAAATTAGTTTTTTAGTTTGAAACTTGAACAATTTGGAAAAACTTTTTTTTCCAGAAAAAAAATGTTTATTTGTTGAAAATTCGTGTTTTTGGTTGGAAATTAATAATTTTAGCTAAAAATTCATATGATTGGTTAAATATTTTATCTAGTTTGAAATTTTTACTAGTCGGTTAAAAATTCCACTCATTTGTTCAAAATTGAATCATTTTTTTGAAAATTCAAATCTTTGGTTGACAATTCAACTATTTTGTTGAAATTGTGTCATTTTGTTTTCAATTAAATTTTTAATCTGCAAATATAACTTATTTATTTTTGGTTCTTGGGCTCAAATTTCTTTTTTTTGTAAAAAATTTTTTAGGTTGAAAGTTCAACAATTTTGAAAAACTTTTTTCCAGACAAAAAAATGTTTATCTGTTGAACATTTTTACTTTTGGTTTAAAATTCATAATTTTAGTTAAAAATTTATATTTTTGGGTGAAAATTTCTCTGTTTGGTTTAAAAATGTTTTTTTTTAAGAATTCACCTTTGGTTTGAAAATTCTTTGAACTAAAATCTTTTACAACAGAAAAAAAATATTTTTTTATTCATATAAATAAATAATTTAACGACTTTATTGAAAACTTTGAAAACGAAGATTTCCAGCAACTCTGGTTAGATTCCTTAAAAGTTATTATATAAAAATTATCATATCTATTAAATATAATATTTATAACACTGAATTATCACATCCGTAAATCACTTGTAATTCGCTAAAAGCAACCTCCTGATTAAAAAAGCGAATATCTTCCCTGTAATATCGTTATTAAATACTAATAAATAAACACATAATTACAAAATCCGCTTTCGCGATATTATTACTCGTGCTTTACGTTTTGCGTCAAAAAGGTTAAGAAGGAAGGCAATCATCCTCTAATCTGAAATTAATTACGACTTTTCCAAGTTGGGTAATATTGTACGAAAATTATAAAACCTTCATCTCCATATTTACGGCACTCCCTGGACATTCCCAGAGATAGAGTCTAATTGCGCTATGGAAAAAAAAATCTTGAGTTAACTTCAATATCGTCGTATCGCTCATCGCCTCTATCAGTGTCTTCAACGTGGTCAGCAAATCACGGTGAAGGTCGACCTGTAATCCGTGAACGAGTCCTGGCAAAGAGGATGCCCTGATGTTGAAGAGGAAGTGGTACCAGCAAAAGAGAAGGAAGAAATTGTACCAGAAAAAGTGAAGGAAGGGGTGGAAAGAGAAGGAAGAGGTGAAAAGAGAAGGAAGAGGTGGAAAGAGAAGGAAGAGGTGAAAAGAGAAGGAAGAGGTGAAAAGAGAAGGAAGAGGTGAAAAGAGAAGGAAGAAGTGGAAAGAGAAGGAAGAAGAAAGAGAGGAAGGGTGAAGGGGCAACACATAGGAGAAGAAGGAAGAGGAGAGAAATAAAAAAAGAAGGTAAAAAGAGGAGAGAAAAAAAGAGTAGAAGAGGATGGAGGCGAGTCGATGCGCAGGAACCGGTCGCCTTTCTGGTCCTCTTCATAAGAGATACGCCGCATGCCGCAGATACGCGGATACTTTTATTTTAACCGTAATGCGCTAATGAATTGATACAGCGCTGAGCAGCTCCTTGCTCTTCTCTTCGTGCTCTTCTTTCCTCCTTACACTCACCATTGCCAATATTTATTTCTCTTTTCTTCGATCTTCACTTCTTATTTTATTCGCCTTGACCATTCTCTGCAACAAGACGGACAAGAATGGAGGAGCCATACAGAAGAAAGACTGCAGGTCCTTCTTGGAATCGCGCTCACGATTTTTTATTTTTTATTGATACTCGATTTTTGAGGCAAAATGGAAAAAATTAATTGGAAATATTTTGGGGAATTGGATTTTAGGGAGATTGGGAACAAAGGGGGTGAATTTATTTTTCGACCGGGTATTTTTTCTAATCTTATTTTTTTATTTGTAAAAATTTAGCGCGATTTCGAGAAAGACATGTAGTCTAATCACGCTCATTGTTTATTTTTTTATTTTTTACCAATATGTTATTTTTGAATAAAAATGGGGAAAATTAATTGCAAATATTGTTAGTTTTTGGAATTTAAGAAAACCGGAAAAAATTCTTAAATAAATTGAAAAAATGAGCGTGCTCCAAAGACATACAGTCATTAACTATTTATTCAACAACCAAAATTAAAATTTTTGTTCAAAATTAGATTTTTTTGCTGGAAATTAATTTTTTAACTGCAAGTTTAACATTTCCCTTTTTGATTAAAAATTTAATTTTTTTAAATTTGGGTTTTTGACAGAAAACTGATCTTTCTGGTTTGAAATGTTTTTTTTTGTGCTTAAAAATGCAATTTTTTCGCTAAATATTAGTACCTATTTATGGTTACAAAAATTAAACTGTTTTTCAAAAGTATTCCCTTTTGAGTTAAAATTTCGACAATTATTACTAATATTTACTATTATTGTTACTATTACTTTTTTGTTTTAGAAGTCATTTTTTTTATTTTTTAAATTGAACTATTCGGTTAAAAGTTCCACTTATTTGTTCAAAATTGAATTATTTTTTTGAAACATCAAATCGTTGATTGAAAATTCAACTATTATGTTCAAATTTCGTTATTTTGTTTAAAATTGAATTTTCATACTGCAAATATAATTTATATAATGTTAGAGAAAATTAGTTTTTTAGGTTGAAACTTCAACAATTTAAAAAAACTTTTTTCCAGACAAAAAATGTTTATTTGTTGAAAATTTTTACTTTTGGTTGCAAATTCATAATTTTAGTTAAAAATTCATATATTTGGTTAAAAATTTTATCTAGTTTGAATTTTTAAGTAGTCGGTTAAAAAATCCACTAATTTGTTCAAAATTGAATCATTTTTTTAAAAATTCAAATCTTTGGTTGAAAATTCAACTATTTTCTTGAAATTTCGTAATTTTGGTTTGAAATTAAAATTTTAAACTGCAAATATAACTTGTTTATTTTTGGTTCAAATTTCTTCTTGGGCTCAAATTTCCTGTTTGCTTTTGAAAAATGAAAGTTTTACAGAAAAATTAGTTGCTTTGCTAAAAATTCGCCTTTATGAATTATACTTTCAAATAATTTGGTAAAAGATTAACTTTTTATTCAACAACCAGAATTAAAATTTTGGTTCAAAATTAGATTATTTGCTGGAAATTAATTTTTTAACTGCAAATTTAACATTCCCCTTTTTGATTGAAAATTGAATTTTTTCAAATTTGGGTTTTTGACAGAAAACTGATCTTTCTGGTTTGAAATGTTTTTTTGCATGAAAATTCAATTTTGTGGCTAAATATTAATATTTATGTTTAAAAAAATTCAACTGTTTTTCATAAATATTATCTTTTAAGCTAAAATTTCGAGAATTATTACTGCTATTGACTATTATTATTACTAATACTTTTTTTGTTTAAAACTCATTTTTGTATTTTGAAAATTGAACTAGTCTGTTAAAAATTCCACTTATTTGTTCAAAATTGAATTATTTTTTTAAAAAATTTAAATCTTTGGTTGAAAATTCAACTATTTTCTTAATATTTCGTAATTTTATTTAAAATTAAATTTTAAACTGCAAATATAAATTATTTATTTTTGGTTCCAAGTAGACCTTTTTTAGTTGGAAATTCGTCTTTTTGGTGGAAAACTCTTCTTGGGCTCAAATTTCTTTTTTTGTTAAAAATTCACATTTCTGGGTCACAGGTTTAACTCTTTTAGAGAAAATTAGTTTTTTTAGGTTTAAAGTTCAAAAATTTGGAAAAACTTTTTCCCAGACAAAAAAATGTGTATTTGTTAAAAATTCGTCCTTTTTGTTGGAAATTCATAATTTTAGTTAAAAATTCATAGCTTTGGTTGAAATTTTTATCTAGTTTGAAAATTTGACTAGTCGGTTAAAATTTCCACTCACTTGTTCAAAATTGAATTATTTTTTTAAACATTCAAATCTTTGGTTGAAAATTCCCCTATAATGTTGAAATTTCGTTATTTTGTTTAAAATTAAATGTTTAAACTGTAAATATAAATTCTTTATTTTTGTTACCAAATAAACCTTTTTTAGTTGAAAATTTACAGAAAAATTAGGTGTTTAGGTTGAAAGTTCAACCATTTGGAAATTTTTTTTTTATACAAAAAAATTTTTATTCGTAATTTTAGTTGAAAATTCATATCTTTGGCTGAATATTCCTCTGTTTGGTTTTAAATTTCATTTTTTGTTTTTGAAAATTCAACTTTCGGTTTAAAAATTCTATGATGTGTTTTAAATAAAACTTTTTTTTAAAGTTAAATGATTTTTTGAAAAATAAAATGTTTTCTTGAAAATTTAACTATTTGGTTGATCATTACTTATTTGTTGTTGTTGTTGTTGTTGAAAATTCAATTCTTTGGGTCGAAAAATCAACAGTATCATAAAAAAAATTTTTATTTGCTAGGAAAGAAATGAGAAGTGAATTTATTTTCTGTCCAGGAAGATTGTCTTTTCTAATCTTTCTTAGTATCAACACAAAAAAAACAAAAAAAGAAATAAGCGCGAAAAGAAAGCGTTCGAAACACTTCTAATTTCAAATTGTTATATTTTAAAGACTTAAATTTTAAAAATCCTTTTATTTAAAAATTTTACAATTTATTTACAAATATTATAAAATTATTTAAAAAATATTTTAAAATCCTTTTAAAACTTTAATGATTATAAATTCACTACTTTAAACTTCGAAAAGACGAAAAATAAAATTTATAACAGTAACAAGTGAATTCAAAATAAATGTTCTACAATTTCTTATGAAAACCGTTTAAAGTAGTACAAGTTTTAATTAAATCCTTAAAAATTATCCGAATAAACATTTAAATTATTAGAAATTTTATGAATTTAAATTAAAAGCCTTAAAAGTTTAATTAAAGAGGTCAAGCACATTGAATAATTTTTAATTGTAAATTTATGAATGAGATAATTTCAATTTATTTTTTTAAATTCGTCGGATTTTGGTTACCTTATTAATTTTTTAGTGCTTTCATTTACAGTTTGATTTTATTAACTTTAAAGAAATTTTTTTTTAATTTTAATTTCAAGGACCGGGAAAAATTTGTTCGAACCAAGAAAAACAGGGAAATGACGGGAAATATTTTCTGACGCTAAAAGTGACCGGTATAAAGCCAGGAAAGAAAAAAAATGTTCTAAAAAATAATTTTTTAATCACTAGTTTCTAGTAGAAAAGCTTATTTTACAGTTTTATGGACTTTTAATTCTAAATGAATTAATTTTAGAGATGTTCAAATCGCTTAATTTCTAATGCTTAAAATTAAAAAATTTAATTATTAAGTCTCTTGATTTGGGTTAGATTGATTAGACAATTTAAAAATAAAATTGTTATAAGTTCGACCAAAAATGGTTAAATTATTTTAAAAAATCCTTAAAAACCTTAAAATCTGTATGATGTCATATTTCAGTTGTTGAAAATTCTACAATTTACAATTAAACCCTTAATTAATTAAGTGATTAATTTAAAATTATAAAAATTAAAAAAAACTAGGGAGGAGCTTTAACAAAAGAGAATTCAGTATCACCAATTTTACACCATAAACAGCATTCTTGGAAATTTAAATATGGTAACTATAACTTTTCACTTACGAGACTTAGCCTCTTAAATACTAATAATTTTACTTCTAACTATGACAAATATAAATAATTTTTTACAAAACTTCTACATAACAACTTATTGGAAAAAAAAATTTGCTCCTTGAAAAAAAATGAATTCCTGATGATGAAAACGGTGAGTTTTCGAAAAGTTAAAAAATATTTGAAATAACTAAAAAGAAAACCTAAAAAAGAAATGAAATGTTAAAGTTTAATAAAATTAAAAAATTAATAAATTAAACAGCATACACAAATAGAAAGGATACAATTTAATAGATTTCAGGAAGCTGAGAAATTTTGAACTAAGAATTGCTACTTATGTTTTGCATCGTTTTCGAGAATAATAACATTTTTTTCTAAAAAAGATTTTTTCCTGGAATCAAAATAACCAGGGGCATCCCCGAAACACATATTAAAGAAAAACTGAATATACAAGTACTTTTGGGTAATTGGATTAAACTTATCAAGAACTTTCTTGTTTCTAAATTGAAGAATTTCCTTAGAGATCTGTCAGTGAAAAAAATCAGGTGAAAGGCGATTGTAGAAAAAATCGAAAATGCGTGATAAAAACTGGGTTATAAAATTCACCGAGTATCGATTCAGAGTCACTACATGAAGTACCTATCGTGATTATTTTCTTCATTAGCTGGAATTAACCAAGTTAATTTATGATCCATTAATCCAAAGAGTTATCGATGCTCAAAGTAAGATCAGGTGTTTCTTTTCTTTTCTCTCAAATTTAACCTCGCCTCGTTACGTACCATTAATCGTACTCTTTTCAATCAGAGTCATTAAGCTCATCCTAATTAGGAAGATTTTTTCCAAGTGTCTTTCTGTATCATCAGGAACAACGAGTGATCTTTTTTAAAAGTTTCTTTCGATCTCCTATCTCTCTGAAGCGAAAAACCTCAGCGTCGATGACCGGTCCCTAATTATTCGAATGGTCAATTAAACGTACATCTCACCGTGTGAATGTGCACCGACGACTATTTACGATAATGTCTCTTCGCTTGATGGACCAGCGATTTAGATAGCAAAGCCACTGGTACGAGTCCCACTGAAGCCATTTCGAATCGATGACACTACTCTGCCAACCAAACCTTGCCAATCCGATCGATCCCGGAGCCCTTAAAACTTTTATTGCTCGATAGATACCTAATTTCTTATTTTATCGAGAGGTCCTTAAAGCCTGGGATTTCGCGCCGTAAATCTCCCGCCCTTTCGAACCAGTACCGAGCTAGAGGGAACGAACACTTCTATATTTGATGGACTTTTATATACTGTACTTTGTATATAAATTTTCTTTTTTTCAGTCTTGAATATTTTTGTAGCAATTTTCAGAAACGCTTTACTAAAGCTTTGCGACTATACTTTTATTTACAACAATTTACATAAAGTCTTGTATCTAGTTTCTTATCGCTATTTCCTGTGATAGCGCAATTTAGGACTTGTTAGCAAACGAGGAAGCGAGCGATCGAAAGCGAGAGTGCAAGCGAGAGAGAGAAAGAGAGAGAGAACGCAGTTTAATTTTTCTTTCACTTTTTGTACCAGCAATTTGCCATTTTTTTCACATACCTTCTTTCATTCTCTCTCATTCACTCCTCTAGCATTCTCAAACTCCTTCATCCATTCTTCTCCTAATCCATCCTCCCCTAGAATCTTAACCATATTCTCTTGCCAGCTTCCTTTATCTTCCATTCCTCTCCTACATCCTTTCCAAACATGCTCCCATGTTTCCTCCTTCCATTCACATATTCTACACTTTCTTTTCTCTTCTTTTTCCTAATACATGCCCTTCCTTACCTCGTTTCTCAAGCTAAACCTTCTCTCTCCTCATCCCTTTTCTAAATCCTTTGACAAACCTTTCTTTTTTATCATCATATACCATTTATTGTATCTTGACTCTTCAATCATCCTCCATCTTTCTATTAATTGTCTTTCTCTGTCCTTTTTTTTCAATTGTTTATAGTTTCCTCCAGTCCCGTTTTCTATGTCTCTAGCATTCAAAAACTTTCTCTTTCCTTCTTCCCATGTCGTTAATTGTATCGCCTTCACTCTCCTCTCTTCTACCTCCATCAAAGACTCTCTCGCGTACTCCCCTCCCTTTTCCTTCCTCAGCTTTGTCTCAAATTTCCATACCCTCTCTCACCATATATCCTAGCGTCCTCCAGCCTACCCTTAGTTTATACACCTTACCCTTACTTTATACACCTTTCTTGTTAACTCTCAATATCTTTCCATTCTTTCCAGCGTCATACCTTTGATCCGTAACTTAACACCGGTCATACCAGCGTATCAAATAACCACATTCTCCTTCTCCATTTTTTTAAACCTTCTTTTTCCTACTTCTCATATTTATTCCATTACCCCTGCTGCCTTTTTTATCCCTTCTCTTACATGGGCACTATGATCTCCATTGGATTGCAAACTCTTTTACTTCTTCTAACCTTATTCCCTTCCACATCCCCGTCCATTATTTCCGTCTCTTCCTCCTTTTCTAAACCTCATTATCTTTGTCCCTTCTTCATGCTCTGCCATCAACACTGTGTCGTCCTAACTCCTCTCCAACCTTTTCTCTTCATTTCTTCTGCCAAGTCTGATATTATTATATTAAATAAAAGTGTGCTCAGAGGACATTCTTGCCTCACTCCTCTCGCCAACCAGAAACTATCTGCTACTTACTCTCCTACCTTTACCCTGATTTTTGTCTCTCTAAAAATTTCCGATACTTTCTTTATTAATCCCTCTCTTATACCCTTTTTCACCATAGCTTTTTATATTTTGCCTCGGTATAATGAGTCAAAGGCTGCCTTTAAATTCATGAATATTGCTATCATTGTCCCTTTTCCCCTATTAATCCTCTTATTTACTAGATAGTTCAAAGTATATGTTGTCCATCAACACCATTCCTTCTCTAAATCCTGTCCGATTCGGTGGTTCTATCTTTTTTCCTCAACTTATTTCTTTAATCTCTCCGACAAGACAGTTAAATATACTTTATACAGTGTTGGCATCAGCGTCACACCTCTATAATCATTAACTTCCTTTCCCTTGCCTTTTTTCACTATTGGTATCACTACTCTTTCTTTCATAACTCTGGTCACCCCTCCTAGTACTATCACTCCATATTTCCATACTTCATTTGAAATCTCATCTATACTTCCATCCTTCATTATTCCTAACACTTATACTATCTCTTCTCTTATTATGTTCTCTCCTTATCTCTTTCTTTACCATATTTTCCTCTGTTCTTAACTTTTCTCTCTACTCCTACTAGCAAATCAATAAAATAATTTTTTCATGCTACCATTTCAATATCTTGGTTGACTCTTTTTGTTCTTCTTCTTTTTCTATTTACTACCTTCCATACCTCTTCTTCCGTCCTAGCCTTCTCCGCCTCTTCCTCAAACCTTTTTTTCACTTTTTCTTTTTTTGATGACACAACTCATAATACTGTTTCTTTTTTCTCCTAGATTCTTTCCCATTACTTTTTGCTTTTCTTCACTTGCTTAATTCCTTTCTGACTACCTTCTGTTTTTCTTTTCAATCCTTATCACATCCACTTCCATTCCCCCCTTTGTTAACTTCATTTTTGTGTGTCCGCTCTAATCCTCTTTTTATTTCTTCCACTATTTTTTCCATCTCCTCGTCCACATTTCCCTCTCCCATTTTTATATTTCTTACCTTTCTCTAAACCGTCCTTTACCTTTCGTCGACCAATCGCCGTTTCCTACACGTTTTGCCTTTGCTCCATTTTTATTTATATCGATATTACTTTTTTTCCGTCTACCTCTTGCTTCTTGACCTTCTCTTTTGCCTCATTATCCAATATCACATAATCAATGATCATTCCCCTTTCTCCTCCTGAGAGTGTATATTCTCCTTCCTCATCTTCCTCTATATTTCCGTTTAAGATAAAACATCGTAACTCCTCAAAGCTCTTTAACAACTTCTTACCCTCCCGTTTCAGTACCTTATCTGTGGATTTTGTTCCTCTCTCTGCTCCCCGTTCCCTTCCTCCTCTATCTCCTGTTCTCAAATTTAATATCCCTGCCTATTATAAGCCTAATCTCTTCTTTATTTTCTTAAATAGTTTCTTTCATCTACTCTGCTTCCATTTCTCTCTTCCCTTCTTTACCAGTTCTATTATTAATCCTTCTTTTTGTTTTTTCCTCTCTTTCTTATCCTTCTCTGTTATACATTCGTTCCTCACTCCCATCGCCATTGCTCCCAATGCTCTGCCCTTCTTATTCTTCTTCTTTGCATTTTAAACTTGCCATTTATAACCTTTTGGTAACCTTCCTCTTACTCTTTCCCATCCCTTTTCATCTAGTCACGTCTCCATCATTATTACTACATCCCATTTTATCAAATTTCTCATAAACTCTTTTGGGATCGTACTTAAATTACGTAATATCTCCTGAATATAATAATATCTTCCTGAAGATTATCCTTTCAGATATCAATTTTATTATCATTTTCTTTTCTTAAAAAGGCATCCTTTCTGGCTGAAAAGTCGACTGCTCTTTTAAACTTCCTCTTTTTGGATTAAAAATTTACCTATTTTCCTAAAAAATTAACCTTTTGTTTAAAATTCATATTTTTTACTGATAATGTCAACTACAATATTTTTTGCATAAAAACTATTTTTTCTGAAAATATGTCTTTTTGATTTAAAAGTTCGTATTTGTTAGTAGAAATATTGTATCTTTCTTGGATATAAAATGTAACTTTTTTGTTGAGAAGTCAATTTAAATCTTTTTGGATGAAAATTCTACTCTTATTTTCAAAATTTGTCTTTTTGATTTAAAGATTCATATTTTTTTTAGTACAATTTTCATTTTTCTTAGACAAAAATGTAACTGTTTGGTTGAAAATTAAACAATCTTGCTTATCTTTTATCTTGTTTTTGTTGGGTTAAAAAATTCGAATATTTAGCAGAAAATGAACTTACTTTTACAATTCTTATTTTGGTATTAGAAAGTGAACTGGAATGTTCCTTGGATTGACTTTTTTGAAAAAATTTATCTGTTTTAGAAGAAACTTAATCTTTTTTAAACAAAATGCAACTGTTCTGTATTAAATTCAACTCTTGATTAAAACTTTGTCTTTTTACTTCCGAAATTCACCTGGTTTAGCAGAAATTACATCTTTCTTGTATAAAAATGCAACTGTTTGTTTCAAAATTGAACAATTTTGTTTGAACGTCATTCTGTTTGGTTCAAAATGCTGCTGTTTTTTGAAAATTTAACTATTTCGTAGAAAATTAACTTTTTGTTGATGAAAAGATAACTGAAATTCTTTCTGGATAAAAATTCCATTATTTAAAAAAGAAAATTAAGTAAAAATTCATCTGTTTTGAGAGAAATTTCATCTTTCTTGGATAAAAATGCAACTCCTTGATCAAAAATTAAACAATTTTGTTAAACAGTTATACTTTTTAGTTGAAAATTCTACTGTTTTGTTAAAAATTGAACTATTTCATAGAAAATTTCCATTTTGTACAAATTTATATTTTGGTGTTGAAAAATCAACTGAATGAAAGTTCAACATTGAAAAAAATTGTGTTATTTAGTAAAAATTCCTCTGTTTTAGAGAAATTTCATCTTTTTTATTTAAGAAACTCGTCTCTTTGGATTGTAAATGTGCAATTTTTTTGTAAAAACTTATTTTTTGTTACGAAATTCATATTTGGTTCTCGAACAGTCAACTGGAATCTTTTTTATTGAAAATTCAATTATTTTTTTATGATTCAAAATTTCTCGGTTTTAGATCAATTTCAGCTTCCTTGGATAAAAATGGAACTATTTGGTAAAAAATTCAACAATTTGATTAAAAACTCATCCTTTTTGGTTTAAAAAATTCGTTTTCTTGGATTTAAAAAAAAATCATCTTTTTTAGGTGAAATTTCATATTTTTTTGGATAAAAATGCTACTAATTGGTAGAGAGTTTACTAATATGGTTAAAAAAATCGTCATTTTTGGTTAAAAACTCATCTTATTGGATAGAAAATTTAATTTTTTTTGTAGACACTCATTTCTTGTTTTAAAATTCCTATTTTGATCATCAAAAGTAAACTGAAATATTTTTTAATACTATATTCAACTATTGTTTTTTAAATTTCACTTTTGGTTTGAAACTTCTTCTTCTTTTTTGCTTTAATGGAAAAGCCTTTTTTGTTTAAAATTTATTTGTCCTTGAAAAATGGATCAGTTTCGTTTAAAATAATTTTTTGCTGAAAAGCCATATTTTGGTATGAAATCTCAATTTTCGTAGGGAAAATTATTACACTATTTTGTAGGGAATTTATCTTTTGATGTTGAAAATTCCTCTATTATGTTAAAAATTCAATTATTTTGAAAAAAATTCAAGTATTCTGTTTTTAAACATATTTATCTAAAATACTATTTTATTCCGTTAATAAAAGATTTTATGTTTAATTCTATTAGCAATAACTAGCAAAAACATTTCTGGAAACTAAAAATTACGTGCATAAGAGGGGGGGGGGATAAAAATATTTTGTTAGGGTTTCTTACAGGGGTGAGGAGGGGTCTTAGAGAGAGCCTGTAATATGTTACGTAATTTAAGTACGGCCCCTTTATGCAGAATCGGTTTCTGCTAGTGATTTACTCGAGACAATTTCGAGAACATTCGATATTTTCTTGAAACATGTTCAGGTGAACTCAAAACTCCATGGAGATCGAGAATCTTAAAAAAAATGTTTCTTGATTCTTGCCTCGAGATCTCGACATTTCTTATCTAAAATTGTAGATTCTCGAAATCGTCTCGAGTGAATCACTAGAAGAAACCATTTCAAAATATTTCTTAACAGGAACAGAAATTTCAGCAACAATAATTGCATTAGGCTGAAGTCACGTGTTCAAAAAAGTTCTATTACAATGTAGTAAGTAGTAGTATACAGTTTATAGTAGTATATAGTATATAGTTGTATGTAGTATATAATTGTATGTAGCATAACTTAAGTACGTCTTCCTTATGCAGAATCGGTTTCTGCCAGTGATTTACTCGAGACAATTTCGAGAACATTCGAGATTTTCTTGAAACATTTTCAGGTGAACTCAAAACTTCATGGAGATCAAGAATCTTAAAAAAAATGTTTCCTAATTCTTTCCTAGAGATATCGACATTTCTTATCTGAGATTGTAGATTCTCAAAATCGTCTCGAGTGAATCACTAGCAGAAACCGTTTCAAAATATTACTTAACAGGAACAGAAATTTAAGCAACAATAATTGCATTAGGCTGAAGTCACGTGTTCAAAAAAGTTCTATTACAATGTAGTAAGTAGTAGTATATAGTATATAGTAGTATATAGTATATAGTTGTACGTAGTATATAATTGTATGTAGCATAACTTAAGTACGTCTTCTTTATGCAGAATCGGTTTCTGCCAGTGATTTACTCGAAAGAATTTCGAGAACATTCGAGATTTTCTTGAAACATTTTCAGGTGAACTCAAAACTTCATGGAGATCGAAAATCTTAAACAAAATGTTTTGAGATTCTTCACTCGAGATCTCGACATTTCTTACCTGAGATTTTAGATTCTCGAAATCGTCTCGAGTGAAACACTACCAGAAACCGTTTCAAAATATTGCTTAACAGGAACAGAAATTTCAGCTACAATAATTGCATTAGGCTGTAGTCACGTGTTTTAAAAAATTCTGTTGCAATGTAGTAAGTAGTAGTATATAGCATATAGTAGTATATAGTATATAC
>JAAAKG020000019.1:665623-688439 GCA_010014905.2 Druon quercuslanigerum
TATCTATTAAATATTATTAGTTAATTATTAACTTAATTGTTTAATTTAATTTACACTTAATTTAACTGTCTAACATTCCAAGCAAAAATATTTCTTTATTAAAAAAATAATAATTTTAACCAAACAGTCCAACTTCTGAATAAAAAAAAATCATTTTAAACCAAAATTATAAATAAATATAAAAAATAATTTGGGTTTCTTTTTCAACATTTGACCAAATTGGTTTTTTTTTCAGCAAGAGACGATCCTTCTTTTCGCAGATTCCTTAGAACCAAAAAAAGTTTCTAATAGAAATCCTAATTTTTGTCTATGGTGTCTCATACGCTTTTTATTTCAATTCTTATGTAGACTTGACTCCCTAAAAATTTATCTAAAAAATAAGAAAGGAAAAATTTACTTGAAATATCCAATTAAAAATGGAATTGTTACTTCTTCATTTAAAAAAATTAATCTTTCTTTATGAGAAAAATGAATTTGTAATCGAAAGATAAATTTCGAACCAAATAGTTGGATTATCAACTTGAAAACGTAAAATTTTAACAAAGAATTGAGCAGTACAATTTTCTATTTAAAAAAATGTTAACTTAAGACGGAAACTATTTTAACCAAAATATTTTATTTAAATTTTCATTCAAAACGAATAATTATCTACCACAAAGACAAATTTTTCAACAACAAAAAACAGAGAAATTTTGATGTAAAAATTAAAACACTGTAAATGCCCAATATTCCAATAAAAAATATTTTATTTTTAACAAAAAGACAATTATTAACCAAAAAGTCAAATTACTAAATAAAAAATACGTTTTAAACAAAATTTAAAAATAAATATAAGAAAATAATTTGGGTTCCTTTTTCAACAAATTGACCAAATTGGATTCCTTTTTAGTAAGAGACGTTACTTTTTGTCGCAGATTCCTTAGGACCAACCAAAATTTCTAATAGAAACCCTTAATTTTTTTCTATGGTGCCTCATACCCTTTTTATTTAAATTCTTATGTAGACTTGACTCCCTAAAAACTTATATATAAAAAAATAAAAAAGAAAAGATTGACTTGAAATGTTCAATTAAAAATGGAATTGTTACTTTTTCAGTTTAAAAAATTATTCTTTCATCTAGGAAAAACGAATTTGTTATCATAGGATAAATTTTTAACCATATAGTGGGATTTTCAACTTGATAACGTAAAATTTAACAAAAAATTAAACAGCCAAATTTTCTATTAAAAAGATGTTAAACCAAGACAAAAACTATTCTGACTAAAATAGTTTAGTTAAATTTTCATTCAAAGAAATAAATTTTCAACAAAAAAAAATTATTAAACAAGCAGAATAATTTAATTTCTACTAATCTGAGAAAATTTAAAAAAATATATTATTTTTATTCAAAACGAATAATTTTCTACCACAAAGACAAATTTTGCAACAAAAAAAAACCTAGAAATTTTGATGGCAAAAATGGAAACACTGTAAATGCCTAATATACCAATACAAAATATTTTATTATTGACAAAAAGATAATTATTAACCAAATAGTCAAATTTCTAAAAAAAAAGTTTTTAACGAAATTTAAAAATAAATATAAGAAAATACTTTGGGTTCCTTTGGAACAATTGACCAAATTGGGTTCCTTTTTAACAAGAGACGTTACTTTTTGTCGCAGCTTCCTTAGGACCAAAAAGTGGTTATAAAGAACCTCCATTTTTTTCTATGACCCCTCATACCCTTTTTATTTCAATTCTCACGTAGATTAGACTTCCTAGAAATTAATATAAAAAGAACATAAAAAAGGAAACATTTCCTCCGGATTTGTGCCCAAGAAAAAGGAACTGTTTGAAGCTTGAAAACCCGAAGCTAATTCTCCTTCCGGTAAGCAGCAAACATCTTGTTCCTTTTCCCTCTTATTCCTTGTTTAATAATAAGACACCGCCGAAAAGGCGCGAGCGCGCTTTCACGGCTGATAATTGACTGTCTGCGGTGCTCGCCGAGTAGAAGAAGGAAAAAGTATACATGAGAGATGGGAGAAAAGAGGAGAGAAGATTAAAAAAAAGATAGATGCAAGGGAGAGGAAGGACCCAAGTTGGTGAAGAAAGGGGGTGAGTGTTTCGGGAGTCGAGTTCGAGACTATCCAACGAGGGCAAGAAAGAAGCAGAAGGAAGAGGAGAAGGGGCTGCGATTTTGCAGTTTCTTATAAATATTCATTCCTTCTTGCCGATGAATCAGGGAGCTCGAAGCTCGCGCTCCAGGCGGTAAGTCGCGTTAAGAGCGCTAACGAGCGACCCCTTTAGGAGGAAGGGAGCAAGGTGAAGAAGAAGAGCGGGGAAAGAGAAGAGAGAGGAAAGAGAAGAGAGTTGGTAAGGAGGGATAGGAAGACTAATGAGGGACAGAGAGAACTTAAGAGGGTCAGTGAAGAGGAAGCGAGAGACAGTAAGTGAGAGAGGAAGAGAGAGGATTCTTTCTCCCCTCCCGCCCTCTTTTTTCACTCGTTTTCTCTCTTTCTAGGACTGAGGAAGGAGGTAGGAGGAGGAAGCCCTCGGTGGAGCAATTCCACTGCAACCGCGCGCTGCGCGCTGAGTTGTGCGAATTTGTTTAATTAGAAGTTAGGCCGGCGATACATTAGCAATGTAAATACTCCGCTTACCCTCTCTCTTGCGACCTCCCACTTTAGAGAAGAAACCCCTCATCCCCTAGGAGATGAAGCACCTCCGTCGACGAAAACAGCGCTCGTTTGCGAACCCCAGGAACACTGCGTGATTTAGCGTTCCTGGTTTGAGTCGCTCCACTTCGCGGGAGAGCATTTCGTATTTCTGGATGGAAACCTATTTAGTTTTATCTCCAGCGAATTTCAAGAGCTTCATTGAAAAAGATACTTCTACTCACTTCTGGGGTAGTTGAAACTTTTTTTTTTAATTTTACTAATTAACGATTAATTATTCAGCTCCAGGTTATTTTTATATGTTGTGTATTTTCACTAAGAAAAATGTTTGATTCAAATAAATTTTTGGTTTGTTAAAATAAATCTCTTATTTAAATTAAGTAAAGTTCTTGTTTATTTTAAATATATATTTTTTAAATTAATTATATGTTTTGTTCAAGTGAAGTAAATCCGAAACCTCTAGAATAATACAGCGCTGAAAAAAGACCAGTGTCATGAAATCAATCACAGGATAAACTAATTTAGATTTTTGGTTAGTTGTTTAGGAGTCGCCAGCAGGGCCTTATCACGCCTAGCGCCACTTTGTAGTACTGCTTTGTATTATATTTTTTGTTTGAATCAAATAAACATTTTTATAAATTCAAATAAACAAATTTTAACGAAATGCATTGTTTAATAAAAGTCAACTTTTGTTTAAATTAAACAAATTGTACTGAACAAATTATTTGTTTAAATCAATAGGGGAAATATTTACCATTTCTTAAAATTAAATAAACCTTTTTTTAATTAAGGAAAAAAATTGTTTTGATTCAATTATATAAATTCAAACAAATTTTGTTGTTTGATTAAAAAAAAAATTCTGATTGTTGTGTCATCTATGGACTGAATCCAGAATCTATTGAGGTCGAAATATATTTTCTTTAGAAAAAATTAGGCGATACTTATTTTTCCGATTTGCACACAGAATTTTTTCTAAAAAGTTATGCGTATTTGAATTAACAAAATGGCCGCGGTTTTTCTGAAAAAATTAAAAATGGATTTTCTCAAAAAAAAACCACCTTTAAATTTTTTTGTCCATTTTCTTACTTTTACTTTGATAATTAAGATACCTTATAAGTTTGTTTCTTGCTAAATAACTTTTGTAACAAGAAAAATTCTTTTTTGTTAAAAACAAATTTTCTATTTTTTCTTAGAAACCATGATAGATATGAAAACTATATTTTTAAGGAAAAAAATTCTCCCTGCCTCAAAATAGATTTAGGCCGCATGATACTACTGAGATGCCTCTCTTTTCATAGTAGAAAATTTAAAAAAATATTAGGGAAAATAAAAAAGGTAGTGTTTTTAAGAAAATCTTTTTTTTTATTTTCTTCAAATTTGGAAACATAAAAAAAAATATAATATCGGCAAAGAACCACCTGATTATTTTTCTAAATATGTTTTTTGAAGTTTTAAATAATGAAAGAAAGACATCTTTGCTGCATTATACGGGCTAAAAACTTTTTGAGGACGGGAGAATTTATATTCTTTAAAAATGTAGTTTTTGAATTTTTTCAGGAACTGTGAAAAATGTGACAAAAGAACAACAGACATTTTTCAGAGAACTTTTTTTAGATGTGCAAACTTTTACCTCAACATTTTTTCGTATCTATCATTTTTTTTTTGCAGAAAAAATGGAAAATACGTTTGTAACAAAAAATAATTCTCCTGGATACAAAAATTATTTAGCAAACATCACACTCACAAAATATCTTAATTATCAAAGTATAAGTTAAAAAAAAGACATAATATTTGAAGGTGGGTTTTTAAGAGAAAATCGATTTTTAATTTGGTCAGAAAAACCGCTGCCATTTTGTTAATTTAAAAACTTTTTTAATTTTCCGGCAAATTTTGAAAGAAGACTATGAATATTATAAAAATCAAAAAGAAAATAATAAATTTCCTAATTTGCCCGAATTTTATAGAGGTGTAAAAAAAAATCGGGTTTTTTGAAAAACAAAGCACAAAATTCAAATCCTCATAACTTTTTAGAAGAAGTTCTGTTTGCAAATCGGAAAAGTTCTTATTTTGTTGAAAAGTTAAAAAAAAAATGGAACCAAAAAAAATCAAAATTCCTAACATTTGGCGTCAAATTATTTTATTTTCCAACTAAACTTAAACTTTTTTAAGGAAATTGTTGAATTTCGAATCAAAAGATACATTTTTAAAGAAGAAGGTTAATTTTCTACAAAAAATACGAGCTTTCAATAAAATACATGAATTTTCATCTAACTAGTTAAATTTTCTACTCAAAAATGTACATGTTTAAAAAAAAGACTATTAAATTTTCTGTTAAAAAGTATACTTTAAACAAGAAAAAAATGTTTCTTAACCAAAACAGATACATTTTTAATCAAATAAATAAATTTTCAAACGAAAAAAATAATTTTTAAGCCAAGAAGGTTCACTTTGTACAAAAAAGAATAATTTTAAACCAAATAAATTAATTTTTAAGTGAAAACCATAAATTCTAAAAGTTTAATAGTTCAATTTTTAGTAAAAAAATTAGTTGTCTTTTATGAAGATGAATTTTCCATCAAAAAACAGGAATTTTCTTATAAAAATAGAAGAACTTGAAATAGATAAGAATTCAAGTAAAGATATTTTTTTACTTTCCAGTAAAATAGATCATTTGTTACCAAAAAGTCAAATTTTTCACAAATCATTTTTTTTCTACCGTAGAATATTAACTTTAAAAAAAGTATGAATTTTAAACAAAAAGAGATAAATTTTTAAAAAATGGAATAGTTAGAAATTTTCCAAAGAATATAATTTTTCACTAGAAGATAAAGTTTTAACAAATGAGATTAATTTTTTTACTAAAAAGCAAATTATAAACAAAAAAGGTACCTCTTTCAACGAAAAGAATCTTCAACTAAAAAAAAATCTTCATATATACCATAGACACGATTTTTTTATCCAAAAATGTAAACACTTTAAATTCACAAAATTTTAAGTAAAAATATTTTATTTTCAACAATACAGATCATTTTCAAATTTTTCATCTAAATTTTCATCTGAATAAGATAAATGTTTTCCAGAAATTTTAACAGCTACATTTTTTATGAGAAAATTAATTTTTAATCAAGAGAAAAACCATTTTTAAACAAAATAATGAAATTTTCTTTAATAAAGATGAATTTTCAAACAATTAGATTAATTTTCTACAAAAAAAAACGAATTTTTAAACCAGCTATATTATTTTTCAGTTAATAATCTACTATTAAGATGAAATTTTTATCCAACATGTAAACAATGAAAATTGTTCAAATTTTAATTGAAAATATTTTTTTTCAACAGAATAGATCATTTTTTACTTAGTAGTTGAGTTTTCAATTTCAAAAAATGAATTTTTAATTAAGAATATTTTTTTTCATCCAGAAATGCAAACACTTTAAATGCATAAAATTTAGAGTGAAAACATTTTATTTTTTACCAAATCCATGATTTTTAACCAAATGGTTGAATTTTCAATAAAATTATAAAAATTTTGTTGCCAGAAGATAAACTTTGAACGAAAAATCAAAATTTTCAACCGAATATTCTGATTTTAAAATTAAAATTCTACATTTTTAACCAAAAATTGAGTAGGTACTTTTCAGTTAAAAAAAAGTTTTTTAACGATAAAAAGATTAATTTTTTACTGAAAAAAATAAATTTATTCATTTTCAAAAATTTTCAAATATTTGTTTTCAATTCAATTAAAAGCACAACAGTTTCCACAGTGATTTCAAAATTGTTAGGATATTTTTTGTATTTTTCCATAAATTGTCACCCAGGGTCCAAAATTTAAAAAAAATATATAAATACTTTTCAAAATTTGAAAAAAGCATTATTTATCAATTAAAAAAAAATGAGTTTCAATGAAATAACATAAATTGATTGTTTGAATTAAGGTAATGTAATTGAATATTGGCTATGATTTTTATAATAATAATTTATTTTTTGCTCAAAATATCTGAATTATAATAATTTTTTGAAATGATTGTGATGTTGTGAAATGAGTATCTGGATTCCATTTTAAAAATGATATTTACATACATTTCAATGAAAATAATTAATAAATGATTTTTATGTTTTGGACTCATTATTTAATAATGAAGTGATTCTGCTAAATTGTATATTCTCTAGTATTAGTTGAAAGCTTATAATTAATTAAATTTAAACAAAGGCAAATTCAAATTTCAAACACATATAAATTGAGAATTATTTGTATTTTCAATCAGAAATCAAAGTTCCCGTTTTAAAAAAATATAAGTTAAAAATAATTTGTTTGTTTCATTGAAAATAATTGCTGGAGATTTTTTCTGTCGTGAAATATTTATTAATTTTTAGCTAATTATGTTCGACCACAATATTAAATTACATAAAGATTCAATTTCAGACGTTTTGAATTATTCAACATAAATTAATTATTTAGTTTTGGCTTATGTAATTAGATTAATTTTCTACAAAAAAGACAAATTTTTAACCAATTATATTAATTAGTAATTGATTTTTCAATTTCAAACAATGAATTTTCAATCAAAAAGATTTATTTTCATTCAGAAATGTAAACACTTTTAATGCATGAAATTTTGAGTGAAAATATTTTATTTTTAGCCCAATCCATCATTTTTAACCAAATGGTTGAATTTTCAATAAAATTAAATACATTTTTAAGACAGAAGATAAAGGGAAAAAGGAAATATTATTTTAAACAAAAAATTAAAATTTTGAACCAAAAATTCCGATTCTAAACTAAAAATTCTAAATTTTTAACCAAAAATAGAATAGGAACTTTTTTAGGTAAAAAAAATTTCAAATCAAAAAACGAATTTTTATTAAAAAGATTAATTTTTTGCTGCAAAACATAAATATAATCATTTTCAAAATTTTTCAAATATCTTTTTTCAATGGAATTAAAAAAGTAAGAGTTTCCACAGCGATTTCTTAATTTTTAAGATTTTTTTCTGATTTTCTCTGGATTCTGACCCATAGTCACGCTTGGTACAAAAAGGTCCAAAAATTTAAAAAATATATAAATACTTTTACAAATTTTGAAAAAATCATTATTTATCAATTTAAAACAATTCAGTTTTAATGAAGTAATATAACATGATTATTTGAATTAAGGTTATGTAATTGAATATTGGCTATGATTTTTATAATAACAATTTTTTTTTGCTTAAAATATCTCCATTATAATAATTTTTTTAATGACTGTAATGCCTTTTTTAAATGACTTTTTTAATGACTGGATTCCATTTTCAAAATTATATGTATATACATTTCAAAGAAAATAATGATGAAATGATTTTCATGTTTTGAACTCATTAATTACCAATGAAATGATTTTGCTAAAATGTATATTCTCTACAATTAGTTAAAAGCGTATAATTAATTAAATTTAAACAAAGGCAAGTTCAAATTTCAAATATATATAAAGTGAGAATTATTTGAATTTTCAATGGAAAATAACTAAAACTTAACTTTTCTGGAATTGTTATAAAATAAATATAAGTATTCAGATATCAAAGTTCTAGTTAAAAAAGGAATTAATTAAAAATAATTTGTTTTTTTTCAATAAAAATAATTGCTGGTGACTTTTTATGTCGTGAAATATTAATTAATTTTTAGCTAATTATGCTTGACCACAATATTGCATTACATAAAGATTCAATTTAAGAAGTTTTAAATGATTAAACATGAATTAATTATTTTCTTTAAGTTTATTTAATTAATTATTAGCATTTTCAAATTTAAAGAAAACATAATATAAAAATGATTAGAATGCTTCAAAGAAAATGATTGTTTAATGTTGTTCATGTTGTAAAATAATTAATTAATTTTTTCGAAAATAAACTAAATAAATATTGAAATTTTATTATATGATTAAATATTAGGTAGAATTTGCATTATAAAAATTTATTTCTATTAAAACACCCCTATTTCAATTACATAATTTTTCAAAAAATGTTGATGTTGTGAAATAAATATCAGCATTCAGTTTTTGAATTTATATACAAATGTATTTAAATTTTTTCTAAAATTATTGTAAAGGGTTAATAATAAATCAAAGAACATTTAAAAAAAATGAATGTAGAACAAAAATTATTGCAATGCCTAAATGAAAATTATAGCTTAATGATGTATGCTTTATGAACCGATTAATAACTTTTTAGTTTATGTTTTTCACAATATTAAATTACATTAAGATTGAATTGCAATTTCTTTTAATTAAGTAAAATAAATTTATTATTTACTTCAAGTTTATGCAAATAAATATTGACCATAATTTGTATAAGGAAAGTTTGCGTATTTTTCAAATACCTCCTTTTCATTTACAATAGTTTTTTAAAGTGTTGCGATTTATAATGACCATCCAAATTCTGATTTCGAAATTATGTACAAAAGTATTCTAATTTTTCCTGGAAAAGTTTAAAATGTCTTAAATAACTCAAATTTTCAGAAAAATGTAAAGTAAAAATTATTTGAATCATTCACTGAATATAATTCTTTAATGCTTTTTATGTTATGACCTGAATAAATACTTATGAGCTGACTAGCTTTTTTACAATGTTAAAAAACTTAATCATTGAATGTTAATTTTTTTCTGTTTAGTATCATAAAATTTCATTTATTTTAGGCTGTCCCTATTACATTAGTATGATGTTTCGAAAAGCTTATGATTTTGTGGAATGAATGTCTGAGTTTGACTTTCAAAATTATATGTGCATGTGTTTTTTTTTAATTAGCGCAAAAGGTTATTAGTATTTAACATTTTTTAGAGATGAAAGGCAAGTAAATAATTATTTAAATAACCGTTTATTAATAAAAAGTAACACAAAAGTGAGCGCACGCATATGATTGTCTATTGTAAATTTACATATGGTAAGGTATAAAGTGTGCTTAGCATAATTGGTGGATGTTGCGCTAGGACGCATCATGTCAAAACAGGCAACGTCTTCACACTTCGTGCCCTAAGTTTTTCCGAGTAATCGTCATCTCTCCCGCCTAAACGTGTTAAAGTCCTTAGTTCATTGATCCGAGTTCAACCTTTCCTTCAAAATAATTATGATGTCTTAGAATACAAATTAAATTATTTTGCACAGATCCATCAAAGCTTCTTCGAAATAATCGTCAATCCAAAAAACCATTACACAAAAATGGTCTTTTAGAAGAAAAGTTTAAAATAAAAAATTAAAATTTAGGATAAAGTGATAAGAACACCAAATTGGTTTAGAAAATGATGAGCTACATCATAGTGATGTTGCAACTATTAAGTTAATTCATGATAGGATGATAACAAAAATGGATTGCAAAATAAAGATGAGACAATGTTAATATTTTCCGTTAGCAATCTTGATACTCTAGGTAAAAATTTCAACAGAGTCAAAATTAAATTCCTTTGCAGAGATCCAGCAAAGCTTTTTCGAAACAATCTTTATTCCGGGAAACCATGATACATAAATGGTCTTTTAGAAGAAAAGATTACAAATAAAAATAAAAATTTAGGATAAAGTGATAAGAATGCCGAATTGGTTTAAAAAATAGTACACTACATCATAGGGATGTTGCAATCATTATGTTAATTCACGAAAGGATGGTAATAAAAATTTATTGTAAAATGAAGAGGAGACAATATTAATGTATTTCGTTAGCAATCTTGATACTCTAAGTAAAAATTGCAACAGAGTCAAAATTAAATTCTATGGCACAGATCCATTAAAGCTTCTTCGAAATAATCGTCAATCCAAAAAACCATTACACAAAAATGGTCTTTTAGAAGAAAAGTTTAAAATAAAAAATTAAAATTTAGGATAAAGTGATAAGAACACCAAATTGGTTTAGAAAATGATGAGCTACATCATAGTGATGTTGCAACTATTAAGTTAATTCATGATAGGATGATAACAAAAATGGATTGCAAAATAAAGATGAGACAATGTTAATATTTTCCGTTAGCAATCTTGATACTCTAGGTAAAAATTTCAACAGAGTCAAAATTAAATTCCTTTGCAGAGATCCAGCAAAGCTTTTTCGAAACAATCTTTATTCCGGGAAACCATGATACATAAATGGTCTTTTAGAAGAAAAGATTACAAATAAAAATAAAAATTTAGGATAAAGTGATAAGAATGCCGAATTGGTTTAAAAAATAGTACACTACATCATAGGGATGTTGCAATCATTATGTTCATTCACGAAAGGATGGTAATACAAATTTATTGTAAAATGAAGAGGAGACAATAATAATCATTTCCTTTCGCAATCTTGATACCATAAGTAAAAATTTCAACAGAGCCAAAATTCAATTCTATTGCACAAATCCATCATAGCTTCTAGGAAATAATACTTAATCCGAGAAACCATGA
Source organism: Druon quercuslanigerum (assembly GCA_010014905.2). Taxonomy (NCBI): domain Eukaryota; kingdom Metazoa; phylum Arthropoda; class Insecta; order Hymenoptera; family Cynipidae; genus Druon; species Druon quercuslanigerum. Next base: position 676,676 of record JAAAKG020000019.1, read on the forward strand.
TACAAAAATGGTCTTTTAGAAGAAAAGTTTAAAGTAAAAAATGAAAATTTCGGATAAACTGATAAGAACACCGAATTGGTTTACAAAATAATAAGCTACATCATAGGGATGTTGCAAACATTATGTTCATTCACGAAAGGATGTTAACCAAAAAATTTATTGTATAATAAATAGGAGACAATATTAATCTTTTCCGTTAGCAATTTTGATAATCTACGTAAAAATTGCAACAGAGTCAGAATTAAATTCTATTACACAAATGCATCAAAGCTTCTTCGTAATAATCTTCAAAAAGAAACCATGATACAAAAATGGTCTTTTAGAAGAAAAGATTGAAATCAAACATGAAAATTTAGGATGAAGTGATAAGAACACCGAATTGGTCTACAAATTAATAAGCTACATCATAGGGATCTTGCAACCTTTATGTTCATTCACGAAAGGATGATAACAAAAATTGATTGTTAAATAAAAAGGAGACAATAATAATGTTTTCCGTTAGCAATCTTGATACTCTAAATAAATATTTCAACAGACTCAAAATTCAATTCTATTGCACAAATCCATCAATGCTTTCTGAAAATAATATTTAATCCAAGAAACCATGATTCAAAAATGGTCTTTTAGAAGAAAAGATTAAAAGAAAAAATAAATATTTAGGATGAAGTGATAAGAACACTGAATTGGTTTAGAAAATAATAAGCTGCATCATAGGGATGTTGCAACCATTACGTTCATTCACGAAAGAATGATAATTAACATTGCTTTAAAATAAAAAGAAGGCAATAGCGCTGCTTTCCGTTGGCCATATTGAGATTCTATGAGAACATTAAATAATGATTTTCGAAATGAAATTTTTTCCTGCAGATCCTTCAACTCTTTTCAAAAAACTCTCTAAACCAAGAAAATATTATACTAAGAGGCTCTTTAGGAAGCCAATAGTCTAATGAAAAATAATATTTTGGCTTAAAATCTAAATAATTTAAAATTTATTTGCAGAATAATGGCTAAGCCATAGACATTTTGCAACCATCATGTTTCTTCACCAAAAAATAATAATACATATTGATTGTAAAACAAGCAGTATACCCAATATTAATATTTTCCGCTGACAATATTGAGACTATGTGTACACTATGGAGGTCCTTATTTACTCTTGGTAAATTTTATTTCTAAATTTCTTTGGTCTCGCACCTTTATTTTGTTGGAATTAAAAAAAAATGATCTTCACAAAATTTAATCGAAATCGATTAATATTAAAATGTGGGCCAAAGCACTTAAAGTTTCTAATGCATCATAAGGGAAACTATCATAAAATTTCAAATCCATGTAATTGTTTTATAATTGATCGGAAACCTTTGGCTCTATGTTTATGATGTTTAGACTATGTTGAAAAAATATATCTATACGACAATTTTGTTCTTTAAAATTTAGAAAATGGCGGACCCCTATATTTGAAGCAAAATTAGAAGTTCCTCAAATAATAACAAAATCTCGACAAATTCCTTCAAGAGGCTAACGTATTTATTAAAACACTTTTGATAGCTGTTAAAGCTCAAAATTTAAAAAAAATAAAGATTGCCGCTCAATTTTTTTTTAAAACTTATTATATTTTTTTTCTCGACGACAACTTTTCAGGTGTTTTCAGGTGTTTTATTCTATTTTTTTCAATTAAAAACTAAAAAATACTTTTTGGTTGAACTGTTAACTGTTATTTTTTTTATTAAAAAATCAACTTTTAAAAATGATAATTCAATTCCTTGGTTAGAAGTTAAACTATTTTTTTTTTAAATTTAACTATCTGATGAAAAAATGATGCATTTTGTTGAAAATTCGCCTTTTTGTTTATATTACATGGTTTTATAATTTAGAATTAAAAATCTGTTTCTGGTGCAATATGAACTATTACATTTTCTTAAATAAAAAATCCATATTTTCTGATTAAAAAATCAAATTCTTGGTCGACAGTACTTATTGAAAATTTGTTTAGGTATAAATGCTGATTTTGAAATCACGGATATTAAGTTTCATATATAAAGTTCTAGTTTTAAATTAAAATTAAATAATATTTGCGTGTGAAATTCTTGAGTGTTTTCACATTTTTACATGGATACCCAAAAACCACCCTCTAAACTAGGATAATATTTTTTGCATTATATTGGTCGTTGGAACAATTAAAAAAAAATTGAAACGTTACACTCTCTGAGGAGCATGACCTAATTCTAGTTTAAATAAAAAATCAACACGATTTATTCGCTTTATTTTTAATTATTTAAACAAATTTCGATTGTCGAAATGTAATTTTTAAATGAAATGAAACATAATTTATAATTGTTTTAACAATTTCCACTTTTTTTTAAAGAATTGTTCTGTGAATAAGAAAAATGTTTACTTTTTATGAATGATATGAGCTAACAGGATTGGCTATAATTTGATTTCAATTAATTAGCTTACGTTAAAAATTGATAAAAAAATTTACGGGTGGGGAATATGAGGTTTCAACATAAAAAGTGCTTCAAAAATTGAAAGCAATTAGTTAAGGTTGATTGGTTAGCAGAATAAAATTTTACTTCATACGGATGTTTTAACCATTATGTCCCTTCAGGAATCAATGATAATAAACTAATTAATAAATTAAGGTACAAAATAAAATTGATTCTAGACCATTCAACCCTACTACAAAACCTTCTCTAGACGAAAGAAATGTTATCATATAAATATGCTCTTTCAGAAGCAAAAATGAATATAAAAAATAAAATTTTAGAATTAAATCTTAAAAGCGTAGAATTTCGACATCATGCCACATGATCATGATCCTCTGCTAAAAGAAAACAAAACACATCGATTGTGACACAAACGGAAAACTATAGTGATGCTTTCGGTTTGCAATCTTAAAACTTCATCTGAAGACTGCATTACAGTCCAAAAAAATTTGCAGCAGCTCCTTCAAATCTTGTTTAAACACTATGAACCCAGAAAAGAGCATTACATAAATGCACTCTTTTGGAAGTAAGGATTAAAATAAAATATTTTAGGATAAAATCTGAAGAAAAAATAATTGGCTTGCAGAATAATGGCCTACCATCAGGATGTTGCAATTGGCATGTTCCTTCAGGAATCGATGATAATAAAGCTTTGATTGTAAAACAAACAGAAAACAATAGAAATGTTTTCCTTTGGCAATCTTGAGACTCTATGCGTATACTGCATTAAGGTCAAAATAAAATTCTATCCAGATCATTCCCCCTATCTAGACCAAAGAAATGTTATCATATGCTCTTTCAGAAGCAAAAATCAATATAAGAAATAAAATTTTAGAATAAAATTTTAAAAACATAGAATTTCGACATCATGCTACATGACCACGATCCTTTGCTAAAAGAAAACAAGGCACCTCGATTGTAACACAAACGGAGAACTATAGTGATGCTTTCGGTTTGCAATCTTGAAAATCCATCTGTAGACTGCATAAAAGTCAACACAAAATGTCTACTGCTTCTTCAAACCTTATTTAAACACTATGAACCCAGAAAACAGTATTACATAAATGCACTCTTTTGGAAGTAAGGATTAAAATAAAATAAAATATTTTAGGATAAAATCTGAGGAAAGAATAATTGTCTTGCAGAATAATGGGTTGCGCCATCAGGATGTCGCAACTGGCATGTTCCTTTGCGAAAGGATGATAATAAACATTGATTGTAAAATAAACAGAAAACAATAGTGATGCTTTCCGTTGGCAATCTTGAGACTCTGTGTGTACACTGCAGTTTCCATTTCTATTCTGATAAATGGCCGATTCTGCGACAATAGGTGTCCTTTCTCTAGCGATATACACGTCGAGCTGCGTTAGTCCGCATACACAAATTTCGACGAAAGCACTCCCTTCCGAACTGGCTCTGTTCCAGCGAAGACTCGGATCTTTCGATTACATTCCAGGTTTCAACACACTCATGCGATGTATCTCATGGAACCACGTTTACCGGGTACCATCGTCTTGTGCAAAGATTAGGTCGATTTTACCATCCGATCACGAATCCGTTGTAGTTCAGACTATCCATCGTAAATCACTTGAAGAGAAATCTCAATTTGGTATTTGTACATTCAATTAGCCTATGAAATTATCATAATTTCCATAACTATTGCAATAGTTCTATCCCTTGTAGAAATACTTTTAACAATTTTAAAGTCTCTCTACTAAATTTATTTATCAAAGAGTGTTTGCAACAAGATGAAATTATTAATCGTTTAAAACATCAGATTCTCTTCAATCAAATATTTTTAAGTTACGATGAAAAACTTGAGAACAAATTTTCAATTTTAATTCCCCAGCAAACTAATGTTCATGAGAAAAATGTAAATTTACATAGGATCTTTGAAGAAGAACATAAGGATCCTTGGTTTGTAAATTTGACAAACATACAAATCCCTGATTCAGTTACAGATATTTTCAGATCAGGTCAAGTTTTCAGTAACCATGTGATAAAAAGTAAGTCGAAAGGAATGATGGAAATAGTAAAAGATGTTGAATCAAATATTCACAAAATTCTTATTTTGGATCAGTAGGATTTCCGAAACAAGGTTTTCCACTAGTTCTACTAGTCAAAGAGCTTCGTTGATAAAAAATGTTTTCATCTTAGTAGTATAGATCGTAAGATTTCTGAAGGTTTCATGATGACGAAAGAATTTCTTGGAAACAACCATGATATGTTTGCATGAGTGATGATAAAGGCAGTATTCCTGTTTGTATGAAAAAATCGGATTATTTTAGGAATATGGAGAATTTGCTTTCTCATAATGACAGGTTTGAATTATTACATGAGGTTCGGTTAAAAAAGTTAAAAAGAAACACATTTAAGATGCTTGAAGATTGAAGAACAAAAGGACTTCTGGGAAAGGATTTCACGAAATTCATGGAATTCACGGAACTCATGAAACTCATGTTAATCAAGGAATTAAAGAAATTGACAGAATTCTTAAAATTCACGCAACTACGAAATTCTCGGAATTCATTAAATTCGCAGAATTAATGATATTCACGGAATTCGTGGAATTCACGTAAGCTAATAAATTCGCGGAAATCACGCGAGTTCACAAGATTAAAGGAATATAGGAAATTGATGGAATTCCCAGTATTGAAAGAATTCAAGTAATTCATAGAATTCCAGGAATTAGCTGCATTGGACAGATTTATAGAATTCATCGCATTCATGTAATTCTGGGAATTCATGAAATTCATGAAATTTACAGAATTCACAAAATTCATGGATGTCACGTAAGCCATGGAATTTCCGGAATTCGTGAAATTCACAGAATCCTTTGAATTCAAGTAATTTATCGAATTCCCGCAAATAAGGAAATTCACGGAAGTTGTGGAATTCGCGGAATGCATTGAATTCACGGAATTCATGGGATTCGCAGAATTTAGGAAATTTAATAAATTCACGGAATTTAGGGACTTCAAGTAATTCACGGAATTCCCGAAATTCACAGAAGTCATGATATTCACGGAAGTCACGGAATTCATAGAATTGCCGCTATTCATGAAATTTTTTGAATTCACGGTATTCACGAAAGTAAAGTTAATGATGGAATTAAAGGAATTGACTAACTTCGCAACATTTAAGGAATATACGAAATTGATGGAATTCCCGGAATTGGTTTAATTCAAATAATTCATAGAATTCTAGGAAGTCGGTGGATTAAACCGATTCACAGAATTAATCGAATTCATCGAATTCATGGAATTCTCAGAATTCATGAAATTCATGGAATTTCCAGAATTTAGGGAATTCATGGAAATCAAGGAATTCGCGGAATTCATGGGATTCATGTTATTCACGAAATTCACGTTATTTACGAAATTTACGGAACCCGTCAAATTCAAAGAATCCTTTGAATTCAAGTAATTCATCTAATTCCTGGAAATGAAAAATTCACGGAAGTCGTGGAATTCATGGGGTGCATTGGATTCACGGAATTCGTGGATTTCGCAAAATCTACAGAATTCAAAATATTCACGGAAGTCATGAAATTCACGGAAGTCACGGAACTCATGACATTTTTGGAATTCACGGTCACGGAATTGAATTACTAAATTCGCAACATTGAAGGAACATATGGAATTAATGGAATTCCCGGAATTGATGGAATGCCCGGAATTTATGAAATTCAAGTGATTCATAGAATTCTAGGAATTCTCTGGATTGTACGGATTTACAGAATTCATCGAATTTCCGAAATTATAGAAATCCACGGAAGTCGTGGAATTGGCGGAAAGCATGAAATTCATGGAATTCGCAGAATTTAGGGAATTCAAAAAATTCACGGCATTCACGACATTCACGGAAGTCATAAAATTCACGGAAGTCACGGAATTCATATAATTGCAGGAATTCATACAATTTTTGGAATTCACGGTATTCATGAAATTGAAAGTATTCATGGAATTAAAGGCGTTTACTAAATTCGCAACATTGAAGGAATGTATGGAATTGATGAAAGTTTTCGGAATTGATGGAATTCAAGTCAATCATAGAATTCTAGGAATTCGCTGTATTTTCGAAATTGACAGAATTTATGAAATTCACGGAATTAACGCAATTCGCGGAATTCGCGGAGTTTGGTAAATTTACGGAATTTACGGAATTCATGAAATGCAAGGAATTAACGGAATTGATTTAATCATAGAATTTACCGAATTTCTGATAGTCACGCAATTCTTAGAATTTATGCAATTCGCGAAATTTACGGAATTCGTGGAATCCGCGGGATTTATGGAATTCACACTATTCAATGAATTCAAGGAATTCTAGAAAACAAAATAATTTACGAAATTCAAGGAATCTGCAGAATCCAATAAATACACAGAATTCGAGTAATTCAAGGAATTTAAGGACTTTATGGAATTCAGAGAATTAATGGAATTCATCAAAGTCCATGAGATCTATGAATTCCACAAATTCCATGGATTCTTTGAATCTCGCAATTTGCTTGAATTCTGTGAATTCCATGAAGTCGGTAAATTCCATAAATTCTTTGAATTCTTTGAATTCTTTGAATTCTATGAATTCCATGAATTCCACAAACTCCGTGAATTCGTTGATTGCCTTGAATTGCTTGATTTCTGTGAATTCCGTGAATTTAATGAAATGCATGAGTTCAGTGAATATCATGAATTTATCATGAATATCATGAAAATCTCGTGAAATCCTTGAATTCAGAGCGTTGCTTAAATTTCATGAAGTTCATAAAATCCGTTAATTTTGGGCGTTATATGAATTCGTTGAATTTCGTAATTTTTGTGAATTCCTTAACATTCATGAACCCCTTGAATCACGTGAATATGCGCCTTATTATATTGTATAATATACATTTTATAATACTATTTTATTATTATTATTATTATTATTCTTATTATTATTATTAATAATATTAATAATAAAAAAGTATAATAAAAAGTATAATATACAATATAATAAGGCGTATATTCACGTGATTCATATTATATTTTTATTATACTCTTCGTTTTCCTGCAACATTTTGTAATGCAGTGTTAACTTGCATTTCGAAAATAAAGTTCCAATACATGCAGTGCATGTTTCCAAAAGAAATTTTTAACAATTTAAAAATTTAAATGAACTATGAAACTTACTAATCTCTTTAGTTTCTAACCTATAAATTTTTGAATCAGACTACAATCATGTAGCTCTGCTACAATTTTTTCCAAATTTTGTTAAATTTATTATAAGTGAAATAGTTTATTTTTGGAATGAACAATAAAAATGTAACCTAATATTCAAAAATTTTATCAAGTAACACTTAGACAACTTTTAACATCACTCTTTCGAAGAAAATTCTCTGGACTCAAACTCTCTTTTTTCAATTCAAGGATAAATTTTTTGTTTTAATATATTCTAAAAATAAAAATTCAATGTCTTTATATACATTTCCTGGAAGCATTCATTAAAAAAAAATAATTTGTGATTCATAGCGAAGTGCATTGACGTTGCAATTTTCAAACAAGGACTTCATCAATTAGAAACCTTTAAATTTCAAGACCAAAGGCCAAAAATCAAAAAACATCGATACTTTTTAAAGGTCTAAAATACTAACCAATAACATTCCATGGCCTTGTTTGTATTCTAATCTGGCAGTTATAGAAATAAATTTTAAAAAACATTTATCCAATAATTATTGATAAAAAGGAGATGAAGCGCTGATTGTTCACTTTTAAGAACATGATGGTGATCGTTGATCCTAGATAAATATAAATTTTTTCCTGAGATCGTTAAATCTTCAATTAAAAAAGCCAAATTTAAAAAAAATTTAATTTAAATTTAAAAAATTAAGTTTGTCTTGTCAATATCAAAACATGAGTTTTAAACAAGAAGTTAATAATCTAGGAAGATATTAGATTTTTCAACCCAAAAGGAATAATTTTAAATGAAAAAGTTGCATTGTTCAACAATAAGATTCAATGTCATTGTTTGCATTCTAATCCGACAATTAATGGAAATAAATTTTAAAAAACGTTTATCCAATATGTATTCACAAAAAGAAAATGAAACGCTTATTGTTCACTTTTAAGAAAATTTGAGTGATTGTCCTTAGGATATTCAGTTTTTTGTCATCTGAGCTGAGTAAACTTTCGTTAATCCTTGATAAAAAAAATGTTATCAAAATCGTTAAATCTTCATCCAACGAGATGAACTTTCGTCAAAACAATTAATTTCAACTAAGCAATCTAACTTAAAATTTTAACCAAAGAGATGAATTTTCAATTTAAAAAAAATATAAATCTTCAACAAAAAAAAAGGTTTCTTAATGAAACGGTTAAACCAGAATTTAACAAAATACTTAAATCCTCAAGCAACAAAGAATAATTTTTAACCAAACAATTGCACTTTTATCCAAGAAAGTCGAAATTTCCACTAAAACAGATGAGTTGTCAATTAAAAAAGACAAATTTAAAAAAGTTGAATTTTTATTTAAAAAATTAAGTTTGTCTTTTTAATATCAAAATATGAGTTTTAAACGAGAAGTGATTTATCTAGGAAGATATTGAATTTTTCTATCCAAAAAGAATAATTTTAACTGGAAAAGTAGAATTTTTTTAACAAAAACAATCTATGTCATTGTTTGCATTCTAATCCGAAAATTAATTAAAATAAATTTCAAAAAACGTTTATTCAATATGTATTCACAAAAATGAAAAAATGAAGCGCTGATTCTTCACTTTTAAGAAATTGATGGTGATCGACTTAAGGATATTAGGTTGTTTGTCCTCTGAGCTCAGTAAACTTTCTTTGATCCTTCGATAAAAATCTTTAATTATAACTTAATTAAATACTGGGTTCCTCAGAAATTTAAGCTTTAGTAAAAAAAAATTGTATATATTTATGTGGCGTTTAAAGTACATCATTTTCACGCGTGAAGAACTCTCATGAGCGTATGCATGGTGTACATGTATCACGTGTGATCATAATCTGAACTCGGTTTGCCTCGATTAATCGGCCACGCTTTGACACCCTCGTGCTAGCATTGCCCGCGACACCCATATAATAGAGATAAAGTAATGCTATTTAGAAACTGCACTTAAGTTACGTAAAAGCTTTTTAAAATTCTTATATGTATCAGTGAAAAAGGAACCTGCCCAAAAAGAAAAATGCGGACAGCGCGACAGTTTTATCACGCGCTTTGCGCTCGATATTGTATTTACCTAGCGCTGCGCGAGGTCAAATCATCAACAACTGTATGATGTTGATTGTGAAATCTCTTTAGTTAATGCTCCTTCTGGTTTTAGCGAATACATTCTCAATACACATCTCGTGCTTCGCACTCAATTTATGTTTTTTTAATGTTTATATTTATTTAGTTATTTTATTTTAGATTTATAGTATTATATTTATTTATGTACCTCGGCATGAAACTGCTTATTCAGATATTACAAATAATGTAAAAATTTTATTTTTTAAGATTACTTTAAAATTTGTTCCTTATTTTGCTCTAATTTTTATTCTCAGCTACACTGAATAATCTATCATTTCAATAAATTTATATTATTAACATTTATGATATGCTTTGGTATTAAAATAAAAGTTGTTCCATTGTCATATCTTTATAATAAAAAAATGGCGCATTCTACTAAATAAAAAATTTATTAACCACAATTTTTTTTTTATTATTAATTATTATTAATTCATTTTTCTCACTGAATTTCGAATTTTCTTGAAAAATCAAAAATTCAGTGAGAAAAGATAATAGACCAAAGTTGCTTTTCTATTTGTTGCAAAAAGATAAAAAACTTTATCATAAGTAATTTTCTGACAAGATGTGTATTTTTTGTTTCAATTTTGAAAAATAACATTAAAAATAATCTTTTTAATTTCAAAAAATGGCGCATTCTACTAAATAAAAAATTTATAAAACATTTTTCAAAATTAAAACAAAAATTACGCATCCTATCAGAAAATTACTGATGACATTGAGAATAAAAAAATTAAACTTCTGGAAAAACGAAGTGAGTTGCAATAAAATGATAATTAATTTTTTTATTTAGTAGAATGCGCGATTTTTTTATTATAAAGATTATTTTTAGTGTTATTTTTCAATATTAAAACTCAAACTACCCGTCCTATCAGAAAATTACTAATGACAAATTTGTAGATCTTTTTTCAACAAATGGTAAAGCAACTTTTGTCTATTAATGTTTCTCACTGAATTTTGAATTCAAAATTTTAAATTATAATATCAATGTATACGCTAAAACCCGAAGGAGCTTCAACTAAAGGGATTTCACAATCACCAAATTACAGTTGTCGATGATTTTCCCTTTAATTTTAAAAGGTCTGTGCAAAAATGTGGGATAAATACAATTTCGAGCGCGAAGCGCGAGATAAATAAAATATAGAGCGCAAAGCACGAGATAAATCTCTCACGCTGCGCGCATTTCTCTTTTTGGCTAACATTATGCTAACGATTTTAAATTTTTGGAAAATTCAAAATTCAGTGAGAGACCTGAATAGACAAAAGTTGCTCTTCCATTTGTTGCAAAAAGATCTACAAATTTGTCATCAGTAATTTTCTGATCAGATGGGTAGTTTTTCTTTAATATTGAAAAATAACATTGAAAATAAAAAAAATTAAACTTTTGGAAAAACGAAGTAAGTTGCAATAAACTATTTAATAAATTTTTTACTCAGTAGAATGCGCAATTTTTTTAATGATAAACTTTTTTTTTTTGCTAATATCCAATATTAAAAGAAAAACTACCCATCCTATCAGAGAATTACTGATGACAAATTTGTAGATCTTCTAAAAAATATGAAAAAACAAATAAATTTTATATATTTATTATATTTATACTATATTTAAATGAAAAATAAATTTTAAATTTCCTTGAAAAATCAAAAATTCAGTGAAAAAAATCAATAGACAAAAGTTGCTGCTTCCATTTGTTGCAAAAAGATCTACAAATTTGTCATCAGTAATTTTCTGATCGGATGGGTAGTTTTTCTTTAATTTTGAAAAATAACATTGAAAATAAAAAAATTAAACTTTTGGAAAAACGAAGTAAGTTGCAATAAAATATTTAATAAATTTTTTACTTAGTAGAATGCGCAATTATTTAATGATAAACTTTTTTTTTGTTAATGTCTGATATTAAAAGAAAAACTACGCATCTTATCAGAGAATTACTGATGACAAATTTGTAGATCTTCTAAAAAATATATAAAAAAAATAAATAAATTTTATATATTTA
>JAAAKG020000019.1:688539-703193 GCA_010014905.2 Druon quercuslanigerum
CTTCCTCACACTACTCCCCTCCCTACCGAGTGAGTCACGCCTACCCCGAAAGGGAAACGGCTTAATGGTGTAATAAGGAAATTCAATAAAATCAACGAAATCCCGGAATTTATGGAATTCCTGGACTCCCAAGAATTCCTTGAATTCTATAAATTCCAGGAATCCCATGCATTCCGTAAATTCTTTAGATACCGTGAATTTCATCAATTCCGTAAATTCCCTAAATTTCATCGATTCCGTAAATTCCCTAAATTTCATGAATTCTGTAAATTCCATGAATTGCATGACTTCCGTGAATTCCATCAATTAAGCGTACTCAGTAAGTTTCGCAAATTCCATGAATTTCGTCAATTCCCTAAATTTCATGAATTTCGTAAATTCCTTAAATTCCATGAAGTTCGCGAATTTCGCTAATTCCTGGAATTCCATTGCATATATCCGTGAATTTCATGAATGCCATAAATTTCGCAAATTTCTTTAATTCCATGAATTTCGTGAATTTCATCAATTCTGTGAATTCTATAAATCCTGAGAATTCCATCAATTCCATGAGTTCCGCAAATTTCGCTAATTCCATGAATTCCTTGAATTCTATTACATAATTTCCTCAATTTCATGAATGCCATAAATTTCACAAATTTATTTAATTCGTGAATTCCGCGTGGCCATCAATCCCATGCATTCCATAAATTGTTCAGATTCCGTGACTTACGTAGATTCCGTGAATTTCATGCATTTCGTGTATTCCATAAATTCCACGAATTCTGTGAATTTCATAAATTCTGTGAATTTTGTGAATTTCATCAATTCTGTGAATTCTATCAATATTGCGAATTTCTTAAATTCCATTGCATAATTCCGTGAATTTCATGAATACCATAAATTTCACAAATTTCTTTAATTCCATGAATTTCTTGAAATCCGATTGTCCATGAATCCCATGCATACTGTCAATTCTTCAGATTCCGTGAATTACGTGAATTGCATGAATTTCGCGAATTTCATAAATTTCATAAATATCATGAATTCCATAAATTCTGTGAATTCCTTGAACTGCATGAGTTCTGCGAATTTTGCTAATTCCATAAATTTCATTACATAATTCCGTGAATTTCATGATTACCATAAATTTCTCAAATTTATTTAATTCCATGAATTTCTTGAATTCCGCGTGTCAACAAATTCCATGAATTCCGTAAATCTCTCAGATTACGTGAATTTCGTGAATTTCGAGAATTCCATAAATTCCATTATTATCGTGAATTCCATAAATTCTGCGAATTCTATAAATGCTGCGAATTCCTTCAATTTCATGAGTTCCGCGAATTTCGCTAATTTCATGAATTCCTTGAATTCCATTACATAATTCTGTGAATTTCATGAATACCAAAAATTTCGCAAATTTCTTTATATCCATGAATTTAATGAATTCTGCTAATTCCATAAATTCCTTGAATTCCATTACATATTTCCGTGAATTTCATGAATACCATAAATTTCACAAAATTATTTAATTCCATGAATTTCGTGAATTCCGCGTGTTCATAAATTTTGTGAATTCCATTAATTGTGTAAATTCTGTCAATTCTGTCGACTCTTTAAATTCCATGAATTGTGCCAATTTCGCTAATTCCTGGAATTCCATTGCATAATTCCGTGAATTTCATCAATGCCATAAATTTCACGAATTTATTTGATAATAATAATTAAAAATTAATTAAAATTAATTAAAATAATTTTTTTTTCTAAAAATTGTTACTATTGGTCCAGTGGAATATTTATCAATATTGTTCAAATTAACTTTTAATTATGTAAACAATTTCCATTTGCTTATAAAAGGCTTTTGTTTGAAAAATGCATCCAACTGCAGTTTATTATCGTTAATAACATAAATTTATTTTAAAATATTTTCCCAAATATATGACGAATAAATTATTATTTATTTTCAATAACATTTAATTTGTTCAAACAATAATTTTATCATAAAATTTGTACATTTTATTGACAAATTTAAATAAATTTTGTAGACAAGTGAAATTTGTTTACACAATAAAAAATTAATTAACCAATGTTGTATAATATTTCAATAGACCAAAAGTACAAATTTTTAATGAAAATAATTTCAACAAATGAAAATTGTCCACACAGAAAAAACTTAATGAAACAATGTCATGAATATTGCACTAAATAAAAGTAGTTATTTTTAATATGAAAAAGAATTTTCATTACAAAACTTATTGAAACAAATACAATTTGTTTAAAAAATGAAAAATTAATCAACCAATCGTAATAAATATTCCACAAAACGAATGGTAATAATTTTTAGAGCAAACAAGAAATAAAAAAAATTGAAACAAACTTCATTTGTTTAAATATTTTAAAATTAATTAAATGACGATGATAAACTCTATTTATAGTTATCAAAATATATTTTAAACAATTTAAAATCTTTTTTAAAAACTTTATTGTACGACCAATAAAAGATTCCTCTTTTTCTCCGCTTTTCAAGAAACTTTTCCCTTCTCTCGTTTTTTCGCTTAAATGCGAACCGAATTAATAATAGAACCCAATAAATAAATTTTATTCTTTTTGTTTAAAAACTCTACTATTATATTTTTAGTACAGAATTAATTTCTTTTTGTAAAAAAATTCTACTATTTGTTTTAAAATTGAACTGTTTTGTTAAAAATTCATCTTTTTTTTATAGAAAATGTATATTTTTTCATAGAAATGTTATCCTTTTTCGTTTAAAATAAAATTTTTTTGTTGAAAATTCGACTGTCTTCTAAAAAAATCATCTTACTGGCTTCAAAATTCCATTGCAACTTAAAATTCAATTCTACTTGGTTAAAGTTGAATCTTTTTTGTTTGAAAATTAATATTTTGTGGCATGAGACAGAGATCTCGGTTAAAAATTAACTTTTATATTAAAGCTGGATATTTTTAGTTAAAAATTTATCCTGTTTCGTAGAAAATTTGTATTTTAGAAATAAAAATTCAACTCTTTTGCAGAAAATCCTCTTTTCGACTAAAAAATTCGACTATTTGGTTGAAAAATAACTTTTTTGTTCAAAGTTGATATTTGTTTATCAACAGTACGATTATTTTGTTGAAAATTTAATTTTTTTGTTAAAAAATTATACTTTGGAGTTAAGAATTGAATTGTTTTATAGAAAGTTTATTTTTTATGTTTTAAACATTCAACTATTTTGGTAGAACTTTTAAATATTTAGTTAAAAATTAACTTTCTTGTTGAAAGTTTATATTTTCGTGATGAAAATTTAACGGTTTTGTAGAAAATTGGTCTTTTTGGTAAAAAAATGCAACTATTTCATTGAAAATGAACTTTTTTGATGAAAAACAATAGTTTTTGGTCAAAAATTCAACTTTTTGAATTTAAATTGATCTTTTAAAAATTCATGATTTCGAGTCGAAAACTTAATTGTTTTGAAAGAAATACTTTCTTTATGGGCTTGGCAATTCAGTTATTTTCTTGAAAATGAAATTTTTATGTAAAATCTAATTTTTTCTTAGTTGAAGATTTACATGTTCTGTCAAAAAATCGCCTTTACAGCTTGAAAATACCATTATTTAGACGAAAATAATTTTATTTCAAATTCATTTTTTTCGGCTTAAAAATAGATAATTTTATTGTTAGAAAGTCATGTTTTTTGGTCAAACATTCAACACCTGGGTTAAAAGTCGTACTACTTTTTTGTTAAAAATTCATATGTTCGGGACAATAATTTAACTGTTTCGCAGATTTTAAAAAAATTATTAATTAATTCAATTTTTAAAAATTAAAACTAATATTTTATTTAAATGAAACATCAAATATAGCTTCTTTTTTGAGAATTCTTTTTGTTTGTCCAAGAATTTAATTACTTGGCTGAAAATTAAACTACTTTGTTAAAAATAATTTGTGGCACCAATTACCTTGATCTTGAATTGGACTTTCAAGGTTATTTTCAAGGTCAAATTAATTTTTGGAAACGGGAATCCCTAGATTTGATTCTAGATTTTGAAAGAGAGGAAAATTTTTCGTTAAAAATGATATTTATATGAAGGTCATCGCAAGGTCGAATGAAGGTCAAAATTGCGATAACGTTTATACAATAGGTGTTAGTTCGGAATTGAGGTTGTGAACAGCAAAATGTTTTACAGAAAAGTTGTTAGAGGCCAAAGGATCACCCAGTGCTTCCAATGACATTGACTTGGAATTCGATTTGAAGGTTACTTGAAGTTCAAATTAATTTTATTTCAAAAGGAAACCATACTTTTAATTCCAGATTTGACAAGAACAGGAAATTTTACGTTCAAAATGATATTTTTATGAAGTTCATTGCAAAGTACAATGAAGGTCAAATTTGCGACAAATGTAAAAAGACCGGTGTTAGCACGGAATTGACGTTCGGAACATCAAAGTATTTCGTAAAAAAGTTATTAAAGGCAAAGAGTTTACCTACTGTTACAATTGACATTGACCTTGAATTCGATTTCCAAGGTTAATTGAGGTTGAAATTAATGTTGTCAATGGGAACCCCTAACTTTGATCTAAGATTTGACAACAACGGGAAATTTTACGTTCAAAATTATATGTTTAGAAGTTCATGTCAAGGTCAAATGAAGGTCAAATTTACTATGTTTAAATAACAGGCGTTAGGTCGAAATTGAGGCGGAGAAAAGCAAAATATTTTAGATAAAAGTTATCAGAGGCAAAAGGATAAGCTACTGGTACCAGTCATATTGACTTTGAAGTTTATTTTCAAGGTTATTTGAAGGTCTAATTGACTTTTTTAAAAATGGTAACCCCTACTTTTTAGTCCAAATTTGAAAAGAGCGGGAAATTTCACGTTTTAAATCATAATATCTATCAACGTCCTGGCAAGGTCGGATAGAGGTCATTTTTCTGTGTATTACAGAAATTAAAAATAAACTTTTAAAGTTCAAAAGACATTAAAGATCTTGGTCATCAAGATAAGATCTTACTCTTTTTAAATATGAGGTCAAAAGTAGGGGTTTCCTTTTTAGAAAATCACTTTGACCTTTAAATAAACTTGAAAGTCGAATGAAGGGACAATGTCATTGATACCAGTAGAACATTTGCTTCTAAAAACTTTTGTTCAAAACATTTTGCTGTTACCTACTCCAATTCCGAGATCACATCCATTATTTAAACATTATCGCATATTTTAGCTTCATTCGACCTTGGCATGACCTTCATAAAAATATAATTATAAACGTAACATTTTCTTTTCTTTTTAAACCTGTGGTCAAGAGTAGGGGTTTCCATTTGAAAAATCACTTTGACCTTGAAATAACCTTGAAGTTCGAATTCAAGGTCAAAGTCATTGGTAGCAGTAGACTTTAAATCTTCAAAATTTGAAACACATTTTAAGTATTATTTCGCATGTTTGTAATAGCCATAAGAGTAATTTAGAAGCCCATTGAACCCTTTTTAAATTCTGCATAAACAGTTACCCTAAAAGAATCTAATCCCCGCAACAAACAAATTTTGATTGATCCCGGAAGGAAAGAATCTCGTGTTGAAGTGAAAGCTATTCCGAGTATTTTAACGCGACACGCCACATTAAAATGTATTAATATTTGGCCGTCGTCGTGGATTGGCTGATGTCCAAACTTCCTGATGGCGCCTTCGCTGATCAGGTAGAGTAGAAGCCTGAGAGTCACGAGAAGAAAGGAAAAGAGAAATCAGAGAAGCCTAGGGCCTAGACCCCAAACAAAGAAACAGGAAAGCAGTTGATGCTCAGAAGGGGGTGGTGGTGGGGGGCGGAGAAGGTGGTCCCCTCATTGGTTTTCCCGAGATTAACACCCATAACTCATTCCGGACACGGAGCCGTGCGTCACTCGTATATGCTATAATTGCCGACATAAATCAATCGTCCGATGAGATCATAAACCCGGGGCGATACACTGCGCCAACAGATCCATATAACATCAAGTGACCGGACTGCGTGTTAAATGTCAATTGGTAACGTCCCTGTGCACCGAGTTATAATGCTTATGAAACGTATTCATGTAGATTCCGTACATTTAAGGATTCGGAATTACAGAGGGTTCAAGACAGCATCACCATCAATATATTTGATGAAATATATTTAGAGGTCACTGCGATCAAGACATCAAGAAGGCTTATCGTCATCATTAATCAATTTCCGATCTCATTTCATTTGTTCTCCAAAAAGATTGTGCAAGCTCTTTCCGAAAAGTATGTGTACTTCTTCCCCAGGAGCAAGAGTGAATTCTAATCAATGGTAATTATAGAATTTTTAAAGTACCCCCCCCCCCTCCCCCCGCTTGGAAGCCAAAACCTTCTTCAGAACGTCTTCTTTTTATAAGATTATTCAATTTAGGAAAAATTTCGAAGTTCCAGGGAGCCAGAACAGGGGTGAAAGCACGGAGAAATATGGATGGTCAAAGTTAGAGGGTCGAAATTTAGAGAGCCAGACTGTCTTTCTACAGGGTCGAACGGTCCTACTAAATTTTTTTTGATATAGGTAAAAATACTCTCATTTTATGGCCAGTCCGACTTTTATCAGAATATCAGACTCACTATCAGAGATAACTAAGGTATCCCTTTCTGGATGGTCAATACGAACATCTCGTTTTCATTTATTTCGACCATCCACGAAAAAGCAGATAAGCCATCGCGATGGTCAATTTCTTGTTTTTTGCGCGACAATCGTGCGCGTAAAAAATTAAAGGGTATGAATAAATTTAAAATTTATCCTAATTGGCTTAAAAAAAGACAGTTTTTACCCTAATTCCAGTGTAAAGGGAGCACTTCTTTTAAGGATTCATTCAACCGATCTTATTCTGTAAGTACCTGTTTTAAATGCGTAAGTCTAATGTTAATGTTTTTGTTATAACTAATGCGATATTTTAGAAATTTAATTAAAATTTTGTTTGGAGGTTAATATCATTTTGAAATAGAATATCCTTGTTTCATTGATCACTGTTAATTCTAGAAATAATAGATTTAGGTTAATCTTGAATTTTATGCATTAATTTAAAAGTAAATCCTTATTTTTCAGTTCTGAGATCGTTCCACTCTCGAGAAAATTAATTTTTTATCTTAAAATTTAACTATTGGATTGAAAATTAAATTTACGTTAAAATTTTATATTTTCGTTTTGAAAATTCCACTACTTTATTTAAGAAATTCTTTTCTTTGTCTTTTAAATTTATCAGTTTGGTTCAAACGTCAAATATAACAAAAAAAATTATTTGGAAATAAAAAATTAAATTGATTTTTTGAAGAAAAAAGCATATTTAAATTTTTGTTATTTTTTAATTTTCATATTCATTATAAATAAAATAAAGGGTTTGATATTGAATATATAACGCAATTTATATATTTTCGCGTGGATAATCATGTTCAAAAAGTTAAATTTAATTTTAAGGCACATAAGACATGGTAGGTTGAAAATTAAAATATTTTGTTAAAAAAATTTCTTTCGTAGTTGAAATTTCAATTTTTTATTGAAAAATCAAGTACTTTATTTAAAATAAACGTTTATCGTAAAAATTCTACTGTTTTGTAGAAAATTCGTCTTTTTTCTTTAAAAATTAAAATTCATAGTCAGACAGCCATATAGTTGAATTAAAAGTTCTATTTTTGTGAAGGTAATTTGTTTATTTTTTTGGCTTTAAAATTAAATTATTTCTCGGAAACTTTATGTAGTTTTTTCAAAATTCGTCTGTTCTAGTCGAGAATTCATCTCTGCGGTTGAAAATTCGATAAATTTTTTAATAATTTGTTTTTATTGTTAAAATTTGGTTTATCGGAAAATTTAACTGTTCCCTGTTTGGTTAATACTTAATCATGTATATTATATAAGTTTTAAAATCATATTTTTTGATAGAACATTAATTTTCTTGACCGAAAATTCAACTTTGTGGTTGAAAATTTTAATCTTTTGTTAAAAATTCGTTTTAATGAAAATTGATATTTTTTATTTAAAAGTTTAAATTTTTTATTGAGAATTGAAGCATTTCATTTTAAATAATTTTTATGGTAAAAATTCTACCAGTTTGTTAAAAATTAATCTTCTTGTTTTGAAAAGTAAACTTTTTAGTTGAACAATCATATTTTCAGTGTTACAAATTAATATTTTTGTAGATAATTTGTCTTTTTGGCTTTAAAATTAAATAATTTTTGGAAAGATTATTTATTTTGTTTAAAGTTCGCTCTTTTTGGTAGAACATTTTTCTTCTGGGTAGGTAATTAATTTGTTTGGTTAAATATTTAACAACTATTCCATGATTGGTTGAATCTTTATCTTCTGAATTCAATAAGTTGAAAATTTCTATTTTCTATAGAATATTTAATCTCCTTGGCAGAAATTTCATCTTTTGGTTGAAAATTGTTTTTTTGTAGTAATTTTTTAAATAGAGTTTTTATCTGAAAATTCAACTATAAGTACCATTTTTAGTTGCAACTGTATCTTGTATACTGTGTAAGTTAAACAATTTACTGTTGGGTAGAAAATTCATGTAATTTGTTACAAATTAGTCTTTTGGGTAAAAAAAACTTAAAAAAGAAAGGACATTACTAAATTTTTGTTGCCGGTAATTTTCAAGTAACAGGTAAAGTTCACTCTAAAATAGCTTTAAAGATAACTTATTGTTTACTTTCTGTGAATCTCCTTTGTTAAAAATTAAACTTTTTGGTTCAAAGTTAAACTATTTGGTTGAAAATTCGTCTTTTTTATAGAAAATTATTCTTCTTTGTTGAGAGTTTAACTTTCTCTTTGAGAATCTTGTTCAAAATCGATAATTTTTTATTGAAAATTATCTTTTTTGTGGAAGATTCATCTTTTCTGAATTCAAAATCCACTGTTTTTCAAAATATTTCACTTTCTACCTTAAAAATTTTAATTTCATATAAATATTAATTTTAAATAATTAAATTATTTTCTAAATCTCATATTTTAATGCTCAAAGATCAAAATAAAATTATTTATGGTTGAAAATTCAGCTATTTTTCGAAAATTTGTATTTTTATTTTAAAAATTCATCTATTTTACTAGAAATTGCATTTTTCTTTAATAAAAATGCAACGGTGTTGTTTAAAATTGAAGATTTTTTTTAAAAAGTTTTTTTTTCTTTGTTAAAAATTCAACTGTTTTGTTGAAAAATAATATTTTTGGCTAGTAAATGCGACTATTTTCATAAAAAAAAATTTTCTCATTTAATACTTATATTTTTATGCCGAAAAGTCAAACTAAAATCTTTTTTGGATGAAAATTCAACTATTTTTTTATTTGTCTTTTCTGAAATATTAAAAATTAATGTTTAATTTTCGCAGAAGATGAACTTCTTCTTTTTTAAACGTATATTTTGATGTTAAAATATCCGATAAAGTCTTTTTCGGATAAAAATTAAATTTTTTTAATTTTAATTTTTTGTTTAAAAATTCATCTTTTTTAGAAGAAATTTCATCTTTCTTGGAAAAAAATTCTACTGTTTGCTTAAAAGTTAATCTTCTCTCTGTTTAAGGATTTAACTTTTATTTTGAAAATTTTGCTTTAACTACATTGTTTATAAATACTTTTTTTGCAACATTTATATTTTAGATGAAAATTAATTCCTTTGGTTAAAGGTTTAAATAGTTTGCTGGAAATGCATTTTTTTCATGAAAATTAAACTTTTTACGAAAAAATTATAAACGAATATTATTCATGAAAAACAAAAAAATATTTTTGTATAAATTTTGTGAGAAAATTTTCGTTTAAACATTTAATTTTTGGGCTTTGATTATATATTCATATTGACACTTCGAGAAAATCAAACAGACCTTCCATTTTGCTCCGTGTGGGGACTGCCAAAGTTGCGGATGGCGCTTGTACAATTTCTGGTGTTTCAACAGAAATTGCGGAATAAGCTGCGATTAATGGGCAAGTGATGAAGAACCCAGTCGCCACTTTTTCGTGGCTCATCCTCAAATTTTGGCTCAAAATTTGTAAAATAAAAGTTTTTGGAAGCCAAAGGCACAAGTTAGATCACAAAATCACTTTCCGAACAGAGCTTGTCCAAGTTAAATATAAACCAAAAGGAAAACATGATTTTGAATATCGTAGGGGTTGCTTAAAAGCTTCGACACGATATTTTGAAAACTGTTTCCACATTTCCATTTATAAAATAAAACACAAAATAAAAAAACAGTATATTTTATCAAACTTTACAGCTTAAAATGTTAACTTTCTAAACAAAGTGGAATTTTCAACAAAGAAATTCATTTAAAAAAAAAACAGTTACATTTAGAACCACATAGATAGAATTTCAACCAAAGGACTGAATTTTCAATAAAATAGTTGATTTTTTAATCAAATAGTTAAATTTTCTACCTACAAAGAAGAATTTTCACTTAAGTAGTCGAATTCTTGAAAAAAAAAATTTTGCATAAAAAAGTTGCACTTTGATTCTCAACTAAAAAGAATTAATTTTCAGACAAAAATAAAATAGTTAAGATTGTAGTTTCAAAATTTATTTTCAATAATATAAATTTTCAGTCAGAAATATGGATCCTTAACTAATAACATGAATTTTTAAGAAAGTAAATTAATTTTCACCCCAGCAGTTGAAGTTTCAATCAATAAAATAAATATTCTACCAAAAAAAGGAATCTAAAACAAGATAATATATTTTATACCAAGAAATGAAATTTTTATATAGAAAATTTAAATTAAAAACAAAAATAAACTAGTTATGTATTTAGTTTTTATTCCAATTCTCACGTAGATTCGACTTCCTGGAAATTAATATAAAAAAAGATAAGAAAGGAAACATTTCCTCGAAATATTCAACAGAAAATGGATCAGTTCTTTGATTAGTTCTAAAAACCAATTTTTCATAAAAAAAAGAATTTAGAATCAAAATATAAATTTTTAACCAAATATTTGAATTTGCAAATTAAAACGAACGACTTTTTAAACAAAAATATCAACAGATGAATTTTCTGTTTAAAAACATATACCGCCAAGAAAAAAAATTTTTTTCGAAAAAGATCAATTTTAAATCAAATAAATAAATTTTTAACACAGAATATGAATATTGAACTAAGAAGATTTATTTCCTACCAAACAGAATAAATTTTTGAAAAATATATCTTTTCTAGCTAAAAAATATAAATTTTAAAATAAAGAATGTAGTAATTAACTTTTCAATTAAGAAATTTAATTTTCATTTGAGACGATTTTTGACACCAATTTTTTAACAACACAAAATATAACTTTTGAAAAAAAAATTGGTAACACTTTAAATGCATAACATTTCAAACAAAAATATTTCATTATTATTAAAGTAGCTCATTTTTAGCCTTAAAATTGAATTTTTAATAAATTACTTTAATTTTCAGCTGAGAGCAATACCTTCTGAACAATAATTAAAAACGAATATAAAAAAATAGTTTGGGTTGCTGTAGAACAATTTTTTATTTTTGTTTTTTTTCAGCAAGAGACGTTCCTTTTTCTTCATAGCTTCCTTAGAACCAAAAAACATTTTTAATCCAATTCTCAATTACATTCAAATTCCTAGATATTAATATAAAGAAAAGTTAGGAAAGGAAACATTTCCTCGAAATAATCATTCAAAAATGGATTAGTTACTTTTTCAGTTTAAAGGATTAATTTTTCATTAAAGAAAAAACAAATTTGGAATCAAAAGATTTTTTTCAGCTAAAAAGTTTCATTCTTAATTCGAAAACGTAAACTTTAAACAAAAAATTGAACATTTACATTTTTTTTTTAAATCTCAAAACAGTACAAAAACTACTTTTAACCAAAATAGTTAAATTTTTAATCAAAGAAATAAATTTTCAAAAAAAAAAGATGAATTTCCAAGCAAGAAGATTATTGAATTTGTACCATGCAGAACAAATTGAAACAACGTACATTATTTTCATTCAAGATGAACAATTATCTGCCACAAAGACAAATTTTTCAACAAAAAAAAAGATCATTTTTAACCAAATCGACCAATTTATGAATAAAAAAGATAATTTCAAACCAAAATTCTAAATAAATATAAAAAACAATTTGAGTTCCTTTGGAAAAATTGACCAAGTTGGATTTCTTTTTAGTAACAGACGATCCCTTTTGTCGTAGAATCCTCAGAACCAAAAAAATTCCTAATAGAACCCCCAATTTTTTTCTATGGTGTCTCATGCCCTTTTTATTTCAATTCTCATGTCGATTTGACTTCCCAGAAATTTATATAAAAATAAGAAAGAAACATTCACTTAAAATATTAATTAAAAATGGAAACTAAAATTAATAATTAAAATTAAAATTTAAAATGGAATTAGTACTTTTTCAGTTTAAAAAATTAATCTTTCATTTAAGAAAAACGAATTTGGAATCAAAAAATAAATTTTTCACCAAATAGTTGAAGTTTTAACTTAAAAAGCAAAAATTTTAACAAAAAATTGAACAGTAAAATTTTCTATTAAAATAAATGTTAAACCAAGGCAAAAACTATTTTAAGCAAAATATTTTAGTTAAATTATCACAAAGACAAATTTTTCAACAAAAAAAAACAGAGAAATTTTGATGGAAAAATTGAAACACTGTAAATGCCTAAAATTCCAATACAAAATTTTTTATTAATAACAAAATGATAATTATTAACCAAATAGTTAACTTTCTAAATAAAAAATACGTTTTAAATGAAATTTAAAAATAAATATAAGAAAATAGTTTGGGTTCCTTTGGAACAATTAACCAAATTGGATTTCTTTTTAGTAAGAGACGATCCTTATTGTCGCAGATTCCTTAGGACCAAAAAAGGTTTCTAATAGACACCCTTAATTTTTGTCTATGGTGCCTCATGCCCTTTTTATTTCAATTCTTATGTAGACTCGACTCCTTAAAAATTTATATAAAAAAATAAAACAGGAAAGATTGACTTGAAATGTTCAATTAAAAATGGAATTGTTACTTTTTCAGTGTAAAAAATTAATATTTCATTTAAAAAAATGAATTTGGTATCAAAGGATAAATTTTCAACCAAATAGTTAAGTTTTCAACTTGAAAACGTAAAATTTAAAAAAAAAATTGGAAATCAAAATTTTCTATTAAAACAAATGCTGAACCAAGACAAAAACTATTTTAGCCAAAATAGTTAAATTTTCAACTTGAAAACTTGAAATTTCAACAAAAAATTGAGCAGAAAAATTTTCTATTGAAAAAACTATTCAACCAAGACAAAAACTATTTTAACCAAAATAGTTTAGTTAAATTTTCAATCAAATAAATAAATTTTCAAACAAAAAAGATGAAGTTTCAACTAAGAAGATTAATTTAATTTCTACTAAACAGAAACCATGTTCAAAAATACATTATTTTCTTTTAATACGAATAATTATCTAATACAAAAATATATTTTCCAAGGAAAAAAAGAAAAATTTTGATGTAAAAGTGGAAACACTTTAAATGTCCAACATTCCATGCAAAAATATTTCTTTATTAAAAAAATAATAATTTTTAACTAAGCAGTCTAATTTCTAAATAAAAAACATGATTTTAAACTAAAATTAAAAATAAATACAAAAAATAATTTGGGTTCCTTATTAAACAGTTGACCAAATTGAATTCCTTTTCAGCAAGATACGATCTTTTTTGTCGCAGAATTTTTTAATAGAAACCCTATTTTTTTTTCTATTGTGACTTATACCCTTTTTTCAATTCTCATGTAGATTTAATTCCCTAGAAATTTATATAAAAAAGTAAGAAAGGAAAGATTGACTTGAAATATTAAATTAAAAATAGAATTGTTACTTTTTCAGTGTAAAAAATTAATCTTTCATTTGAGAAAAACGAATTTGCAACCAAAGGATAAATTTTTAACCAAATAGTTGGATTATCAACTTAAAAATGTAAAATTTTAACAAAGAATTGAACAGTAAAATTTTCTATTAAAAAAAAAGTTAAATCAGGACAAAAACTATCCAAAATAGTTTCGATAAATTATCAATCAAATAAGTAAATTTCCAAAAAAAAAAGATGAATTTTTAACCAAGAAAATTTTTTTTAAAATACATTACAAAATAAAATATGTCTTTATTAAAAAAAAATAATAATTTTGACCAAACAGTCAAATTTCTAAATAGAAAAGATCATTTTAAACCCAAATTAAAAATAAATATAAAAAATAATTTTGGTTCCTTTGGAAAAATTGACCAAATTGGATTCCTTTTCAGCAAGAGACGATCCTTTATATCAAAGATTCCTTTGGACCAAAAAAGTTTATAATATAAACCCCAATTTTTTCTATGGTCCCGCATACCCTTTTTATTTTAATACTTATGTAGATTCGACTCCCTAGAAATTTATATAAAAAAATAAGAAAGGAAACATTGACTTGAAATATTCAGTTAAAATGGAATTAGTACTTTTTCAGTTTAAAAAATTATTCTTTCATTTAAGAAAAACGAATTTGGAATCAAAGGATAAATTTTTAACCAGGACAGAAACTACTTTCAATCAATATAATTAAATATTCAATTAAAGAAATAAATTTTCAAAAAAAAAAGATAAATTTGCAACCAAGAAGATGAATTTAATTTCTACTAAACAGAAAACATTTTTAAAAATACATTATTTACATTCAAGACGGATAGTTATCTTCTACAA
>JAAAKG020000019.1:703293-731713 GCA_010014905.2 Druon quercuslanigerum
ACATAGAAAAATTTCCAGAGGTACCGGCTCAGGGATCGAACCCCGGACCTCTGAGGTGAAGTCCGAGCATCTAACCATCTAAACACTGAGCCACCGAGGCTCAGTTTTCAATTATTATTATTATTATTATTATTACAACTGTTTTGTAAAAAATAAATCTTTTTGGCATATTAAAAGTTTGTCTCTTTTAGTTAAATTCAACTGTATTTGATTAAAAATTTAAATCGTTTTTGGTTGAAATATAAACTATTACAGTTTGTTTTGAAAAATAATATCTTCGCTTGAAGATTTTACTATTATGTTGAAAATTATTTTTCACTGTCCTTGACAATTATCTTTTTTAAATGAATATTTATCTATTCAATCTTTGACTGAAAATGAATTGTTAGTTGAAAATTTAACGACTTTGTTAAAAGTTAAACTATTAAAATTCAATTTACTAGTTGAAGATTTAACTATTTTGTGAAAACATCTTTTTTTGTGTGGTTGAAAAATAACTTTTTATTATAATTTACCTATTCCATTGTTGGTTAAAAATTTGTATTTTTTCTTGTTGAAAATCCAACTATTTGGCTTCAACCACATATTTCTAGATTAAAGATTAAACTATTTTAGTCAAAAAATAATTATTTTCTTGAAAATGCAACTAATATTAAGTCAAAAATCATATTTTTTAAATAAAAATTGAACTTTTTTATCATTTTGTTTTTGGTTAGAACATTCATATTTTTAGATTGATAATGCAACTATTTTATAAAAAATTTGTCTTTTTTTGGTAGAAAACTAATCTTCTGGATTGAAATTTTAAGTGCTTGTTTGAAAGTTGAAATAATTTGTTAAACATTTATTTTATTACTTAAAAATTTATCTATTTATTTAAAACAGTAATGGTTTTGTTGAAACATAATATTTTTTGGTAGGAAGATCAACAGTTTCTGATTTAAAATGAAAATGTTTTGTTAAAGTATCAACTGTTACATTTATTTAAAAATGACCTTATTGATTAAAAATTTAACTATCTTGTTAAAAAATGTTTTTTGTGGTTGGAAATAAAAAGTTGAATTACTTTGTTAAAAGTTGAAATACTACGTTCAAAATTCATTTTACTGGTTGATGATTTACAAATTTGGTTAATTTTTTTTTTTGAATAAATTAAAAATAACTTTTTAAATTAAAATTAAACTATTCCATTGTTAATGGAAAATTTATCTTCTTAATTTGAAAATTAAACTATTGTGTAATCATATTATTTTTAATTGCAAATACGATAAAAATTCAATTATTTTCTTGATAATGCAACTATTTTATTAAAAAATCATCTTTTTTTAATTCGCCTTTCTGGATAGAAAATTCATCCTTTTTTATTGGAAATTCAACTATTTAATCAAAAAATCGTCTTTTTAGTAGAAAATAATTCTCTTGGGTTTAAATTCAACTGTTTTTTTTGGAAAATTTGTCTATTTCGATTGAATATTCTATTACTTCTACCAAAAATTTAACTACGTGGTTGAAAATTAGAATTTCATATTTTCTGTTTGAAAATTCAACTTTTTTCTAGAAAAATGCGTGTTTTTGGGTTAAAAATTCTATTTTTTTTATCGAAACCTCAATTATTGGATTCAAAGTTAACATCTGAATGAGAATTTATATTTTCTGGTTCAAAATTGAACTTTTTGGTTAAAAATTCTTCCTTTATGGTTGAAAAGTAAATTTTTAAATAATAATCGACTATTCCATTTTTGGTTAAAAATTGATAGATATAAGTTGAAAACTCAACTGCTTGATTAAAAGTTGAACTAATATGTTCAATATAAATTATTTTGTTAAAAATTTGTATTTTTGGATTGAATATTTCTATTATTTTGACAGAAAATTCAAATGCTTGGTTCAAAGTACCACTTGCTTGAAAATTCATATTTTCGGGTTGAAAATTGAGCTTTTTGGTTGAAATTTTGTCGGGCAGATTTTCGCTTTTAATAAAGAAACTTTTAATTTAATTCGATAAAAAGAATATCATTATTTACTAGCGTAGAGACTTGATTGCGAAGCTAGGAGTTTTGTATATTATAACGACAGGAGCGGGTACGGGGACGGGGAGGGGGAGGGGGACGGGAAAAAGGACGGCAATAAAAGGTAGCTGTTGGTAATCGAATATCCTAGAATTTAATTCCTATCGGTCCAGCCGGACTTTCATATCGTCCGCGTTCTGCGACAGTCGCTTAATCTAATTTATTTCATGACACCCGTGGTACTATACCGCGAAACTCCATTCAATATCAATGTTCAACATTTTCTGGAAAATGCACGATTGGCCCAATATTGGTCGCGGTATTTGGCCAAGCAAGCTGACTTTTATACCACAAAAGATGTATTTTCAATCCAAGAGGACGAATCTTCAGCAAAACAGTTGACAATTTTCGACCAAAATAGATTACTTTAACAAAATAATTGAATTTCCAGTTTAAACGCTAATTTTCAACAGCAAATCATTGTTCGACTGACGGTTACATAAAAATCTTGTACAAACTCTTAAAATTAACTTTGACGTAACATTGAGGACAAAATCTGCAAGGATAGGCACTGCCTAATTTAAGTTAAAGATTAACCTCAAGAAAGGTTTTAATTGAAGTAATGGAAAAGTCAGCTTTGGTTCCAAATTTGCAGTTCTCACAATAATAATATTCTTGAAAGCTTATATAATTTTATCAGCAGTAATACCCGTTTGCACAACTGTCTTGTGTTGCGCAATTTATGCGCCAAGTCATTGTTATCAATTCAATGTAAATAGCGAAAGTTTCCTTTAAATATTATAAAAATAAAAATTATGGAATTGTATTTTTTATAACATTGTCCTAAATTATAATGTAGGTGATTTATCTCGTATAAATCGCATGAATATTCCGCAAGTTTCATTTCTAATAAATTTAATTTCACTGAAAATGAAGTGACCTAAAAGTCATTCATCAGAATTCGCATTTAACTGAAATGTAATTTATAATTCTTATTTGTTGGAATTGTTATTTTTAATTAATTGTGCGTGCCTTAATTCCCCTCTAACCTAATTTCTACTTATCAGAATTACGATTTCTCACAAGTTTTATTGTTCCAAATTTCCATTGAGTGAAGTTCCTATTTTATTGAATCAAAGAAATGTATGCCAATTTTTTGGAAAACGTGTCCAATCAAATATTCGTTTATAATGAAAAAAGTTTTTGTTTGAAGAAATACTGTTTTCTCAGACTATATCTGAAAGTATCGTTTTTGCTGCAGTATACACTCAGTGTATTCACTTATATATCATTTGCTGGATCTAACTACCTCTAACTTGAAATATCGTTAAAAGAAAACTAATTACGATTTGGTTTTCTAACAACTACTTTTTCGAAAAATCAATAAAAACAACATTTTACCTTTCTTATAATTAAGATTTGATCTTCGAACAAACAAATTTTCGGAACATATTTTTAAGAAATAGAAATCTTTCTTATAATTACGATTTGGTCTTCTAAAAATGACTTTTTGAAGCATCTTTCTCATAATTACGATTTGGTCTTTTAACAATTAACTTTTCCGAAAATCTTTGAAAAAAAGAAGTCTTTCTCTTAATTACGATTTGGTTTTCTAACAACTACTTTTTCGAAAAATCAATAAAAACAACATTTTAACTTTCTTATAATTAAGATTTGATCTTCAAACAAAAAAAAATTCGGAACATTATTTTAAGAAAAAGAAATGTTTCTTATAATTACGATTTGGTCTTTTAACAATTAACTTTTTCGAAAATCTTTAAAAGACAAAGAAACCTTTCTCATCATTACGATTTGGTTTTCTAACAACTACTTTTTCGAAAAATGCATAAAAGCAACATTTTATCTGTTTTCTAATTATGATTTGATCTTCGAACAAACATATATTCGGGACACATTTTTAAGAAAAAATAAATGTTTCTTATAATTTCTATTTGGTCTTATAACAGTTACTTTTTGGAACATCTTTAAAAGAAAGCTAATCTGTATCATAATTACGACTTTGTCTTTAAAAGAAAACTAATCAATCTCATAATGACGGTTTGATCTTTTAACAATTAACTTTTCCGAAAAACTTTGAAAGAAAAAGAAGTCATCATTACGATATGGTTTTCTAACAACTACTTTTTCGAAAAATGAATAAAAGCAACATTTTATCTGTCTTCTAATTAGGATTTGATCTTCGAACAAAAATATTTTCGGAACATATTTTTAAGAAAAAGAAATGTTTCTTATAATTGCGATTTGGTCTTCTAACAATGACTTTTTGAAACATCTTTCTCATAATTACGATTTGGTCTTTTAACAATTAACATTTCGGAAAATTTTTAAAAGAAAAAGAAGTCTTTCTCATCATTGCGATTTGGTTTTCTAACAACCTCTTTTCGAAAAACCAATAAAAGCAACATTTCACCTTCCTTATGATTAAGATTTGATCTTCGAACAAACAAATTTTCGGAACATATTTTTAAGAAAACAGAAATCCTATAATTGCGATTTGGTCTTCTAACAATTACTTTTTGAAACATATTTTAAAGAAATAAAATTTTTCTCATAATTATGATTTGGTCTTTTAGCAATTAACTTTTCGGAAAATCTTTAAAAGAAAAAGAAGTCTTTCTCATCATTACGATTTGATTTTCTAACAACCACTTTTTCGAAAAATCAATAAAAGCAACATTTTGTCTTTCTTATAATTAAGATTTTTCTGATAATTGCGATTTCATCTTCTAAGAGCCACCTTTTCCGAAAATCTTTAAAAGAAAAAGAAGTCTATCTTATCATTACGATTTGCTCTTCTAACAACTTTTTAGTACGACCTTTAACAGAAACCGACAATCTTTCTCATAAGTACGTACATACTTTATTGAATTTAACTATTTTGTTGACTAATTTTCGGTAAATGAAATTAATGAAATCGTCATGTGTATCATTTCTTATACTTTTTGTGGATTGTTTTTTCTCTCGCTTTATTCAATTAATTTAGGAAGACGTTAGAAAATAACGGATAACATATTTTCGGTTGTACGATATTCATTTTTGCCAATGCACGTGCAGATGCAAGAGGTGTTGATTATCTATGGGTGAGGAGGTGATGTATAATGAGGGGGTGAGGAGGAGGGGGGGGGGGGCGATTTCGCGCATCCAAAGTTTGGCGTGCGCATTTAGTCCACCCCCAGAAATGCATCGCGCATGATTCCGGAACCACCCCTATATTCCGAAACTGCTGTTTTTAGAATGTTTTTTTCCAATTGGCCAAACAGAACCGCCTCATCCAATTGAGTACCAAACTGGATTCTACATTTTCGAAAAGTAGACAGATAGTATAAAGGCCGCCCTTTTCGTCATTTGAATTCCCAGAACATCAGTTACGTTTAAAAAATTCAAATAATTTGTACGTTTAACTGTATAAACATTTCACC
The DNA here is from genome assembly GCA_010014905.2 of Druon quercuslanigerum. NCBI lineage: Eukaryota > Metazoa > Arthropoda > Insecta > Hymenoptera > Cynipidae > Druon > Druon quercuslanigerum. The sequence goes on from JAAAKG020000019.1 coordinate 708,743, forward strand.
GGTAGAAAACTTCATTCGGTTAAACTTTTACATCGTTTTCAACTTTTTTTTATTTAAACTGACTTCAGTTTAAGATTAGTCAGGATTAATTGTCTTTAGCCCGAAATCAAAAAGTGCATGGGAAAATTGACTTTTTTTGCAAAGAACATTTTTCTGGATTCTAACCTAATATTCGAAAAGCATTAAAAGTGAAGTTCAGTGTTATATTAGACTATTATTCTTTCGTTTAAACAACTATCAACAATTTTATTTCTTTATTACAGGATGTCAGGTATTTTGAAATGTCAAGTCTCGAATATTCACGTACGGCAGGTCTCGAAAGTTTGGACTTAAAGGAGAGTAAAGGAAAACAGATGAAGAGAGACAGTTGGTGGGTGGAGGGGGGAAGATGTGAAAAAAGTGGGAAAGGGGGAGGGGAGTATGTTGACTTTGCATTATTTAAACGGCGTCGCAGCACGTGTTTCTTTTGAAGTCTATCGCCCCCTTTAATATTCAGAGTGACGTCACCACGCCATCTTTCTCTCGCTCATTCTTTCTTCTTGCTTCTGTCTTTTTTTCCCACTATATATGCACGTATACCATATACCCTCACCCTTTTCTTTATCTGGCTCTTGCACTGACATAGGCACCAAGATTCCTCAAGTTCTCTCGAAAAAGTACATTTTCAGATCGAGTGTTTTTTGAAAACGTTATTATCTATAAATGGTACTGTTCTTAACTAATTATCCGACTAATCGAAGTGAGAGGATATTAGACACCATTATTTAAAAACTGTACCATTTTGGATTCATGTGCAAGTGTCTTTTCTTTTTTTTTAAATATATATTAATATTAATTAATTGTCTGACCCAGCGGAATCGATTGATAGAATTAGAAGTTAACCTGACGATGAAAAGCCAGTTTGAGAAAGTGCTACAAGGAATAGAAGGAATTTTTTAACATATTCGTTTATTGTGGATATCGTATAAACATAGGCGTTTGAGTCACAGTCAGAACAGTCTTCTTTTATTATTTTTAAACATCCGAGAAGCTCGAACGAACGCGTGAATAGACCATTCACTGAAAATTTCTAAGGGACCCTTAACTTATTCTGCAGATACAATAATTGAGGCTGAAACCTCTTGGGACTTATATAGTCTACACCTTTATTTTTTTTTAAACTTTCGTGCTTTGAGAACAAAATTAGGACAATCTGCTAAAGCAATTATTGGAATTAGTCATCATTTATGTTTTGCATTGGGAGTTTTTTTAAACAAACGGAAATTTATAATATCCAACGAGATAAATTAGTCAATTGTTTTATATGATAAAAAGAGTTTTTCTTAACTTTTTTGTGCCATAAATTGTTGTCATGTTTTCTATTTTTGTAATCATTTTAAAAGAAAACCTTGGAGTTGTAAGTAATCGCAGTTTATCTTCATCAGATATAGATTTTAGAGATATAATTTTGTCTATAAGTAGATCATGTAGTGAAAAGACGTTGCAACACTAACCTGTATATTGTTTTTAATGTTTCAGGTGAGTAGTACCTTTATATACAGATGTCAACTTGAAATGCATTGGGCATCGCTTATTTCGATCGTAAGTAAATATCAGTATTTACCATCAAAATGTTTTTGATTTGGATATAATTTTTTTAAATAACAAAATGAGTGATTGCCGTATCATTTTGAACATTGTTTTTTTTCTTAACAGTGTTTAAAGCACTATCAAGAGTTTTTCTAATCCAAACAGATAAAACGGAACAAATAAGCAGCTCATTCAGTATCTGATACTGAACAAATTAAGTGCCTAGAAGAAGAAAAAGCAACAGAGAAACAGAACATTCCTTTAACTGCATCCCTTTAACTACTATTCATTTAACTTTAAATGCATAAGATGCAGCTGGTTTATCAACCGATATTCGTTCTTGATATCAAGTCTATTATAAAGAGAAAAAAGAAAGTATTATTACACTATCGAGAGTTTTCCAGATTCCAAAAAAATTTAACGGAACAAGTAAACAACGTTAGCAAAAATTCAATTTTCAGCAGAAATCAAAATCATAAATATACTCATTGAGGATATCATACTGAACTAATAAGTTACTTAAAAGAAGGTGATGATGATGACAAACACTTTTTTTATAATCACTAAAAGCAGCATTTCATCTTTGTTATAATTACGATTTGGTCTTCTAACAACCACTATTTCGAAAGACCTTTAAAATTAAACTAATCTTTCTGACAAGTACGATTTGGTCTTCCAACAACCTTTTTTTTGGATCATCCTTTATTTAATGCAACAATTAACAATTAAAAAATAAACAGCACTCATTCAAGATATGATATATACTGAACAAATGAGTTTCCCAAAAGAAGAGCATGATGCTAATGAAGTGCAACACTTTTTTAGAAAATCATTTAAAGCAAAAATTTTATCTTTTTTATTATAAAATTTTGGTCTCCGAATAACCACATTATTTTTTGTCATAAGAGCGATTTGGTCTTTTAATAACCACTATTTTGGAAGACCACGAAAAGAAAAATATATTTTTCTTATAATTACAATTTGGTTTCCTAACAACCACTTTTTTGGAACATTCTTTATTTAATTCAACAAGTATGTAACTAGCCTTAGCAAAAATGCAATTTTCAGCAGGCATCAAAATCATAAATCCATTCTTTCAGTATATGATACTGAACAAATGAGTTTCCTAGAAGAAGAAGATGATGATGCAGAGAAACATGAAAAAGAGAAACAGAGAAACAGAAAATTCCTTTAACTACCTTCCTTTAAGTACTATTCCTTTTACTTATTACACAAGGTGCAGTTGGGTTATCAACCTATCTTTGTTCTTTATTCTCTTCTCATACAAGAAGGACATCCATGCTATATTAAATCCATCAAAATTGAATTATAAAACAGATGAAAAAGGAGGAACCGAATATACAAATGAAATCGATTGTGAATACTCAAAATATTAACAGTAGTTTTTATTTAATGTTGTTAATTTTGGGAAACAAGTTTCTTTTTAGATTGAAGATTCATCTCTCTTGGTAAAATCTGTTTTGGTTAGGGGTCCAACTTCTGGGTTCAAAAATATTTGTCGTTTGGAATTCATCATTTTTGCTTCAAAATGCAACTACTGAAATGAACTTTTTGAATGCCGTGCACATTTTATTACTTTTAATCTTCAGCTTTAAATGTTTAAACGTAGCACGATTTTTGTTTGTACGATAACAAAGACTCCTCTTCTTCCTTGGTTCCAGCCTGAAGAAAAAGAAGAAAAATCTTTCCTTTTTGAGAAGAACCTCCAAACAAAAGATTCAATTTCGATCATTTTCCAATTCTTCTTTGGACTATGCAACATTTTAGGCCCCTTTTATTGGTCGATCTTATCTTCTGCCGAAAGAACGTCTGATCTCCTTTTGATTAGGTTTGGATGAATACGTCTGATGTGCCCTTGACAAAGGTGCCGTCGACGCGACATTTATTTTAGAGGGTGGCGGTTCTTTCATCTCTCTCGTTCGTCTCTTGTCACTTGTTTCTCTCTCGCTCTCTCAAGAGTGGAGAGCTCTAGAGAAGCTGCTGCCTCTCCTGTATATAAAGAAAAAAAAAGTAGTTGCATAAAAAAAGTAGAAAAAGTAAGTACTCATTTGCTTTAGCGTAGTTACAAACGCCCAGCCCTGGCGCTGGTACACAATACGATCTTGCACAGTACAAACTGCAGCATGCACTCTCACGTGATGCACAACACAACCTCATAAATAATCACACACCTATTCCAGAGAGTCGGTAAATACTTTAAGCGCACTGCCCTTGCGCCTCATCGGCGACGGACATTTTAGCAGGAAAATTCTTCACTTAAATGTTTCTTTTTTTATTATTATTAAATAGGCCGTTTATCGTCCCAGTATTTATTGTATTTATCTTCTTCTTTTATAGTCTGAGCCCTCGCTCATCTGCGCTTCAAACCAATGATGATGATCATGTCTGACACACAGTGGCTTAAGTCACTTTCAGACAAATCACTATAGTCATTTCAACAAAAATTTATATTAAAAAAACGAACTGTTATTAAAATACACTTTAAATAAACAGCATAATTCATTCTGAATAAGGGGGGTTGCATATTGAAATTTTGAATACGAATGGACGGATGTTTTAGTAGAGATTTAAATTTTCAACAAAAAAGTAAATTCGGAACCAAGAATGACGGATGAAAAAAATACTTTTTTATAGAAACAGATGAATTTTTAATCCAGAAGGACTATTCTATCAAATTTTGATAGAATTTTGTACTGTAATTTCTTAAAAATTTTATTATTTTATTTGCTTCCAACTCAAATTTGACCTGATTTTGTAGCGTCATCAGAAATACGTACGTATACAAAATTTCAAGTATATTGGACACGTGGAAGTGTGTCAAAATTGAAATGCAAGATCTGTCTCTTAACATACACTGTTAAACATAATGACATAGCAAGTGAAATAAAATCTTGTAATAAATAGATATCACTTAAGTCTCTTCTTTTCCGTTAAATTAAAACAGAGAAACCAAGGATTTTTCCATGTTATACAAGTTTTTTTTTGGTTTCTTAAAATTTCCTTAATATCCACTTAATTCGATGGATTTCTTTGGACTTTCAATTTTTAATATTTTAAACTTATTTAAAAACGTCGATTTCTTGTGGTTCTCAGATTATTATAAGATTCTTATTTACTAATTATATTGAGCTATATTTATCGGAATGCAATTATATATTTTTGCGTATAAAAAATTTTTTTTTATTAATTTAAATTTAGTTTGATTTATATCTTGATTAGATCTGCAAATTAATTCGGTGCCCTTTACTTTGATATCTCTTAATTCTTGGAAAAACTGTAATTATAAGTATTATTCTCGTTCTCGTTCCCCTTTTCCAGCTTTCCTAACCCTGATACATAATCTTAAGTGTTCTCCTCGTCCTTCTTCTGTTGTACCGTTTCCAGCTTTTCAAGTCCACAGGAATAACCATTAGTATTCCCGTGCTGGTGCCCCTTTTTCAGTTGTCCAAACCCTGATAAATAATCTTAATTGTCTCCCTCTTCGCTCCCTTTTCCAGTTCTTCAAGTGCCCAGGAATAATCATAAGTATTCAGCTCCTCCTCTAGGTGTCCCCTTTCCGGATATTGCAATCCACATACATAATCATAAACCTCCTACTAAGTCTGCCCCCTTTCCAGCTTTTCGAGAAACAGACATAATCATAAGTTTCGCTCTAGTTCGAGCTCTTCCAGTTCCCAAGAATAGTCATAAATATTATCGTTCTGGTGCCCCTTTTCCAGCCTTAAAAATCCTGATAGATAATCACAAGTGTTCTATTTGCTCATCGTACTTCTTCTGGTGCCCCTTTCCCAGCTCTTTAAGTCCCCAGGAATATCAATAAGTATTCTGGTTCTGTTGCCCCTTTCCCAGCTCTTCAAGTCCCCAGGAATATTAGTAAATATTATCGTTCTGGTGCCCCTTTTCCAGCCTTCATAATCCTGATAGATAATCACAAGTGTTCTATTTGCTCTTCGTACTTCTTCTGTTGCCCCTTTTCCAGCTCTTCAAGTACCCCGAAATATTAGTTAATATTCTGGTTCTGGTGCCCCCTTTCCAGATCTCGCAAAGTCTAATAACTTTCTGTGTCCGTGTGCCGAAAATTAAAATGGTCCTTATCCAGTTGTCATTCACATTTCTTGAGCTATTCCTGTAAGAAAATAAGGTTTTTTGGTTTCATTTTGACTCGTTGAAAAATGTCTGTTTTGCTAATAAATATTGCAGTCCGCAATTCTTAATTTTTACATTCATTGAAACAGCAAAAATAAACATCAAGGTTACGAGTAATTGAAATGTGCAAGCCGGCAATTTATGTTCAAATTGCATGAAATTTAACATTGATGTCGGCATTTATGTCGTGTTTTGTTTCCTCGATGATCACTCAATTGGAATTTTTAAGAGTAGGAAGAACAATTTTCAAAAAAATATTTTTGGATTTTTCTATATTCTTTCAAATTTTATATATATGTACATAATTTCAGTCCCTATTTGATGTAACCATGCTGTGAATTTCCATTGTCAGTTTTATTATAAAATGTGGTTGGTACAAAAGCTTTCAAGAACAAACTGTTATTTTTTTTTTCAATTAAAATTTTTGGTTGAAAGCGAACTTTTTAATGCAAAATTAATATCTCGGGTTAAAAATTGTATGAATAGGTTAACTTTTTTTTAAAATTAAAAGTTAATATTTTTGAGGTTGATAGTAATTTAACTATTTTGTGGAAATTTAACTTTTTTTGAATAAGTTGAATAATTTTTTTAAAAATATAAATTAATATTTTCGGGTTGCAAATTTGACTATTCCGTTGAAATGTCATATTTGTTGCTTGAAAGTTTAGCAATTCTTGAATGAAAATTAAAGTTCCTTTATTAAAAACTCATACTTTCGGAATGAAAATTTAATTCTTTTGTTGAAAACTCGTATTTTTTACTTGAAAATTGAACAATTTGCCGAAATTATTTTTTCTTGACTGAAATATCTTTCTTAATTGAAAATTCTTTCTTGATTAAAAATTTAATTTTTTTGGTTCGAAAAGTCGCCTTTTTGACCTGATATTAGCACTGTTTAATTAAAAATGAACTTTGTAAGTATTTGTTACTTGAATAATGTAAATAATTTGAAGTTGAAAGTAAACAGAGTCTAATGATGGTCGAAATTAGTAATAACCGTAATATTTAATGTAAATAATATAATACCTGGTTTATAACACATATTCATGGTAAACTCCATCAATCCGAGTTTAAATAGCCTTGGGTCATTAAGCAATTGGAAATGGGATTCGAGGAAGTAGGGTGGATTACGAATTAGAATTTAGAGTGCAGTTAATCATTAACTTGGCGTATATAAACTAAAGGCTGAAAAATAATAATTCAATTTCCTGCCACCACCCGATGGTAAAAATAAGTTTATGAATGCTTTGAGTGAAATTTATAATCAAAGAACACGTCAATAAGTGTGACTAATAATAAGTGATACGGTTATCGCGGCTTATTTCGGATTTCAAATATTTATAGACAATGACAACGACAATAAGATTAGACTCACCAGATGTTAAATTAAATGCATGTCAATTTTATCGATATAAAATTTCATTACAGTATACTTTTAGTTTCACCTTCTTCTACCTATTTATTGTCAATTCGTTTCTAATAGAATAATGTACAGTAATAGGCACCAACAAAGAGGATAACGTAGAACAATAATACTCTGAGAATAATAAGAGGGGCTAATTAAATTATGTCAATGCTTGTAACAGGATTATGTGATTAACTCCAAAGTTAGGTTAGGTCTGCAAATAAACCTTTCGCTGTACATCGAGTCACAACAACAAAAACTTATCTAGTTTTCAATACGAGTCATCAATTTCAGACAATAATACAATCAAAAACTTAGGCGTCGGATTCTATAATCGCCTATAAATTATGATCCCTAAACAGGTTCCAAATTTAGTTTTGAAAGTATATATTCTTATAGAAAATTAGATTACGCAACTTTTTTTATCTTAGCAAAAAAGTTGTAGCTGTTGCCGTTTTTGAATTAAACGTGAAAAACCGGTTTTTTAAAAAACATTTTTTTTAAAATTCAACTTGCCATAATTCAGACAATTCTTGAAACTTTTGGATTAAAATTTGCAGGAAATCTTCTTTATGATGTTCTAGGACTGCTCGAGCAAAAGCTTTATAAATATTTTTGTTTAAACAAAAGTTATGTTACGTTATGTAAAGAATAATCAACTACAGTTAAAAAATTAGGCGCCGGATTCTATAACAGCCTATACATTTTTCTTCTTGAACAGGTTCAAAATTTAGTTTTGAATTTATATATTCTTATAGAAAATTAGATTACGCAACTTTTTTATCTTAGCAAAAAAGTTGTAGCTGTTGCCGTTTTTGAATTAAACGTGAAAAATCGGTTTTTTAAAAAACATTTTTTTAAAATTCAACTTGCCATAATTCAGACAATTCTTGAAACTTTTGGATTAAAATTTGCAGGAAATCTTCTTTATGATGTTCTAGGACTGCTCGAGCAAAAGCTTTATAAATATTTTTGTTTAAACAAAAGTTATGTTACGTTATGTAAAGAATAATCAACTACAGTTAAAAAATTAGGCGCCGGATTCTATAACAGCCTATACATTTTTCTTCTTGAACAGGTTCAAAATTTAGTTTTGAATTTATATATTCTTATAGAAAATTAGATTACGCAACTTTTTTATCTTAGCAAAAAAGTTGTAGCTGTTGCCGTTTTTGAATTTAACGTGGAAATTGGAATTATTTTGTAGAAAATCACTATTTTTTGGTTAAAAATTAATTTTCTAATTCAAAATGTAACTGTTTCTTTTTGATTTGAAAATTCGCTCCTTTGATTGAAAATTGATTTTTCTGATTTAAAATTTAACCACTTTGTTCAAAATTTGCTTCTTTTTGTTGAAAATCAATTTTCCTGAACTGAAAATTCAACTAGGTGAGTGAATTTTTTAAAATTAATATGTTTTGACAGAAATTTCATTTTTGTTTGTTAAAAATACAATTATTACATTTTTGTTTGAAAACGCATTATTTTAGTTCATAATTCATTTCTATGGTTGGAAATTTAACTATTTTATAGAAAATTAGTTATTTTTTTGACTACAAATTAATTATTTTGATTAAAAATTTAACTATTTTTTTGAAATTTTGTTTTTAAAAATTAATTTTTTTTGACCGAAAACTTAACTACGTGATTGAAAATGCGTTTTTTTAGAAAATTATTTTCTTATAGCAATGTAATCGTTCGTTGTTAAAAATGCAAATATTACATTTTTTGTTTAAAATATAAACTTTATATTTAAAAAAAAAAAAAAAAAAAAAAATTTTTGTTTTTTTTTTTTTTGGATTGGAAAAAAAGGGGGGGGGGGGGGGGTGTTGCCCTCTATCATGCAAAAATATTTTGCAATGAATTTTTGGACCACCCTACTCTTCAACTAACAAAAAAATACTTCGCGTCATTTTAGACTACATGGAAAATAAATTAAAAGCATTTTTAAATAAAATTTTGTAGGAAAAAAAGCTCTACTCTCTTCGCTCCACTGTGAGTTAAACGGATTATGAAATATTATAAATCCTGATTGATGGTAACTATCTCTGATGATAATACAGATTCCTTTAAATTACGCAGTTATGCAATTGGGAGCGTCGTTACCCTCTTAGGAAAATAAGCGTTTTTGAGCCACTCTAATCTACAATTTAAAACATTTACACACCCTACAAAAATTTGCTTCTCATCAGAAATATCTTCAATCTCCAAGATCCAGCTCTAAAATTAAAGATTAAATTTCCCACAACCCCATGTACAATCCCAGCCTATAGAAAACCAGAATGTCCTACAAGAGAAACCTTGTAGACCTTATCAAGTTCTACACAACCTGCAAAAAAAGTCTGGAGGTTACCTAAACACTAAGGTCAATAAATTCCGATCGTCCACTCCAGGATCTGTTAAATTATCATCGATTCCGCGATCGCCGGATCACGGACGATCGGTTTTCCGCGTCCCCACTCGCCCCGTACCACCTTGAAGGCGAAATCGATCGCTGATCGCGATGGAAGGCCCAACAGGGCAAGATAGCGTGGCCCTCGCTAGCGCCCATAAATTAACTAAGGCTAACCGGCAAAACGGCAAACGTTAACTCGCGATCTGCGATGATCTATAGTTATTGAATTCCCTCGAGGCTTCGATCGCCACATGTTGGCGGGCGCGAATCGAAAAGGAACATAGGAAGGAGGTGAACCCACTCGACAAGCGAGGATCGTTTGAGGCTCAAGCTTAGCTCTCAAGTTTCGATTCTAGAGGCTCGACGTAACCTGTGAGGCGAGATCTTATCGGTAAACGGGGGAGTGACGTGAGCGATCATCGGTTGGTCATCCGCTGAACCCTCGCGACCCCATCAGCCTTCGACCACCGCACCGAGGAAATCTCGCCCCAGTCCAAACGAAGGGGAAACAGACTCTACTCTGATGATCCACTCAACTGGAATAAGTGAGAATAACCACACTCTTGAAAACTTCCACTACATGTATTGGAAGTTTATTTCCGAAACGTTAGCTAACGCTGCAATAGATAATTGCGTCGTTTACAAATCCTAGCATTATTATGGTACCTCACATTTATTTAAATTTTACCATATAAATCAAGTAGCTAGTAAGATTTTTGTATCATCCTTGCGGCTGGATATCTCGACACCTGCTAAAGCGAAAAATTAAAAAAAAATGTAAATAAGTCATCAGGACACTTGATCCTGGATAAGAAAGAAATTTTCTAAGGGAGCTAAAGCTTTCGTTCATATATAGTGTATAACGCAGCTATTCATGGAATTCATGGAACTAATAGAATTTGAAGAATTCGTGGAATGCAGAGAAATTACGAAATTCAAGGGATTCACGGAATTCATATAACGCCCGGAATGCACAGATTTCATCAAATTCGCGGATCTCATGAAATTCACTGAATTCACGGAATTCTTTGAATTAATAAAATTCATGAAAATAAGGAATTCGAGAAATTTAAGGAATCCAAAGAATTCACCGAATTCCAGTAATGTAGGGAATTCAGGGAATTCATAAAATTCCAGAAATGCGCAGAATTCGTTTACTTCACGGATTTTATGGAATTACCTACACTTATAGAATTCGCGGAATTAATAGAATTTACGGAATTTTCGGAATTCCTGGAATTCAGGAAATTAATAGAATTGACGGAATTCATAGAATTCTAGGAATTTGCTGAATTCGTGGAATTCGCCAGATTCATTAAACTAGCCATATTCACGGAACGCAACGAATTCACGAAATTCACGGAGTTTAAAAAATTTACGGTAGTCTAGTAATTCAACAAATTCATGGAATTCGCAAAATTTATGAATTTCACGAAATATGAAGAATTTAAGCTATTCAAGCAATTTATGGAATTCGACGAAATTATGAAATACGAGAAATGCATGGAATTCATGGAATTCAAAAGTATTCCTGTAATTCAAGGAATTCCTGGAATTCGAACAATTTTGTGAATATCTTGAATTCTACTAATTCTGTGAACTCCTTGTATTTCGGAAATTTTTTTAATTTCGAAAATTCTAAAAATTTTGCAAATTCCTCTCAATTACATGGATTCCGTGAATTTGGTGAATTCCGTGAATTTGGTAAATTCAATGAATTCCAAGAATTTAATAAATCTAGTGGATTCTTTAAAAACTGTGCATTCCTTGAAATCCGTCAATTTCGTGAATTTCATAAATTCAGCGAGTTCCATGAATTTAGCAAATTCCATGAATTCTGGGAATTTCATAAAAATTCGTGGCATTTCTTGAGTTTCCTGAATTCCATGTATTTCGGAATTTTTTTAATTCTAGGAATTCGATCAATTTTGTGAATTCCTGCAATTACATGGATCCCGTGAATTTTGTGAATTTCGTGAATTTGGTAAATTCAATGAATTCAGAAAATTTAATAAATCTAGTGGATTCTTTGAAATTTGTGAATTCCTTGAATTCCATTGATTCCATGAATTCCATTGATTCCGTGAATTCCACCAATTCCGTGAATTCCACGAATTTCATGAATTCCGTGAATTCCATCAATTCCGTGAATTGCATGAATTCCGTGAATTCCTTGAAATACTTGAATTTCATGAATTCCTTGAATTTCTTGAATTTCTTGAATTCCTTGAATTCTACGAACTTCGTAAATTCCTTGCTTTTTATTAATAACGTGAAATTCATGAAATCCGTCATTTTCGCGAATTCCTTATTTCCATGAATTCCGCTAATTCTGTAATTCTCATTAAATCCTTTAATTTACTGAATTCAGTTAATTCCTGTTATTGCTTCATTTCCATAATTTCCTTGAATTCCATCAATTTTGTTAATTTCATGAATTCCGTGAATTTCATGAAATCCTTGAATTCCTTGAATTTCTTGAATTCTTTGAATTCCTTGAATTCTTTGAATTCCTTGAATTCCTTGAATTTCTTGAATTCTACGAACTTCGCAAATTCCTTTCTTTTTATTAATCCCGTAAAATTTATGAAATCCATCAATTTTGCGAATTCCCTTAATTCCATGAATTCCGCGAATTCTGTAATTCTCATGAAACTCTTAAATTTACTCAATACAGTGAATTCCTTAAATTCCTTGATTTCCATAATTTCCTTGAATTCTATAAATTTCATGGAACTCACCAGATTCACGGAATTCTTCAGATTCATGGAAAATAAGGAATCCACGAAATTCACGGAGTTTATAAATTTTACGGAAGTCAAGTAATTCAACAAATTCATGGAATTTGCGAAATTCCTAGAATTCAATGGAATTCAAGGGAATTATGAAATGCAAGAAATACGCCAAATACAATGAATTGATGAATTTAAAAGTATTCATGAAAGTCAAGAAATTCCTTGAATTCAATTCTGTGAACTCTGTGAATTCCGTGATTACAGAAAATTTCATTAATTCCATGAATCCCATGAATTCTGGGAACGTCATCGTCATGAAAATTCCTTGCATTTCTTGAATGTCTTCAATTTATTGAATTCCTAGAATTTATTGAATTCCTAGAATTTATTGAATTCCTAGAATTCCATGAATTTTTCGAATTTCGCTTACTCAGTGAAATCCACGAATTTATAAACTTCATAAATTTGTTTAATCCAATGACTTCCGTGAATTCCTTGAATTCCATTAATTCCGTGAATTTCGGACATTACATGAATTCACTGAATTCCTTGTATTTCGGAGATTTCTTGAATTCCGGGAATTCCATGGATTCTACGAATTCCATCAATGTTTTAGACTCCTCAATTTCCATGGATTCCGTGAATGTCACGAATTCCATGAATTCCAGTATTTACATGAATTACGTGAAGTCAATAAATTCTATGAATTCTGTGATTTTCTTTAATTTCATGAATTCCTGGAATAACGTAAATTCCATAAATTCAGATAATTCCATGAATTTCACTAAATCCACGGATCCCATGAATTCTGGGATTGTCATAAAAATTCCTTGTTTTTCTGGAATTTCATCTATTTATTGAATTCCCAGAATTTCATAAATTTTGCGGATTCCGCTTACTCAGTGAATTCCGCGAATTAATAAACTTCGTGAATTCGTTTAATCCAATGACTTTTGTGAATTTTTTGAATTCCGTTAATTTCGTGAATTTTGGACGTCACATGAATTTCTTGAATTCCTTGTATTTCGAACATTTCTTGAATTCCCGGAATTCCATGAATTTTGTGAATTCCATAAATGTTGCGAATTCCGCAATTTTCATGGATTCCGCGAAATTTACGAATTCCGTGAATTCCAAACTTTACATGAATTACGTGAACTCAATAAATTCTATGAATTCTGTGATTTTATTTAATTTCATGAATTCCTTGAATACCTTGAATTCCATAAATTCAGAGAATTCCATGAATTCCGCTAAATCCATGAATCATATGAATTCTGCGAATGTCATGAAAATTCCTTGCATTTCTTGAATCTCATCAATTTATTAAATTCCTAGAATTCCATTAATTTTGCGAATTTCGCCTATTAAGTGAATTCCGCAAATTCATAAGCTTCGTGGATTCCGTCAGTTGAAAGAATTCCGTGAATTTTAAGCTTTACATGAATTACGTGAAGTCAATAAATTCCATGAATTCTGTAAATTTCTTTAACTTCATGAAAATTCTAAGAGTTCTCCGAACTTTGTGAATTCCTTGAATTCCATTAATCCCGTGATTTTCATAAATTCATTTCATGAATAGTTATATTTCATGTATAGTTTGGGCAAATAATTATTAAATTTAAGAACATATCTTTATTTTTTTAATAAATTAATTATTAAATTCAAAAAAACATATCCTTAGGAGTGGCTACGTATCAGCTATTAGAATAAATAGCGAGTGGGCGTTTCTAAAGTTTATTTTTTGCGAATTTTTTATAACAATAATAATAATATAATAATAATAATAATTTCTCCAGAATTTTGAAAATTAGAATCTTTTGGTTGAAACCCTTTTGGTACAGTATAATACATTGAATTTCTTAAATTCTGTGAATTCCATGAATTCATTTAATTGTATTGACTTGTATAAGTTATAACTTATATATATATAACTTATATAAGTTATATTTATTTTAATTTGTTTTAATAAATTTTTTATGTTTGCAAACAATTACGCTCATTGTAAAAATAAAAAATTTGTATGGAAAGAGTGTCCAGTTTAAATAATGACCAAACACATGCAGAAAAATATTATGAAAAATAACTTTTGTAAGACTTCGAATTTCACTAAACCGCTCGAATCATATTTTTCATTTATCCTCGGGAACCGAATAGGTTTCCGGAAAAAAATCTCGACCATCGTAAAATGGGTGGCACATTTGGCAGATTTTGACACAAATATAAATATACCTAAATTAAATATAAATAGTATAAATAAATAGCATAGTTAAATTCGTCTTTTCTTAAAGTATCTCACGGTATAGTACAACAATCTTTTTCTATAAAAATGCAGTGGGGGAGACTTATTTTTCTGAAATAACTACTGTTCGTAAACCGATCTCCTGGATCTCATGGCTCCACTAAAGATCCTGTTATGTGCACCGTAAGAAGGGGTCTTGGACATAGCGATTAGCCGTACTTCATATTATCATCGTTCTCGGTTGGATCTCTATCGTCGAAGGATCGGTAAGGTTCGATCGCCATAATCGTCATCGTGATTATCCTCATCACCATTATCAGCAGGGCGAAAGTACACTGCAGGAGATCGCGCCTGGATCGGAAGAGGTCTTACTTGAGCAGGACGATTGGTCGATTTGTGGGCAGCAAGCAGGTAAATAACTCGGCTCCAACGAACCAGCTCAATGAGAGATGATTGGTCCAATTATGATCAGCGTTGCAGAAAATGAGGGTTCCTCTCTCTACGTCTTCACTGCCACCACCATTACCATTAGTACCAACACCGTTCTAATATTTACTACTTCTTAATTTTTATTAAGTGTAATAATTTCCCTGAATTGGGAAAAGAACACTTTTTTCGTAGATTCGATCTGAAAATTAGTGTATTACTAATTCTTGAACCGATGCACAGTGGATCCAAGAGTACTTTTTGTAGACAACATCTGTCAACAATCGTGAAGTGATCGTCCAGTATTCCAATACATGTGTTATAGCGTTTGTAAGACGAAAATTTGGCACAGGGAAATCACGGAATTAATAGAATTCAAGGAATTCACGAAATTCGCCGAATTCAAGAAATTCCCGGAATTAACGAAATTCACGGAATACGTGACATTCAAGGAATTCACAGAATTCATGGAAATGAAGTAATTCGTGAAATCTAATGAATTCACGGTATTTATGAAGTTCACAGCAGTCACGAATTTCACCGAATCCATGGAATTCTAGGAACTCACGAAATGTATGGAATTCACGGAATTTTCAGAATTGAAGAAATTCATCCGTGATTTCATTTGATTTCATTAACACCTTAAATTTCATGAATTCGATGAATTCCGTGAATTCCATGAATTCCGCAATTTCCTTAAATTTCACGAATTGCTATAATTCTGTGAATCCCATGAATTCCATGAGTGTTCGCAAAATCTATGAATTCCGTAAGTTTCATAAATTCCGTGCATTCCATGAGTTCCGCGAATTCTTTGGATTCCGTAAAATCTTTGAATTTCATGATTTCTTTGATTTCCGTGCATCCTTTGGATTCCATGAATCCCTGCTTTTTCATGAATTCCGCAAATTCTGTGAATCCAGTAAATTAGGTGAAATCACTGATTTCTTTTAGTTCTGTGTATCCCCCAAATTGTATGAATTCTATGAATTTCTCAAATTCTTCGAATTCCGTAATTTCTTTGAATACCGTGAACTTTTTTGATTCCGTAAATTCTTTGAATTTCGTGCATTCCTTGATTTACGCGTATTCTTTGGACATTGCGTGAATTCCATGATTTTTCTTATTTTCGTGAGTTCCGCGAATTCACTAAATTCCGTAAATTACGCGAATACACTGATTTTTTGAATTCCATGTATTCCGTATATGCTGTGATTTAATTAAATTCGTTGCATTCCGTGAATTCCATTAATGTTGTGAAATTCTCAAATTATTTGAATTCCGTGAATTTTTTGGATTCCGTAAGTTGTTTGAATTTCGTGAATTCCTTAATTTCCGTGCATTATTTGAATTCCATGAGTTCCGAAAATTCCGTGAATTCCATAAATTAGGTCAGTTAACTGATTTTTTAGTTTGGTGAATTCAGTGAATTCCGTGAATTCGATTAATTCTGGGAATTTTTTTAATCCTTTAAATACCGCAATTTCTTTGAATTCCGTAAACTTTCTGGATTCCGTAAATTCTCTGAGTTTCGTGAATTTGTTGACTTTCGCGGATTCTCTAGGAATTTCGTGAATTCCATAAATTTCCTGATTTTCGTGAGTACGGCGAATTTAATGAGTTGCGTGAATTCCGTGAATTCCATGAAATCCATGAATTGCGTAAATTCAATAATTCCATAAAAATCTATGAATTCCATGAATTCCCTGATTTTCTTGAATTCCAAAAATTACGTAAATTCCAAAAGTTAGGCATATTCCATACATTCCGTAATTGAATTTGTTGAATTCCGAGAATTTCATTAGTGCTGTGAAATTCTACGATTCTTTGAATTCCGTGCATTTTTTCGAATCCGTAAATTCTTTGAATTTCGTGAATTCCTTGATTTTCGAGCATTATTTGGAAATTGCGTGAATTTCGTGAATTCCGTAAATTACGCGAATTCATTGATTTTTTTAATTCCGTGTATTTCGTATATTCTGTGAATTAATTGAATTCGTTAAATATCCGTGAGTTCCATTAATTCTGTTATTTTTTTAAATTCTTTAAATTTCGTAAATTCTTTGAATTCCGTAAAATCTTTTAATTTCGCCAATTCCTTGAATTCCGTGAATTCCTCGAATTTCATGAATTCTATGAATTCCGCTAATAAGACGAAATCCGTGATATCAGGGCGTATTATGAATTCTGTGAATTCCTTGAATTTCTTGAATTCTGTAGATTCCTTGAATTTCTTGAATTCTGTGAATTCTACGAATGCAGTTAATTATATTGATTTGGACGTTTTGATTTGGAATGACCGTATGTTTTTCGGGTATATCGAGTCGGTGAGAGAATTTCGATTTGGCTATCCCAAAATTTTTTGTTAACAAAAAAATAAACAATATTTTTATCGTAACTTTTCAGATGCGTTAGAGTAAGAAAAAAATTGTTCATATTGTTTTAAACAAATTAATGAACAAAAGCCATTTTTTGTGATTTGCAATGATTAGTTGTTTGAAATTCAAAGTTTTTATACATATTATGAGAGGAATGTATGCCTAATTATGATTTTTTTTTAAATACCAGCGGCTTGTCAGCATTATTTAAATAATTTGTATAAACAAATACACAGTTTGCGTATCCCACAATAAATAAACTCCATTTCTTTGTAGAATCACCAAAAGGATTTTATTAATGACTACTTGCTGTATTTTTCTTTAAATTAACAACAACTGGTAATTATGTAAATAATATTTATAAACAAATTGATATTTTTAACATTTTTCCATGAATAGGGCTAATTTTTTTTGCTAAACTTACGAAAAATGTATCGTTAGTAACTCCTAGGTTTATTTTTGTTATAATTTATAAAAAAATCCTAAATTTTTCAACAATTTTTTATAAATAAATACACAATTTGACTATTTATCCAATCAAAGGCTCCATTTTCTTTGCGAAATCAACTATGAATGCATTTCCAATAAAAAAATTCATTTTGTTTAATTGAAAATTCCACTTTTTGGTTGAAAATTCTTTAATTTTCTTTAAAGTTCGTTTTTTCCGTACAAAATTAATTTTTTTGTTTGAAAATTCATTTTCTGGCTAAAAATTTCTCAACTAAGATTTTAAGTTGCAGTACTTTCTTAACAATTAAAAAAATGGTTCCTGCATAAACATTTAGCTTTTTGTTCCAGAATTCGTGAATCATGTTAATAATTCGATTTTTTTCGGAGGCAAATTTAACTTTTTGTTTTAAAATTTATCTTTTTGGTTTAAAATTTAACGTTTTGTTTAAGAATTCTTGAAATTTGTTGAAAATTCGTTTTTTTTGTAGTAAAATTATCTTTTTTTTAAATTCATCTTGTTTAGTTTAAAGTTCTTCTTTTTGCTTAAAAATTCATAATTTTGTTCAAAATTCGTTTTTTTCAGTACACAATTAATTTTTTGTTTGAAAATTCATTTTTTAACTCCAAAATTTAACGACTAGGTTTTTAAGTATAAGTAATTTCTTTAAAATTAAAAAAAAATTGTCTTGCTGAAACAATTCTCTTTTTGGTACAGAATTCTCGAGTTTTTTTTAAAAATTCGTTTTTTTTTGTAAATAAATAATTTTTTTGCTTAAGACTTCATCTTTTTGGTTAAAAATTTATTAAGGAAATTTCAAAGGTGATCTACTTTCCCAAAAATATATTTTTCGGTTGAAAATTCAAAATTTTTAGAAAAAATTCATCTTTTCGTTGTAAATTAAACTGTTTTGTTGAAAATTCATTCTTTTTTTTGTTAAAAAATTTCTTTCTAGTTTTTAAAGTTGTACTACTTTCTTTAAAACTAACAAAACATTTCTTTATCTCTTTTTGGAAAAATTTAATACTTTTTGGCAAGAACTCTTTAATTTTTTCGAAAATTCGCCTTTTTTTGGCAATAAGTTAATATTTTTAATTAAAAATTCATTTTTTGGTTAAAAATTTGACAACTAGGTATTTAGGTATAAGTACTGTCTCTAAAATTAAAAAAAAATTTCTTGTTAAAAATTTAACTTTTTGCTTGAAAATTCTTGAATTTTATTGAAAAATCCTCTTTTTTGGTAATAAAATAATCTTTTGGTTTAAAAATTCATCTTTTTCAGTTAAAACTCCAACTTTTCGGTTCAGAATTCTTAAACTTTTTTTTTATTTCGTTTATTTACTTTTTTAGTAGAAAAATAATCTATTTGTTAAAAAATTTATCTTTTTAATTAAAAATTTAACTACTAAGTTTTAAATGTAAATTGCTTTCCTAAAAATACATTTTTTGGTTAAAAATTTAAAATTTCAGTCAAAAATTCATCTTTTCAGTTGGAAATTAAACTGTTTTCTTGAAAATTCTTTTTTTTTTTGTTAAAAAATTTATTTGCTAATCGAAAATTAACCTATTCTATTGTTGGTCATAAATGATTCTTTTTAAGCAAAAATTCAAGTTGAAAATTCAACTTTTTGGTTCTGGGTACGTGTATTTTTATTTGGAAATTCGTATTTTTTGGTATAAAATTAACTCTTTGAAATCGAAATTTCATATTTTTTATTTGATAATTTCAAGGTATTATATAGAAAATTCGTCATTCTGTATTGAAAGTTCAATAATTTAGTAACAAAATCAACTATTTGTTGGAAAGTTCATTTTTTTATAATTTAAAATTATTTTTTTTCAAATTAAAAGTTTAAGTATTCCATTCTTGGTCAAATGCTATCTTTCTTAGTTTAAAAATCCAATAAAACCAATAAAACGCATGAGTGGGGGTAGAGCCCAAACTGGGCTTAGGATTAACAGTGCTATTACCACATCACAGAGAAAATGTACGTAAAACCGTCGCGTCAGTTGCGAGAGAGTCGCTTGACTTCGGTTTGGTGTGGCGTCCGCTCCAGATTCGGGGCACTGCTTACCCCGAACTTACGGCGATCAGCCACTCCGAAATATAAGTGCTATATTTTCCTAAGCTGCGCAAGCGCGGAACTGTGCCGCAAACGCGTCTTGCGCAGAACCACTAGACTCTACTCTTAATCAAACAGTTCAGTATGTTCGGGGTAATGGTTCTCCCGCAACTTTTTCGGTTAAAGATTCACCTCCTCGGTTGAAAATTTATGCCTTTTGCTAGAAATAGTATTTAAAGACTTCGAGAAAGACACAACGTATATTTCGTTTGACAACTAAATTTCTACTCAGTCCTTTATCTCGAATGTCAGAACGTGCGATCAATGGATCAAAGAACTCCTTTTTTTTCTCAACCGATTTTTATCGACTCGGACGCACAGGTTGGCTCCCCCTCTCCCCCTCAGTTTCAGCTTCAGCATCAGATCCACCTCGTCGACGTTTCTCTCGTTGGGCAGCACTCGTGGCCGGTCGTACGAAGGTCTAAATATTGAGACGGCGTTTATTTAGCGGGAAAGATATATGACATGACGCGGACAATATAATGCATTGTATTCAAATACGGGAGCTCGCGAATCGTGACCGGGAGCGTATAGGAGCCACCATCAGTGTCCCTGGTTCCCCCTCCCCCTTCTGCGCGTTTACCCCTTCCCCCTACTCCACGCGGATACTTCGTACTACGCCCATATAAATAATATCCTGAGTCGGGTCTCGCGGGATTAGACCCTGCCTTTCGTATACTTAGAGGCCAGTCTACGGATAAGCTGACTGCATTGTTTAAATTTCGATTTTTTACAATTATTTGCATCCTCGACTTTATCGAGGTTCCGATCTAAATTTTCTAAGTTCCGAGGATCCTAATGATATGTATTAGTAATGCTATCATTTTATCTTATCTGCAGGAGGCATTTTACTTAAGTGGGTAAAATTTTGCGTAGACAGACAGGCTTTGTGTATTCCCGGTTTTTAATGACGGTCAACATTAAATAGTATTGATTACTGGTATATTGCTTTTTTTTTTGCATTTTTATCATTTACCCAATTTTCGATTAACTATTCATTTGTTGAAATGTTTTGACTACTTAAATACTTGCTGAAATTAGATTCTAAAAGAATGTAAACATTCATATAATTTTTTGGTTATACATTTTTCAAAACTTAACTTTCATTATTGAAATTTTTATTTATTTGTAACCCTTAAACTCTAGAAAATTTAAGTTTTAAGAGAGTAAGATAATAATTAATTATTCCGTTTATATCATAAGAAGCGTTAAACAAATATTTACATTGAAACATTCAAATAATTTTTACACTGTATAAATATTTTTTGAACTTTCATTTCTGAAAATTTGATTTATTAATAAGCTTTAAAAGTAATTTTTGAAAAAATTAAAATATTTACATATAATTTTGAATGCGGAACTCTGATACTCATTTCAAAAGAGCACAAACATTTTTTTAAAATGTGTACGATTACATTACACTCTTATGAATGAGAATGTAATTACATAATTGCAATAGAAATATGTTCAATCCAAATAAACATTATTATACGAATTATGGCCAATATTCAATTATGTTATCATTTTTCTTAAAAAATTAATCAGTCAATAATCAATAGGTTCCCAAAATGAGGAGCCTTAAACAATTATTTTCATTGAATCATTGAAATAATTTAAATATTCAAATAAAACTTTCAATTTCATTACATTTGGAAAAATTATGTAGTTGTTATATATGTATTTCAGATAAAAAAAAACTTTCATTGTGCAAAGAATAGCCAATATTTGATTAAATAATGTTAAAGTAAATAATCAATTTATGTCACTTAATTGCCAAAAATTAGAAATTAAATCTTGATTTAATGTAATGCTGCATTTCCATTAATATGTAAAGATAAATAATGCCTTATATTTTTTTGAAAAATTTATTCATAAGTAGTTCACCCTTGAAACTTAGTTGTTAAATTTTCAACAAAAGGGATGAATTTTCAAACAAATAGATTATTTATAAAGATTTCTGAACAAAAAAGTTGGAGTTTCAACTAAAAAAGATGAAAAGATTAATTTATTACCAAAAAATACGATTTTTTAACAATATTCAAGAATTATCAATCAAAAATTTAAATGTTCAAGCGAAACATTTTTTTTAATTTTAAAGAAAGTACTCATATTTAAAAACCTAGTTGTTAAATTTTTAACCAAAAAACGAATTTTCAAACAAAAAAATTAATTGTGTACTGAAAAAAAAACGAAGTTCGAACAAAATCAAGAATTTTCAAGTAAAAAGATGATTTTTTAACTAAAAACGATGAATGTTTAAACAAAAAGAATAATTTATTGACAAAAAGGCGAATTTAAAAAAAAATGTAGGAGTTCTCTACCAAAAAGTTAAATTTTTCAAAAAAGAGATAAAGAAATTTTATTTAGTTTTGAAGAATGTAGGGCAACTTTAAAACCTAAAAAGAAATTTAAAAAAAAAAAATTTTTAACAAAACAGTTTAATTTCCAACCGAAAAGGTGAATTTCTTACTAAAATTTTGAACTTTCAACCAAAAAGTTGAATAATTAAGCAAGAGAATTGTTTTAAAATTTTAAAGAAAATCCTTATACTTAAAAACCTATTTGTTAAATATTAAACAAAAAATGAATTTTCAAACAAACAAAATTTATTGTGTACTGGAAAAAAAGAATTTTTAACAAAATCAAGAATTTTCAAGTAAAAAGATGAATTTTTAACTAAAAAGATTAATTTTTAATGAAAAAGGTTCATTTATGGCCAAAAAAGGCGAATTTTCAAAAAATTCAAAAATTCTCCACAAGAAAGTTAAATTTTTCAAAAAAGAGATACAGAAATTTTTTTCAGTTTTGAAGAAAGTAGAACAACTTTAAAACCTAGTTGCTTAATTTTTAACCAAAAAAAGGAGTTTTTAAGAAATTTCAACAATCCTCAACCAGACAGTTAATATTTCAACTAAAAAAGATTAATTAAATCTTGATTTAATATAATGCTATATTTTCATTAATAAGTAAAGATAAATAATACCTTATATTTTTCTGAAAAAGTTATATATACATGAGTGTGTGTGTGTGTGTGTTTGCGTGTATGTGTTTATATATATATATATATATATATTTATTTTTTT